>CM061160.1:11087500-11512500 GCA_030710495.1 Labroides dimidiatus | reverse complement strand
GATGTATAATAAGAAATGATTTGAATCTTTTTCTCCTGCAAAAATACAGCAGAGTGCTCCAACAAAATCTGTTTTTAAATATATTTTATGCTTTTCAACTGATTTCTTAAGAAAAAGTTAATAGAAAACACTCTACGGAAATCTTACATAAAGGAAACTTTACACTTTTGACGGATTCTCTATTGGCAAAACTACTCCAATAATTTGTGGCTAGACATATTCACAGATCTATCTTCTCAATGACTTCTTTATGCTTGTCTTACAGTGTCTGCCTTGGACTGTTTGAAATATTCACAACTCTGTGCAGAAATCCTTCAACTGCAAGATTTGTAAAGGTTTGATCACATTTACAGCACATTCAAAGTCTTCCCTTCGCCAGTGTTTCACCCTGGTTTGAATCTGAGCTTTCACTTGTTTATTCCACAACCCTGACTCCCTGCCTGTAACCAGTCCTTCGGAGATTTAGCAGGCTCTACATCAACTGATTGGTCCACCTCCAGTTTAAACCCAACGTTCAGACTGGTTGCCTTAAAATCCTCTCAAACACCCTCTGAAACAGCTCAGAAAACCTGTGACTTTGAATTAGTCTGACCTTGAAGTAGCAAAGCAACTCCAAACATGTACACAATCAAGCCCTTATGTTGTGATTGGTTTTCTGACACTATGACCAAAGTGCTGCGTCCCTGACTCACTCGTACTCGTGGTCCTTGGCCTGGCCTTGGTGTTCACTGGCAATCTTCAGTCTTGCTCTGATGTTCTTTTGAGACTGAAAAGGCTTCCCTCTGGCATGCATCCCATGCAAATATGTGCAGTCACTTTCTGATTTAGTCGACACATCTACTTCTTGGAGGCATCTTTTGGCATCGCACAGTTGGCTGTTGGGCTGAATTTGTTGTCTTGGCAGTGGAATTTTTTCTTAGATTTATTTCACTTCAATGATTTTTACTGTGGAGTGATGGAGTCCAAATATTTTTAAACCTTTTCACAGAAACAATCTTCTCACTGAAAGCATGAAGAAAATCTTTGTATCATTACATTATTATACCATCCACTTCAGTCTAAACAAGAGAAAGGTTCTCCCTAATAACCCCTCAATGTTTTGGTCCTTCACCTCTGATATGATGAACTGCTTTTAATTCTATCAACTCAAATTTGATTAAATGTGAGACTTAAATGAGTTCCCCTCACAAAGAGTCTGATTTGGTTTTTGGTTTTAAACTAATTAAAGGCTTCTTTGTTTACTTTTGGTTCATTTAGCTTTTTGGTGATTTCTGTCGGGAGCGTGTTACCATTTCTGTCACCAGTAATCAAATCTTCATTAAGCAAAGTATCTCTCAGATGTTTTATATATATATATATATATATATATATATATATATATATATACTGCTGCCTCACAGGCAGCAGTGCTAACAGCTATGCCACTGCAGCCTTCAGTTAATAGTCATGCAACCAAAAACATAAAATAACAATTGAAGTGTCAAACCTCATGACAAGATTAGGCTTCATAGAACCCAGAGATCATATAATGAATAAACTCTTACTTAGTCTGTCAAAAACATTCGCTCCCAACATTTTGGCCCTAAAGTACTGACAATAAGTGTTTTTTCTCCAACAGATTGATAGGTTACAAGTGTTTGCTTACAATTATTTTTGGGCTTCCTTTCACAAACCAATTTTGAAGTAAATGTGAATTTAATTCATATTTTTCAGCAATTTGTAGTACAGAAAAAAGTGTGACATGTAATTGCAAAAAACAAAAAACAAAAAAACAAACAAAAAAAAAAAAACGTTGTTTGGAAGTTTCAGGGTGGCCCACAACTCTCCCTCTCCCTGGATGCAACTCTGACTCTGAGACTAAAGGGTTTCATCTTACCCATCGTCCTGTCCATGCATAAGTAATGTTTTCTGATGAGAAATCTCATCCTGCTGTCTCTGTTTCCCTCACTGTGGCTCCTCTCAGCTGAGGATGTGGACATAAAGCAGGTTCAGTATAGAAAAAAAGGACTTAATGTCTGTAATCATAATGGTTAAAAGGTACAAATTTGTCTTACACATATCTGTTTAATAGGGACAGTCTGGATTTGTCTCCTGATTCTTTCATATCAGTGTCATTGTACACAGTGTTTGTTCCTAATGGCTCCTGGCACATCAAATAGAGAGCACACTTAGATGTTGGTTCCACATCACATCCCATCAAACCAGCAGGCTGCCATCTTTATGTACCTAATCGATTATCCTCGCTCTCCCTGATGTACAAACACTAGATTGAGCAAACAACAGTCAGCCTTGAATCAGATTCAGGTTTGTTAACACGACTAGATGCGCAGGAATCCTCTTAATTTTTTAATATAAACCAGCTTTTAGATTGTGTTACAGCTGAAAAACATCCTGTTTGTTTATTTATTTTATTTTATTTTAAAATTGCGCTTTGGAGAAATATTTGAGCAAATGTGTTTGTTTGTGATTAGTGATGCCAGAAATATGTTTTGAGAGAACAGAGAAAGTAGACTGCCTGCTTTACAGCCCACTCAGTTGCTGGACTACACATTGTGCACCTCTCTGTGTACAAACATGACAGAGCCAGAGTCTCTGAGGCTTTGACTGCTGGATTCATTAGTGTTGGACCTGATATCAGAGTTCAATGTGCTTTTTAACGCATGAGCCAATTGGTATAATTTTTTTCATTTAGCATAACATGTTTGTGCTTTTGTTTATATATGGATTCTTGTCGTATTCCTTTTCCTCACTGCTCTGGATGTCTTTTTCATTTTATATTTGACATAGTAACATAAGTTTCCATCCTACAGCAGCACACTTCATTCCACTCTCCCATCAAACACTAATTTGTGTCAAAAGCTGTCAAATGCTCAGGTCGCCTTTGTTAATTTAAATGCCAACAAATGCTCACAGCCCTATCTCGTCCCCAGCAGCAACAAATCACAACAGCCGGATGACACTGACACAATCATGCCCCGGTATCCAGATGAGGGTGACGTCAATGTCGGCATCAGCGAGCGAGCAGGCGGGTGTCGGAGACCTTCTTTAGTAATCTGTGTACTCACAGGGTTCACATTGGGCTCCCCGTGGTGCTGCCCAGGCTCCCCAGACTGTGGATTTAATTAAACACTGTGAAATTAATTAATCAGAAGGGTGGCAGGTAGAAAGGACTTCTCACTGGAACCACTCACACAACCAAGACAAGCATTTCATGTGTGCTGACAGTTATTAATTTGCTGTATGTTTTATTATAGTGCTTCTTTATAGAGATGCTGCAAATTCTGGGAGATTAAAAGGCTTGGCGTGTGAAAAGAGCCATGCAAATTACCAAAATAACAGCTCCAGTGTATCAAAGTGTAAACCTGTGTTTGATCTGTTCTATCAATTAATTAAAGAATTCACTCCTGTATAATAATATGGTGCAAATTAGATGGAAATGAGATAAAATATTCATTTAGTTATCTGGGGAATCTGCCTGGAGGGCTTTTTAGTCTTCAGTCTGGCTCAAAATGCTGTCCATATGGCAATTATGTACAGTAGTGTTGCAGGAGGATTGGTCTGATGCCTACTGGCAGAGAGGAGCCTGCCTGTGACAAACTGCTGCTAGGATCTGATGTGAGTTGAGGGAGATAATGAGGCTGTTGTAAGCCTTAAGTATAGAGCCTGGCCCCGGGGTGGCATATCTAAAGGCTCAGGCTCTCTTATTGTTGCACGTGCAGCTGAGGATTAAAAACACATTGACTTTTTTTTTTTTTTTTCCCCCGTCATAAACTTTGTCAGTACTTCCCACAACTCTTTGGACAACTTCTGCTTTCATGTGGCAAACCTCTTGACATTGCTTTGTGAGGAGGAGGGTTTCTTTTTGTAGATGTGAAGTCTTGATTTGTTTCTGCTTTGAGCTATCTATAGCTCTTTTTAAGCACCCCACTAGAGGATGTGTACGTTCTGGGGTACAGCCGAGGGTGACTGAGGATTTGACAAACACTCTATTTGAGAGAGAATTAAGACTTAACTCTTTGGTCTGGCTTCCTGGATTTTATTTCACTCACAGGGTTAAAAAAAAAATAGATGACATGGTGAGGTGTGTTGTTGTTGTTCTGCTGTTGCTCATCCTCTGAGGGAGATGTGCCTGCTGTGTTATAAAGATAACTGCCCACCTCTTGTGAGGAACTCTTGACATCCGCTGTCTCCATCATGCCAGCTGTCATGAATACGGTGTATGTCCTGAAGAAAACAATGGAGCAAACTCCAGCTCTGTGTCCAATTTAGACCTGCAACATACTACAGGTTTCCTATTTGACTACAGCAAGGACACCATGCAACCAAGTGCAATACACAGAAAAAAACCCTCTTCACTGTGTGCAGAGTAATTGAATCCCTCGGGGGAATTGCTATAATGCTTCATGGCATGGAAAGGGCAATTCACTGAATGCAGGTACTATGCCTGTAGACCATATTTAAAGCTTCACATTAGTGGAATAAACAAGACACACTTCCTAATACAATACCAGCAGGCTTATAATTAACAGCCATTTGGGGTTTGCATACAAATAGGAGGGTGAGAATGAGAGCAAGAGAGAGAAAGTGATGCAGACACTTCAGCCAATAGCGAAGCGACTACAGAGCGACCTGCAAATGGCAAGCAGAGTTAGACTACTGGGCAGAGCTGCAAGTGGTCACTCAACCATGGGATTAAAAAGCATTTAAGCCTTGTACCAGAGCCCCCCACCCTACCCCACCATCCCCATCCCCACCCACCCCCCTCCCTATGTTATCCCTGACCATTCAGGAGAAAAGAAAAGACAAATTTTCGCTCCCTGCATGGGTTGTTATTGCCGGTGCAAAACTGCAGGGTTACAGGTTTTCCACCACGCCAGCATCCATAAACGTATTGCAGTGCTTTCTAGCAGAAAAGCATAATGAGCTAAACCTAAAAGGGTTTCTGTGTTCTGGTTTAGGTGCAAAATGGACTGTCACTCCTGTTTATTTCATTCATGTCTGGATGTAATGGAAAACATGCAATCAAATGTAGGACAACGTTTGCCAGAGTGGTTCACTTCACACTTGTGTTCACACTTCTAATGCCTTGTGGGCAACAGCAGGCAAATTTATGACAGGGGAGTATCGATGTATTTATAGGGCGGGTGTAGTGAGTGCACAGGCTTGATTAGCACAAATCCACACCATCAGATAAATCACCACCAGCTAAGGTGCACTGAATGTATTGTGCAGCGTGGATGTTAACAGAAAGGCTTTTGATTTGGTGGTCACCAGAGCCCCGCAGCACCCCGCCTGGCTGTGCTTGTTTTGATGGGCAGTGATGAAAGCGCAGGTGGATGCGAAAAAGCTGCTGTGGACTCCTCCACTGTGGTTTTTCCTATTAGCACAGGAGTGGAGGTTTGCAGTCTGGCTGCTGGGCGCAGTGGGTCAGTGCCCACAAAGCTCTGTTTGTTTCCCCGGCCTGCAGGGCTCCCAGGGTAAGCCCGGCTCTAGAGGGGAGACAAACAAAAAGGCACCACTGTCTCACACACACACACATACCAAACCTGCTCTGCAACACATTCGTCTTTTCTCCTCAATGGGGTACATTTCTCTTCTTTAGGAGAGGAATGGCAAAAGGAAACAAGTTTTTTAGAAACAGGGCCTCGGGATAACAAAACTGCTGTTGTTGTGAGCTATGTGTTTTTTTTTTTTCAGTTTAAATGCCATTTTGAGTTGTTGCTTGTGGTGATGTGTTTTTTCCCCACCGTTTTTTTTTTTTTTTTTTGCTCTGTGTTTTCATCTCCTTTGTCGAGCTCAGACTTGGAGCTTTTTGTCTTGTGCTGCTGTATCAACACATTCTGAGTGAAACCCGAGGAAGCCGCCGCCAGCAACAGGCACATAACACATCCTATTTAAATTTCAGCAGCTAACTTTAGAGCTCATATATAGCCCTGTTTGTGTGCTGATTGAGCACGAAAGAAACAAAAAGTTCCCCAAATTGATGAATAATTTCAAGGTGTCTCTCAGGTCCGCGCACTGTGTCTGCGTGTGATTTCTCGAGATGAAATAATGTGCTGGATCCTCTCACAGCTGCTGTCAGGTCAGACGCTCAGTGTTGTGCTGCAATCTGCAATCCAAGTATAACTCCATTATTGAGGGGACTTTAAAATGGAAGCTGTGTGACACACAGCAGGATGATTTAGTTTAATGACCATGGCAGTGACAGTGCTGTGATGGAAATTGGACTCCCCCTGCAAATTTACATCACTTGAGGGTACTCGGGGTTCTTTTAGCGGCTGCACTCCGGAGCACGAGCCATCAGGAGGTCCTGGATATGTCATGCTTGTCACCTTCCTTTAAGTGCATCTGCAGACGTGGGAGAAGGATTAATATTATATAGCCTACGGAAGCAGAGAGGCCGTCTTATCAGCACTGCAGATGTGATAAGCACCTCTACCCCCATGAAAACCAGGAAAGATCTCCAAGCAAAGAGACAAGCATCTCTTTGTGTTGTTTCCTCACTCTGCTGCAGAGTTTCAGTGCAGCTTCAGTGGCAGATATGGTGCAATTTCACATCTGTTGTAATTTGATGTTACCCCCCATCACCCTCTGTGAAATCGTCTCGATCGCAACATGGCTCCTTTCAATTATTTAGAAAGTTGGCATATGGCGTTGTGATAGTAGTGATAGTAATCTGATTTCTTCTGATTTCAGCGTGTTGAGAAAAGCCTACAACACAAACTTCAATAATGACAGAAAGAGGCTGTCCTTGTGATCAGGATTTTTGGTAGCCTAGCATCGACACATCTTCTTCCTGAAGGGAGGGGAATAATTAAATAAAAACGTCACTTTTATGGAAATATTTTCCATCACTGCCATGACACTCATTTCGCATGAGTCCACATCAATGCAGATGTCAGTGTGCACAAATTGCAATGCCCTCAAAGTGATTCTGAGCTGTGAATGGAAGTTATGGCAACCATTGCTGTCACTTCAGTTTTATCAGAAAAGCACCCAGTGGAACCATGGAAACAAGATGTGACACAAAAAACATCCACATCAAAGCCAGTATATACTGTAATTAGAATTTATTGAAGCCTACTCAGTCAGAAAAGGTACATGATCTGCTGAGCCTTTGGATCTAGTCCCATACCTTCCATTAAACACATAGAGCATTAAACCATTACATGATAGAGAAATGAATGTGCCCTTTTGTGGGGTCTGCTGCTGTAAACAGAAATAGGACATTTGTTTGTACCATTTATAAATATGTTAAGAAAGAGAAAGAAGCTGTTTTTATGCTATTGAAACTTGAATTGAAGATTCTAATCTGAAAAATATACTTCATGATGTGCATTTCATGCTAACAGGCTTAGCTTTCTGACTGTATTTACAGTTGCAAAATAAATATCTGCACGCACGCTGAAAGTTTAGAGACCTGGAGGGTCTTACAGAAGTGTTTTCTCAGGAATCTTGTGTGTTTTCTTTTTTTTTTTTTCACACAATACCTAATATGCGTGCCACCCACCAGCGGCAGGGCATAATGACTCGGCAGGCCACCTGGCACCCTCTGTGGTTGTACGGCCAGGGCCAGTAGCCACGCAAGGGCTCGCAGACCCTCTGACAGTGAGTGTAGCTGCGCTGGCATTCTGAGCAGCAGATCCCCTGGTGGTCCAGCATGGTGTCAAAGGTCATGGCAGCGGCTCCCTCCCTGGCTCCTCCACTGCTGCTGCGCTGCAAGTTTTTGAAGCAGTGTTAATTTTAAAAAAGGCAATCCTTTTACTTAATTCATGCTCATTTGCAATTCAAATGTTTTCAAAAACTTCTTTCTTCCAAACATCTCTCTCTCTCTCTCTCTCTCTCTCTCTCTCTCTCTCGCTCTCTCTCTCTCTCTCTCTCTCTCTCTCTCTCTCTCTCTCTCTCTCTCTCTCTCTCTCTCTCTCTCTCTTCAGTGGCATGAATTTTTATAAGCAGTGGGAATTTTGCGCCTCAGTTCGTAAGTTCATCAAATTGAAAAGGCAGCTGTTACCCCAGTGACCTGTCATTATGGCCGCCAAATGACACCTACACAGCAGTGTTGGCGCTTTTTTCAGTCTTTTTTTCTGTAAGCTTTTAGCACAACTGCCACCTTAAGGCTGCTGCTATGAAGTCATCTGAAAGTGTTGACAAAACACAGAAACTGTAAATCACGATGTTCCTTTAAGGCTAGCTGCGGGCTCAACACTCGTCTTTTGATAGTTAATCACCAGCTCTGGAGCCTTATTTATCATTTACGCTTGTTGTTGATGAAGTTGGTACCCACATGATAAGGGTTTTCGGGATTGTACCCAGACCCTGCGGTAGACTGTGCCTCCTCCTCCTCCTCCTCCTCCACCACGACTCTGGAGATGTCATCGTCTGCGTGACTCACAGGGTCCCTCTCCTCAGCAGCTGCCTCCGACTCCTCCGTGTTAAACTGCCGCTTGGCTCGCTGTGTGTCTCTCTTTCTCCTCTCCCCATCTGTTACAGCAGGGCCACAGGAGGCAGGAGTATTGGGTCAACATCCACAAGATGCCATACATGTCCTCAGAGCTCAATCCTACATAGCTGGGGCTGTCTCGGATGTCCTGAATAATTCAATTAGCAGACGTGATTTTCAAGCAGTCTTGCATTTTTAAGTATCATTCTTTTTTGATAGGAGACCGGAGATGTATTTTTTTATTTATTTTTAATTTTTTTGTGTGGTGTCGGCTCAAAATATAGTTTGTGTTTCACAAAGTTTTAGACAAAATTATATATTTAAACAGCATGTCAGCAGATGAGATAGGCAAGCACAGTCAAAACTTGGATGAACTTTGAAGAATGCACAATGTTCAATTGCTCTGTGATAACAGGCCTCCTGAGAGTCATAATCAGAGTGAGTCCAGACATAAAGGCAAAGCAAAAGAAGAGAAACCTTTAGGATACATGGGTTGGAGCCAGTAGATAGGAAGTTCCTCACAAAGAGTCAGGATTTTGTCGCTCAGAAAGCTGGTGTCCTTCAGCGGCTGCTCAGCAGCAACCCATATAAGGAACTCCTCATCAAACCTCACTGGCATGGTTTCCTCCGTCTGTGGAGAGAAATAAAATAACGTCCTTGAAATACTGCAGCTAGAAAAAGAAATGACAATGTTAAAAGCAAGCACAATATTCTTTTTCTCTTTCCAATTTGCTTTGAGTAGCGTATATATACCAGGTCAAACATCAACGCTTCTTTGTTGTCAGCTCCCATGTGAGGAAGACTGGCTTTGATTTGGGATTTTATATAGCACTTGTCTCCTCCAAAGAAGCGGATTCCAGTTATTCCCTGCAAAAAAAAAAAAAAAAAAAAAAAAAAAAAAATCACAGCAATGCCATGTTTACACTCAGGGCTTTGCTACTTTTGCTAAGCACACAGAAAAGTCTCTGCTGAACTACCTCAGGAAAAAGGGAAGAAGAAGAAAAAGAATAAGAAGCAGGAGGACAAACTCGCTCACAATATGAAAGTCATGAATCTCCACAGCTTCCTCAGCTCCAATCCCAGTTTTAAATCGCTCCAGGTTGTTGTCAGAATCAATTTCCACAGATCCCTCCCTCACCTCGCCATTGATGTTCATACTGTACCGAACGTAATAAACCTGGCAGGAAAAGTGGGACGTGAAAATGACAGATTGGTTAAGTTATGTAAATCTCACTTTGGTAAACAATGTGAAAGTGAGAGGCAGGAAAAAGCCTCGTGTTGCTTGTTCTGTTCTCTTCTTGTCTTTGTTTCTTTTCATGCAGAAATCCTGCAAGACATGAGGTGCTTTGCAGGCCTTGATAGGAGTGTTTTCCCTGCAGGTGAGTTCTTTAGGATGCAAATTGATTTGGCAGTCTTTATTTTTAAGATGCAATAAAGCAGCATTAAAATATAAGTCACCTGTTTGCATTGAGACATAATAAGCACTTTCATAGTCTGTTTTCACACTCAAATTTATATCTAGATCACTTGCACCTCAGTTATTAACATAGAAATCTATAATCATGATCTCAACAAATACACCCAAGATGGTTTTACTATCTGAGAATTTTATTATCTACTTTGGATCCAGAAGCCTCCACGCCTTTGCTTATATATATCTGTCATGGAAGGGGGCACAGCATGTAATAATGACAGCATAATCCTCAGTAGGCACTCACATTTTTATCACCGAGTTTCCACAGGTACAGAGCAGCCACGGATGCACACAACATCAACACTGCACCCACAACGAGAGCAACAGCTCCACATTTCAGGAGGCGACTGACTGCAGCAGAGGTCGGCGCGCTGGATGTGTTTTGTTCCTTTCGCAAAAGGTCAGGAGATGCAAAAAGTAAGAGCTCAGACACACTAACAACATCCAAGAGAGCTGATTAAACTCCTTGAAAAGTTTGCAGAGGCTTAAGTTTCCCTAGTATGTCATGGGTGTCAATTACATTTCCAATCAAAAAACTTATTAAGCCTGTCTTACCGGAGGCATGCAGTGTTCAAAACAACCAGATCCATGAGTGGTGTTTTGGATTTTTTCCATAGTCTCCCTCATGTTGTCCTCTAAAACTCCTCCGCTTTCACTGATGCCTCTGTGTGGAGAATCTGGATATCCACCTGGAGGCTTTTTTTTGGCGTTTGAGTGTGAATGACGTGCAGTTGATATAAATTCTTTGAGCTAAATTCTTCGTCTGGATGTTACCTGTAGGTTTCAGGCTGCTTAACGTGAGGGGGGCCATCCTGTGGAACCAATTGGAAACTTATTACCTGGAGCAGGTCTGTGCTGTGGCATTTGATACAGGAAGTGGTGTAAGAGGAGAGGCTTGAAACATGACTTTCTGACAGTGATGGGAGGGAAACATAGAGAGGTCATATTTTAAATCATTTTTTAATAGCTTTAACTAACCTGCTCTCCTCTGATAGGTGGGTATCAGTTATAATATCATTGTTTGTAGTTTTGTAGTTAAACTTGTAAAATCCTGCGGAGCTTCATACCACACCTTCCATGATCATTCCTTAATGAGATTTCTCTTTGTAAATTCTTGCCGAGGTTCGTTCCGTCTATTCATAACTTTAAACAGAAGACACAGTAACAAAAAAGGTGCAAAAATGGAGCACTCCTGTTGCTTGGAAACCAACTGATCCTCATTTGTTTGGATGATTGGTAAGCTTGGAGGCAATCAGGAAAGGTGAGGGGTTTCTTTGACCTTTGAAAAACATGTAATTATCAGAGAATTTGATTAGCCACGCATTATTTTCACTGAATGTAAGGCAGCTCGGTGCTCATTGTGTTCTCCTCAGGAGAAAACGGCATTGACTTATCAACTAAACGTGATGTTGGAGGAATACGTTTTATTTGTTGCGCTTTATAAAACTTTAAAGCAAATAAAATGTATTCAGTGCTAATTGAGGTTATTCTGTGTTTTCAGATTATTTGCTCAGAACAATAGATTTCACTTCTCCAATTCGGAGTCCTCTGAGCCACGACAGCTCGATTTTCTGACTCTCAAACAGAGATACAATTAAAGCTTTTTATCAGTTTATTTGTGCAACAATGTGACAAAATCTACCACAAACATGGTAATCTTCCATACTGATTGTTTTTCACAGCTTCTTCCAGGAGAAATATCCGTCTGTCATGCCCTTTAAATAGTAACACATGCTCTTGAAAAGTCATAATAAAGTTCTTTACATGGAATCATTAAGAAAAATATATTATTGATGTACAAAATCTCGCATATTACACATGGTACAATGAACAGTCTTATATGAGCCCAAAGACACGACATACTACAAAACACTGCGACAATCCAACATAGCAGAGTCATTTACAGAAAAGTACTGTACAGTATAAAGACAATCCTTCTCCTAAGGATCTTTAAGAGTTTGTGTACTCTGGGATGGAAATCTCATCCGTTTCCTGTATTCTCGCTGGCGTCGGAGGACCAACGAGAATGTAATCAAACTCCTGGTGTTGAACTTTTTCGTACACGCTCTGCAGCCCGTTGGTCTTGGGTAGAGCTGGGTAGTAGTTTTCTCTCCGGCTGTCCCGGGGTAGCGATGCAGTTTTGGAGAATGTTGACAGATGCGGTCCACAGGCCATGCTTGTGTTGGGCCTTGTGGCTGAGGGACTCCAGCATCGATCTGAGTGTCCCAGGATTTTGCACTCACTTGTGCACGCCCAGAGATCTGCAGAGAAAATCAGAAATTCATGCTCAGTGTTTTAGAAAAATGTCTTCTTTCTGAATTCAGCTTTGATCAAATCTGGATGATGCTTTTCTGATACTTACTATTCATTGGTGGTGACTCCTTTTTGTGCACATCCCCACTTATATCCGAATCACTGTCGTTGAAGTCACTGTCCCCCTTCCCACTGTCCTTGCCGCTGATGTGTGGATCTCTGGCGGAGATAGTGGTGAATGAATTACCCTTCCATATCGTTATCGGCCTCACTGTTTCCTTCCCATATCCAGGAAGTGTGGAATAACCCTGAAAAGATAACAAAGAAACCCCATCCCACCTGAACTTTGAGACAAGATGCAACAAAAGGAGTGGGAACAGACTTGGAGCATCTGTGAAAAAATAATGACTTTACCTTTAATTTCCCCTCCATGGTTCTGCTGTTGGGCTCAAAGATGCCTGCTGTCGGCCTGCCATCCTCACAGCTTGCCTCTGTTGTGTTGCTGCTGGCCAATGGAGGTTTCTCTGGAAATGGATGGGCATCAAACACTTTGCCTTTGTGGCTGGCAATCAATGAATCAATGTGACCGCTCTCCACTTTCTCCACATTTGGTGTGTCTTCTTTTTCATCATACCCCCCCTCCCTGCTCTCCTTTTTTCGACGGCTGCAAATGGTTGTGATGAGAATGATTGCCAGCAAGAGGAGGGAACAGCTCCCCGCCAGGACGATGATGATGGCTATGGACATGTCCCATTCAAAGGGCTCGTCGTTGCCGTTTTGAGCCAAGGAAGGCATGCTGGGTAAGGCTCCCTCTATGAAGCTGAAGTGTATAATGGCTGTGGAGGTGAGCGCTGGGGATCCATTGTCGCTGACCGCCACGGTGACTTTGACATTATCTGTGAGATCATACGTCAGCTGCCTGCTCACGTGCACCTTCCCTGTGTCTTTGTTGATGGAGAAGCCCAGGTGTCCCCCCTCTGTGATTCTAAAAGACAGCTGTGCGTTCACGCCTTCATCAGCATCTGTGGCCTTGATCTGTGTCACCATATAACCTGCAGGTGCATCCTTAGGCAGGAAAACCTCTGCAGAGCCTTTGTAAAGAGGCGGCTGGATGATAGAAGGCTGGTTGTCATTCTGATCGACTATTTTGAGCCTGATGACAGCTGTGCTCTGCAGCTGTGGTGACCCCCCGTCGCTCGCCTGGACGTGTATGTCTAGCAGTTTCATCACTTCATAATTAAAGCTTCTCAGAGCATATATGGAGCCTGAGACCGAATTCAGTGACACAAAAGTGTTCACAGGAGACCCCATTATAACCCCATCCACCAGTCTGTATGTGATTTTCCCATTGTTGCCCAAATCAGCATCTTTTGCTTCCACTGTGGTGACATAAGCTCCCGGGGGGTTATTTTCCACCACTGAAACTTCATACACAGATTTAGAGAAGTGAGGGGCGTTGTCGTTCTCATCACTCACTCTTATGGTGAACTGGGTGATCTTTCTCAGCGGAGGTGACCCAAAATCCTCAGCCATGACTGTCAGATTGTACTCACTAATCCTCTCCCTGTCTAGAGCTGAAGCTGTGACTATCATGTAGCTGTCCTCGTAAGCTTGCCGTAGTTTAAAGTGGTCGTGGCCGTATAATGTGCAGTGGACCTGACTGTTCACACCCGCGTCTCTGTCCAGGGTGCTGATCAGCGCCACCAGACTGTCCTTGTCTGCAGCCTCGCTGATGTGCGCAACGCCCGTCGTAATGGAGGTCATGGGGGTGATGCTGATTTCTGGGGCATTGTCATTAACGTCCGACACGTGAATTATGATTTTACACACGGAGGGGGTCGGATTGGCGCCCAGATCGGTCGCCTGCACGTCGAGCTCGTAGGTGCGTTTGTCCTCGAAAT
Source organism: Labroides dimidiatus (assembly GCA_030710495.1). Classification (NCBI taxonomy): domain Eukaryota; kingdom Metazoa; phylum Chordata; class Actinopteri; order Labriformes; family Labridae; genus Labroides; species Labroides dimidiatus. The sequence continues at coordinate 11,498,432 of CM061160.1, read as the reverse complement.
CCACCGGACTCCTGAGCGTCAAGCGCCCTGATTTATTATCCACATGGAAAAGTTCTCTGATCTCATGAGAGACCTGTTTCCCGAACCCGTACACGACCTCTCCGTTCGAACCCTCGTCTGCATCCACCGCGTTTAAGTCCAGGATCACAGTGCCAACTTGTGCGTCCTCGGGTAAACTGACGGAGAAACTATTCTGGTCAAAAACAGGGCTATTGTCGTTAAAGTCAGTCACTCTGATTGTTATCTTTGTTGACCCGGATCTGACAGGGTTACCTCCGTCTGTGGCCACCAGCTCCACTGTGTATAATGACTGAACCTCCCTGTCTAGCTCCTTCATTAGCACCAATTCCGCATATTTAACCCCATCCGCTCTCAGGAGCACATCAATGGTGAAGTGACTGTTGACAGATATTTGGTAGCTTTGGATGTAGTTTGAGCCCACGTCTGCGTCCACAGCTGGGTCTAAAGGAATACGGGACCCCACGGCTGCATTCTCTGAGATCTCCACTATAGATTCCTTGTTTGAGAACTCCGGAGAGTTGTCATTGATGTCCTTTACCTCCACCTGTACGTGGATCAATTTGTAGCGATCTTTGGAGAAATTAACCACGTCAAAAGTGATGAGACACTGGAGAGTGTGTCTGCAAATTCTCTCCCTGTCGATTCTCTCCCCGACAGAGAGCTGCCCGTCGCTTTCTCTCACCCTAATGAATGAGTCGTTGAATTGTTTCATCATCCTGAAATTGGTCTTGGAAGAGTGAGACAGACTCAAGGACATGTCCTTGGCAAGGTTTCCGATGACTGTACCTGGCGCGTCCTCCTCATTGGTCTGGTATCGAACAGTATTTCCCTCGGACCGCACCAGTGACGCAAATAAAAGCTGATAAATTGAGAGTATAAAAATCCACCGGTGCGAGTAAGTGATAAATCGGCCACCTGACATCTTCTTCCCCTCTGTGAGCAGCCCCATTGTGCGCCGAGCAGACCGCTTTCACCTCTGGAGTGAGCTCTCCATACAGGCTCGCGCGCGCCTCTGAACTGAACTGTGCTGGAAGTGAAAGTTACTCCACGCAGCTCGGCTTTGCGCGCAGGCAGACAGTCAGACACGCTTGTTGCCTCGCCTTCAACACAGCTCAAAATTCTGCAGTGGCGGGGTTTATACAGCTCCTCATGCTAATGAGACGAAGTGTGACCAATCCCTCGCTTTAGAATTAAAAGTACCCCCCTTATGCTGGAAGAAAAGAAGCTCTGAGCCTGTTTTCAGAGTAAGGGAAGTTGAAAAATAAAGAAGGGAAAAAATGGTACAGAGATATGCCATTGCTTGAAGATAGTCCCTGCATTCTTTATCGCGTTATTACAGCCATTACAGCGATGGTTTTATTCAGCAAAAGCCTATTTCTTCTTCTTTTGATGTGCAGTTTATTGTCTTTGCAGCGTGGAGAAGGTTTGTGTGTGTGCGCGCACTCGTGCGCTCAGAGCTGAAATGTTTTTTTGCTGTTTGGATTTGAGGGTGCAGCTCATTTAGAACAGCTTCATTTTGTGGAGACAGTCAGCGTGAAATCATCCACAGTCTGTGTGAGGGGGGAGTGATGGCTGATCGATTAATCGACGTAGCCTCGCTTATTTTTCTGGGTACTAAATAAAAGATCGGTATCACTTTGTTTTTCCATAGAGGGCTGATTTCACAGGAAAACAAATTTTTCAAAATTATTTTCTAGCCTCCCTACTCGTCAGTTGGAAACAAAGGTTTGTTATTTTTGTGCATCTCCTGGTTTTGACTTCTATCCTCAACTTTTTTTTCCATATAGTGTTATGAATTTCGTTTTATGTTAGATTCAACTAACATTTGGTGATGAGCTTCAGTGGCCATCTTTCTCAACATACTTTCATCTTCCTTATGCAAAGGTTTCACGTTTTTGCACTTTCTGTTTGGGGCTGTTTGAGGCTAAGCTCATTAGTTCCAGTTGAGAAAGATCCCAAAGCCATAGCATGAAGTCACATTCAAGACCAAACTAGCTTTCTTTAATCATCTAACCGCCAGAATCACAACACAACAAAAGATAATTGTACTTACATTTGTCATTTAACCCGTTTCATCCCAGATTTTTCCCTGCAAAACAAGTGCATGCATTTCATTCCTAAGACCTCAAAAATATGTATGATTTTCCCCACATTTATTTATTTATTTATTTATTTATTTATTTATTTATTTATTTATTTATTTATCTACCAGATGTAAAAAAAAAAAAACACTTCAAGAGATTCAAGAAAAAAGTTCCCAACCACTAAGGTAAATTCCTTTTCTGCCAAATTAACTGTCCGCTTAACCTCATAGGTCCCAACCCCAAAAAATACATACATGGTCATTGAACCTCAGTGTTTGTGTTCCACGTTCCCAAACTCAGCTCCACATGAGACTATAAAAAAAAACAGTTAATATCTCTGAGATCTCCTTTCACAGCTTTTTGTTTTGAACGTAGACACATAAAGATATGGCATTAATTAGCATCCTGCTAGCTGCTTCAGAGAAACTTGCTCGCTCTGTTTTAATGTGACACAACCCCACATTCTCAAAACAGTAAAAACAAATAATGGCACATTTAAAATGCTGCCGTTAAAGAGCTTGACCACTGCCTCAGCCTCAGTCATCATCTTTGGACAAGTGTTTGCCAACCAAACATAATTTTCTTGTTCCTATTTGCCTCAATAAGAACAAATCTTTGCAGCCAAATCCTAAACACTGAGGAAATCTTCCCTCAAGGTCAGCAGAAGGTTTGGACAGATGGTTTTCAGAAGTACACCAATCGACTTCAACCATGATGTCGAGTGACTGTGTTTAGTTTAATCTAAAGGAAACATTACAAATAGGCTTAGCTTTAACAAAACATTGAGTCCACACTTCTCTGGCTCATGGACTGAACTGAATTTCTCCTCTTGACTGATGTTATAATTCACCACTTTGTTGACTTGTCATTATAAATTATATTTAGCTAGTAAAAGTTAAAAGAAATCTGAATCTTTGCCAAGGATTTCCATGAAATATATATGTGAAGGTGTTCACTCATACCTCTCGTGGAGCTTTCAGCTTCCATGATGCTGTATTTTTCCATTTATTGCTGCTTTAGAAACAACACGACCAGGTCTCTTCTTTGAGGCCCCCGCTAATAATCTGTCTCTTACAATTTATTCCAACTTCTCCATACTGTACATCTTCAGAGGTCATGGAGGCTTGAGATGAAACTGTATGTACCTTGAGCACACTCAGCCTTAAGAATCTACAGTGTGCTGCTGAAGCATTAACAATGATCCAAACAATACTGTTAACAATAGCTATAATGATCCCCGAGGCCAACAGAGACGCATTGAAAGATAAAGGCTGCAGTGAACAACAAAGATATGATGGCATTTCTATAGTTAATTTTCCAACTAATACAGAAACAACTGTGACAGATTTGTTTATCGAGGCATTAGTCACCATATTTGGGAATAAACAGTGTTTATTGATGTTTTGGAGGAAGAATAATTATTAGAATTACTCAAACTGAGGACAAAGGATGATTTTTCTAATTCCCTAATTAGATTCACAACAAGGCTGCCAAGATTTCTTGAAGCACATTGTTAAATGTAATTTGTAAAATGATCCACTAAATATACAAATGGACTTCAAGCTCATGATCCAAATAAGTTTCCCTAAATTGAATTGTGTTTCTCTTTCAGGGTAATAATGCATGAAATTCTGATTTTTTCATGTTCTCTTTTCATATTAATTCCAGTGTTTATGCAACACATCACCTTGAATGTGCAGCATTAAAATAAAATCATCTAAATCAAGCAAAAAACAATAATAAAAAAAGGTTTACCCAATCACTGGGTTTCTTTGCAGTTTTTCTGCATAAACCTTAACTCACACCTGAGTCCATTTGCATGTTTGATGTTTTTTCCTTTTTTTTTTTTTGGTCATTAGAAGGCTAAATTCAGAGCTGCCCCACTGGGAATGGAGTAAAAAAATGTCTGATTTAGCTGGTCACTCAGGGGAATCATGCAAGAGCAAAATGCAATTAAATCTGCTCTACTGACTAAATAAACCTGCAAACTGAGCTGTTCAACAACAATAACCAAACATGGATCATCGCCTTAATCTACAGTTCTTACATTTTTGTTCAAGTATTCAGTTCAGGTATGATGACCTGCAGTTTTTTATTCACTGCTTCTAAGTGTTTTAGTTCAAATAAGCACCAGAAAGGCACCAAACACAGCAAACAGTGTGCAACCAGCAAGTGATAAAGCTTTTAGCAGCCAGATAGTGAGGTATCTTTGTCAGAAGGTGGTGGAGACCAAAGCTGAGCTTAAAAGAAAGACCTTTTGGACATGCATCAAGTGGGAGCCAACAGGCCCCCAAACTAATATAAATTACAGCCCATACAAAGCATGGATATTGTCACTGTGATGTCACCTGATGGAAAAGGTGTAATGAAGCCCACATTTGGTTGACCCCATATTGGAATCATGACTCCATCTAACCTTTTGTTATGTAGACACCTGAAAAAGGTGGCGTCGATGCCATATCCTTAACAGTAAGGTACAATATGCCTCTCTGCTGGTCATATCTTCCAACCCACTAATAATACCCAGTGCTCATACTGAATAGACTTTATAAAGTCAAAACAGATAATCATTATAAAGAATTCACCCCATTTGCAGTTATAACAATAAAAGAAATGAGGTATAGACACCAAAAACATTTATTTATTTATTTATTTATTTATTTATTTATTTATTTATTTATTTATTTATTTATTTATTTATTATATATTATTACTTACTTACTTACTAACTTACTGACTTACTTACTTACCAGACTGTTAAACAGAATGCTTAAATTTAAATGTCCAGAGCCAAGTGGACACTAAACCATAGGTTTAATTTAAATACTGCTTCAGGTTTTTGTTTTTTTTTAATGTCAGCCATATTAGCTTTGTTAGGGGGTTATAATTAGGCCGCTTGATTGGGCTGTTTAAGACTCAAATCACATATGACTGCAACAGAAAAAAATTAAAATTAAATTCAAACAACAACAACAAAACCTCCCCATCACAGCTGCCATTATCCTTTCTGAGTAATGAAAAAAGTAAGATAATGAAACATTTTACAACTGCTGGCATCAGACTTGTAATGCTGAAGTCACACAATAGCGCTATAATGTACTTTTAATGTAGCCGAGGAATAAGTGAAAAAACATTGCGGATGGTTCATTAAACAGTTTGATAAACAGTTGTTTCTTCTTTCCGCTCAATTTAGAGCCACATGTTAGGCTGACTCTCACTATAATGAGAACAGAGGTGATCATGGATGCAGAGTGGGCGATTCTCTTTGGATTATATTAAACCAGGTCAAATGGCTGTGCTGATAGATGGATTATCGCACTACAATACAGCATTAATTTGAACTGGGGCGGAGGGAGTTTATGTGAATTTATGATAAGTAAACGGGTGTTTATGGCAGGCAGATGGTTGTTTTTTTTTTCATTGTTTTTAAAATTATAGTATGTGGAGATTTTAAACATATCATACTTCTATTTTTTTAATTTCTTATTTCTTTGGCAGGATTCCCCACTTGTTACGGCCGTCTGGTGATTCTAGCTGCATGAATATCCCTGTTTCAGATAAGCAGTGCTCTACATTCTAAAAAGGATAGTAATAACACAGAGAGCCGAATATGATACTTTAAAAAAATCTAATACATGAGCTCAAGGTCACTCGTACAGAAGAACTTCATTCTCCATCCAAGACTCTGTATTCGAGCTACGTTTTATATTAATATTTGATTTCTATATCTTTGTAGCAATTTATATAGCTGTTTTTCAGCCATGATGAAAGCAAGTAACTGTCAGATTTATTAGTGATTCAAGATGTCTGTAAGAAGCTGATGGAAAACCATGATAGCTTTTCTGTGATTAACGCTATATAGCTGTATTGGTTGTAACTGTTTCCATGGAGGTCTCTGGCAAATTATTCACAGCCTCAAACAGATTTACCAAGTGAGTGAAGGAAGGGAGCAGCAAAACAGAAAATGTATGAGAAGTAGAAACTGTTGCAGGGGAAGATATTTCAAATTTACTGTTGGCCCACAGACACAATTCCATATTTAATGGGATTGTAAATGCATTCAGTTTCAAGGGATGCCTTTGCATTTTTAGTTCTCTAATCACTCTGGTCCATAATGTGCCTGAAGAAATGCCATGATAGGCTGCATTTGTGCAAGGCACTTAGACTCACATTCTTTTACAAAGATTAGAAATCAGGGTAAATTGTACTGTGGTGGAGCTCAGCTACACAGAATATTGCTCTGGTGGGAGACCGCTCGCCTTAAAGAACTCAATATTCCATGTCTGTAAGGAGCCAGAAACTCCTGCTTTCTCACTCTGTCCCTCTCTTCCAGCTCATGTTAAATAATCTGAAATTCAACGACAACATTTGAGTTACATTTCAGTTCCTCTCACATACATTCATAGCTATGTAAAATGTGTCATTAATTATTATGTTACAGATCAATCATATGTTTTTTCGGAGGGAGTTGTAAAATGAATACATTTACATAATTGCCCACGTGCTGAGTAAGGCGAGGGGGTTGATACCACTCACCAAAATGAACGAGATGACTCATCCAGCAGCTGCTGGTGAATATGGCTTAGCACAGACTCCAGATAGAAGGGAGCAGCAAGCAGGTATTGACAAAAGTAACAAAATTAGTCTTGGAAAGGTAAATTATTTATTCACTAACTTACCAATGAACCAGCGAACCTAGAAGACAGAGAGCCAAACAAAGGAACCACCACTCCTCTAACCCTTACCAACAAGCCAAACCAAACCAAACCAAACCAAGTGAAACCACCAATCAAACAAAACAAGCCAAAGAAACGAACCAAACAATCAAATCAAGTCAGTTCAAACAAACCAAAAGCACATCACCAAACAAGACTGAACAACTGGCCAACAAACTTATAAAACTACTAACTTTCTTGCCTTAAACCAGCTAGCCAAATAAAACAAACCAGCCAAATCACCAAAACAAATCAACTAAACCAAAGCAAGCAAACCAGCCAAATCACCAATATAAAACAAAATGACTGAACAGCCATTGGAACCAAACCAGATGTTTAATCAACCAGTTTAAAATATCAAAACAAAGCCAAACCAAATAACCAAACCAGACTGAGCAACCAAGTAACTAACCAACTAATCAATTAACAAATTAACCAACAAATTAACTAACCAATTAATCAACAATCCAACAAATCCATTAACCAACCATAACCAACCAGTGAAACTTAGTGAAGGATGAAACCAGCACAAACAATCAAACCAACCCAAACCAAGAAAAGAAATGCAAAACAAATAAAGAAAACAAAGAAAAACAGACAACTTGGCCAAATAAGGGAATTTTTATGTTTTCCAATTGAAATTTTGATGTGACCAGTTTTTCTTTTATTATAGCCTGATTGGATGGAGACCTTTCAGTTGCTTCCACAACTGATTGTATTTTTCTTTTCAATTGAGACATTAAAAAGGGACTAAGAACAGTTTTCAAAAGAAAAATACACACGTCCAAATTCACAGATAGAGAGAAAGGAGGATAAAATCTAGAGATTGGACAGTGACTATAGCATTACTTTCTTAGCATCATTGTCTTTTCATTTCTAATCAGATCTATGTAACACATTACACACATTAAAGCATAAACAGTGGAGTTCATTATTATATGCAAAAGAAACAACTTCCTATTCTGCTATTTTTAGCTCATTGGACCGCCGTAACCATTCATACTGAAGTGGTTTCATTCTGATTGAATGCTTAATGCATGAACACATACATCTTAACCAGGTCACTGTAGGCAGAATCCATATTCAGAGTTAAGATGTAATTACTAATCCAAGTGATTTGAATGAGGTTTAAGATAATATGTACATGTAAGAGGCTAATGTGTCTACTGAACGATGAAGGAGCTACTCTTCACTTGTCCTTTTTTCCACCCTGCCTGTGAAGAAATCCCTTTCACAGAGTTCACAGCCTTCATTCTCAGGAGAAAGCACTGAAGCTTTATTTTATAGTGCCAAAATGCTGCACAGAGATTGGTTAGCAAAGTGAATTCCCCAAAATGTCAAAGAGTTCCTTTAAAGTTAAGTGATCAAGGCGTTTCAGAGCAAAAGTGACTATTTCCACACTTTAAATAAAGGCAGCTGTTATTTTAAAACTTATAGCTGAGGGGATTTCTTTCACCTCTGATAGTGTGCTAACAGGGTCACAGTCCCCTCCTGTTTAGCAGTCTTTTGTATTCCAGTGGTATCTACATATGTCGACCCCAAACCACATAATTGCCCCATTGTTCTGCCACAAGTGACACACTTCACAGGGGCTTAACCTTCACATGAAAGAGGTGTTTACACGTACTCTGAGCTCCGGGTGTTTGACTTAACACTTATTTTCGACACAAGTCTTTGAAGTCAATTCTTCTCTCCAAGGGGATAGATTAGGACATTAAAAATCTGTGCTGTGTGAGAGGAAAAAAAAAAGCCAGACTGAGTTTTGTGGACCAGATATAAGAGGCAGTATGGATCAGCTAAGCTTATTATGGGCTGTTGAAATGCATTCTTCAAAAACATGCTTTTAAATACAGGCTGTGAAATCTCTAATGGCCACAGCTCCCAGAGGCAACATCAGATCTTTTTGTTCTGAAGATGCTCTCTGCTGATTAATTCAAACATCAAAATAAAACTCTGGTGTTTTTCATATGCGAGAGCAAAGCCTCCGACGTCACATGGGGCTCTCAAACCCCATCGGAAGTCTTACTCGCAGAAAGAAGCCAGTGTTATGTTTTATTGATTCTTCTCCTGGAGTTCGGAGACAATCAGGCGGATGAGTTTCTCATTTCTCTCGTAATGTTTGGACTGAGAGCTGTATCCCAGTGTTCAAGGTGTCTCTCCAGACGCGTCCCACGGCAGATATAAACAAAGTTATTAGATGAGCAAGACAAGATTCTGAGGGAAATTCAGTGCTGGGAGCTTTGGAGGAGCCCTCTGACAGTTCGTTCTGGCAATTCAGACTGTCATGCTTCATTGTTCTTGGGGGAAGAAGGATGTTGTTTGACTTTGAATGTTACCACAGAGCTTATACACTCACCAGTGGAGAGTCTTGTTTTGCATTATTGTGCATGTAAATGAGAATTTATGTTTTGCAAAGAGGTGGTGCACTAACAGTTTTGCATATTGAAGAGAGATCAACTTAAATCTGTACAGTAAGTGCAAAGCATTGTTAAAATATAGGTCATCTTGCTCGCTCAGAATTCCTCTCTTTGTGTGTGTTTTAAGAGGAGGAGGTGTAATGGATGTGAGAGTGTTTGTGTGCACAAATAGGGGGTTGGGGGGTCATATCTGTAATACAGCGAGACCATCACGGCTCGCACAATGCAGATGGAGGAGGCGGTGACTCCCAACGTTTAGTGCTTTCTTGTCACGAGCATTAATACGGCTGTTTCTGCTCGTGCTGTTTTTTTCGCTGCGAGCAACGCAGCGTTAGAGGCATGTGCTTCACAGGCCTGGATGAGGTATAATTATGTAAATTACATTCAAAGGAATCAGCAATAGCTCATGTGGAATGGATGTGTCAACAAGGTGTCCACATTCAGCGGGAGAGATTGCTAATTAAACATGACACCGTTTCTCTCTCGACACATGGACAAAGTGAGACACAGTGGTGTATATTGTGTTTGTGGGAGAAAAATAATCTTCTTGGAAAAAAAAAAATAGGCTTTCAAGTGTAAAAAATGTGCCCTTCGGTTCACTGCGGGACCATTAAACTTTGTACATGTTGTTGACATGTGTGTAATGGAAGTGCCTAAAACTTCACACAGCCTGTCCACACAGCAGCCTCCCTCATGCCCTGCTACACAAAAAAAGGATGATTTATTATACTTTATCTGGCCTGCTTAATGCTCAAATTCTCTTTGACAGAAAGCATAGATAAACCACTGTGCCTGAATGTCTGCAAAGAACCATACCTGAAAGGCAAAGATTAATTCAATCCATCAAAACACATAAACACATTTTCCCCGTTTCGTGTGATATCTGTGCGAACGATTCTTTATCTGTGGAGAACTTATCAACAAGACAGAGAGGCAGGACCGAGCCATGGTGGGGTAGAAGTCAAGGCACGTGATGTGGGTGAGGAGCCGAGACAATTAATGAAGGAGAGACAAAATGCTTAGAGAGCTCCTGAATGACACTTGAGCGCTTGGAATGAGCACGAAAAAAAAAAAAAAAAAAAAGGGGGGGGGGTTTGAAGTTTTCCCTTTACTCCCCCCTCCTCCTGCATTCGCCTGAGATGAATTGGCTTTTAAGATTTAAGAAAGTGCACGGCTGAAATACAAAGAGAGGCTCATCTATCAGCCCCCTGAATAGTGGGAGAAAATCCTGTGCTTGTGCGGAGGGAAAGAGGGAAGGAGAAAGAGGAGGAGGTGTGTGTGTGTGTGTGTGTGTGTGTGTGTGTGTGTGTGTGTGTGTATGTGTGGGTGTTGTTGGTCTCTGATTAGACCGTTGGCCAGTTCTACTGCAGCACAAACATCAACCCTCTCCTCTCCATCAAATCCTTTGAACCACTTGAGACAATTTCTTCACAGCAAGCCCTTCCCTTTCAAGACCTTCTTTATCAAACGTGCCAGCATATGTGTCAATGAGCGCTCATTGCTGTGCTTGTTATGTTAAACTTCTCTAAAGCAAGCTTTGGGCGGTAGTAATGTGACAAAAACAACATCCAGTGTGTGGTTCAGTCATTCAGCATCGAGCTGTCCGCACCGCAGATGAGAAAGAGGAGAGAGAAACATTCAGCTCTACAGCATGTGGGGATATGTCACTCAGTCTGAAAAACAGAATAGAAGGAGAAAAAGTGATAAAATTTAAAACGCCTGCCATCTTAACACTCACACACACAAAAAAAGAGCATAACCAATTACACACAGCGCTGCATTATAGAAAGCTTTTATAATGTTTCCAGGGCGTCAAGATCTTAATTTTTGATGCTGCTTTATACGCATCCGGAGTCAGAAAGAGGAAAAAATTGGCCTTTCCCAGTTTTCTGAAGTGATAAGAGGTAAACACTGAAAACCAATAACTGTCAGCTCAACATTAAATCAAACTGACAAGTCTCTTAAAAGGTACGGCCATGAAAAATTAACTGCAGGATTTTTTAAGGAGACTTAAAATGTGGATTTTTTTCATCTCTCTCAGCTGCCGTGATCCAAATTTTTCACACTTTTGAACTCAGATACAAACAGTTTGGATGACAAAGCTTCAAAGTACATTAAACAGTCTGTTACCACGAAGAAATAAGGATGATTATTTCCTTTTTGCTGCTTTCCTGTGTCCTTATTTTCCAGAAGCAAGTCAGATGAGATAAGCTTGAAACGCACTGACTCAGGACAAAATGGTCACCTTGACTTCCTGTTATGCAGCCTCTCATCCAGTTTCAGCACGGATGATTCTATGACCTCTAAGAGGGAGAATTTAGGGATTTTCTGGGCTCAGGCAGTCTCAGCTGTGTCCTGGGTTCAGGAAAACCAAGGGAGAATCAAACCAAAGCCCGACAGAGTACGAGTGACATTAAAACCTTAATAGTTATTGGTGAGATATTAAAGGATTACAGCATCATGGAATAGAGACCAACCGGGAAACTATCTGTCAAATATCCTCGCTCAGATTACCATGTAACATGCTGATGTGTCTGGAAGTGCTTCGGTGTGTACCATAAATCTCATCAAAATGTGCGTATATGGCAGTTCTGGGGATGCAGAGTCAAAATTAGAGAGGGGGGAAACTTCATTGCCTTGACACATGTAGGTCTTGAGTCACTTGGCTTTGCACGGTGTGCAGAGAGAGAGCAATCACACAGAGATTGAGCAAAGGTACGGCCAAACTTAAACATGTCAGGCAATTTTTTAGATGTGTGAAGCAACAGAGTGCTTCGGCAGCGCTGGCGGCTCATGGCCTTGGGCCTTGGGCTGTCTGAATCTGAAATTCACAGTCGAGAGCACACACCCGGAGATGGAGCCGGAGAAATCCTTGATGCCCCGCACAATGAGGCCATTTCAGAGCAGATCACGGTAGTCTCTCGCTGGTGTTGAATGGAGAGGAAAAGCATTTTGACAGGCCAATGAAGAATTTATTTGAAGTGTCTTTTGGTGTTGAGAAGATTTGCGTGCTCTTCAAAAAAAAAAAAAAAGAAAAAAAAGGCGACAAGGGGAAACAAGGGAAGGCACACAGATGTGAGCTGCAACCAGTCTACCAGCCTTGTTAGAGATTTATCAACATATACACCCGCTTGTATGGAAGATGATCAGTCCTTTATCCTCAAAATCTCAGAGGATTTCTTTTTTTTATTTCTTCTGGATTGTCAGTTTGATTTACCACATCACTTCTGACAGTATGTCCGGATTTTCTAAGCATGCTGCACATATTCCACGGTATCTAGCTGTGCACAGCAGTTTGTACGGAAACATGCAACCAAGAGAGAGAGAGAGAGAGCAAGAGAGAGAGAGAGAACATGAGGGAGAGATGGAAAGTGATTCAGAGAAAGTGATTTAGGCTGACAAGAGAGTCCTCTGCATGATTTTGTGGTGACAGGCAGTGACAGCGCTCAGAGTCTTCAGGTAAAATAAAATGTGGAGAAATTCGCTTTCAGTATTTTTTGCAAAGTCTACTTTCTGCTGAAGATTATCTGGAAGGATGGTGTGGCTATTTTAAGGGTTGGGTCAACCAACTGATGAGACAAAAAATAGATTTACCCAGGCAAATGAGAAAGTTGATGAAATTATTGTTATTGATAACATATCCAGTGAAAAACCCAAACCAACATGCAATACTATGACGTGTGTAATACTCTATCTGATGGCTGGACTGATCCTTTTATCTCTGAGTTATGTGGTCGTGCAAACTCTTGTTTCATCTGCCAAGGTTGTGAAAAAATCCTCCCTTTGAATTTCTGCCTTCATAGAAATACAATAGATAAATTTCAGACACTGCTTTTACAACTCCGTATTACTCATAGGTCTGTCTCCAAAGAGTAAAAATCTTTGTGCCTGACTGAATACTACTGCTGCTGCAAAATATGTTCTTTTAATTTCAATGCTACAGGGTCAAGTGGGTCAGTAATAAAGGAAGGTAAGCTGTAAAAGCCTGGATGAGGCTGAAGCAAACCTCTTTTAATATAGAGAGAACAATTTGCGAAGGACACTCAGTGTACGACAGGAGATGCTGAGCTGTAGTATTGAAAATAAAGAGAAATACCTTTCTTTCCTTTGTCTATAGGTAAATCATTATTTGATGGAGCCTTGTGTTTACAGTGGCCCTGGGAGCTTATCACAGTGATTTAATAAAACACATGCAAAGGAGGGGGGATTCAGCCTGTTTCATACCACATGAAACATTTGGAGAAAAACATAAATGCTACAGAAGAAGCAAATATGAAGGAACCAAACACAACAACACAAGCAGATACTACAAAACAAGACAATGTGTTGAACCAATTGTACTGCCTGGGTTAGATTAAATAATCAGTGATTCTTTTGAGATCTTTAAATTAAATAAAACAAAAGCCAATCAAGTTTTCTTTTTTTCATCATATGCCATTCATCCAGGGGAGAAAGGGGATAGTTGTCACACGGGTTGGTTGTCACATTTATACATCTTGTCACCAGAGGGGGCTGTCTCTCAAATTGTGGTATGGAGATAGAATTGGGATCAGAGCTCGCCTGTATAGTCTTCTCTGGAGTTAAACAGCTGAACACTTTTTGTGTTTTTGATGTCAAAATGTAAATATTCAGCTCTTCAGTATTTTTCTTCAAGGCTTTATCATAATGGGTTTATGATAAAACAATCGTTACCCTCAAAAAGTGTGAAGAGAAAGCTGTAGTTGAGATTGATATTAGCTAGCTTACTGGTTGTTACACGGTTGTTAGCCTTGAGGATAGCAAGAAATTGCAGCCAGGGTTGGTTGTCACATATACATTTATGTATATGTTGTAAACAGTGGGGTGGTCTAAATATGTGTTTCCTGTTCATGTTTCTTACTCATTTTGTGTTAAGATGCATTAAGTTGTGTATTTGCCAACTTGAACTTTTAAATTTAGCTCTGCTTTCTTGACTTAAATATATATATATATATATATATATATATATATATATATATATATATATATATATATATATATATATATATATTTTTTTTTTTTTTTTCCCATTAAAATAACATTGTGACAAACAACCCTGTGGTGTGTGACAACAGTCCCTGTAATGAGAAAATGAGAGGGATACAGATTTCAACTCAACACCTTAAGCTTTAATTTGAATTTTCATGTCCTTTTTTCATTCTTTATTTAGTACGTATTGAAAAAGGGTAGGCAGAGAAGGCCAGCAGAAGTAATATGTTCAAAAGGTCAGAATAGCTTACACATTATATACAAAGAGCTTATTTGTGCTTCTTATTTCAACATTTAGTAATTTAATATATGTAATACTTACACGTTGTTGAATTTCGGCCTGCTATCCTTTTAAAATACTGCTACCTAAAGTGACCAGCAGTTGTCTCTTTGTTCTGATATGTTTCAATTATGATAATCCACCAAAACTGTCCCTTTCATTTCAAAATATAAAAACAAGGAATGGAATAGCTAAAGATGGACCATATTGGAGCAAACCAAGATTGTGACTGGGGATTTGTTTATTTGGTTTAACTGGTAAAACAGTTGAATTCTTTTCTAATATGACAACATTCCTAAAAGTGAAGCACAGCTTTAATAACTAAGCAGCCAAATAGGCCAATACAACTCAACCAAATGCTAATACAAAACTTGAGGAGACAAAGAACTTAATAACAAAACCCAACTTCTTCTCCAGACACAAAAAATACCACTAGATACCAACTAGAGCAGATACATCAACACAACCAACCTCCCACAACTCAACTATAGCTAACACAACAAATAACGGCATCACAACCGAACAGACAACACAAATAAAACCCCAAACTAATCAACTAAATGCCACAACACAACCAAATATTACAATACAGCCGTACAGTATTAAGTCTATTACCAAAACAAACAGTAATTCCAGTGAGACAATGAGCTGATAAAGTGGATTGTGAGCGTCTCTTCTGGATAAACCCCCCTCTTTATTCTTGTCAAACTTTCGTCCTCTCCCATGAGAAAGATGATTAGCCAAATTAAAAAGTGATTGACGGTTGGACGAGACAGCAAGCGACCATTGGCTTATATGCCAACAAATACTTTCCACTAAAAAAACCCAAACATTAAATTTTAACACTTATTTAGTCGTCTGTTTCTACAAGAGATTTTTTTTTATTTCCAAACTCAATATTCTCTGTCTTCTTACTTTGTTTTTCAGAGAGAAATTATTTCAACTGCACAGCATAAGTTGGCCAAGAAACATGATTTACTTAAGCGGGGTACACAAATAACAATTACCGGGTGCCTGATTATCTTATGTTTTATAAGATTACCCTATCCTATCCTAATATTAAACTTGTTCAATATTTAGGACCGACGACTCCCAAGTCATGACTCTGTGAGTTGTGACGTTGAATGGAATCAGGATGCGAGCTGACTGAGGAACGAGGAAGCAGACATAAACAAAAACAAGCACAGCTGACCTGACACAGAGAGTTTGTAAGGAAAGTTTGTGTCGTTATGTGTGTGGTGAGCTGTGTTGAGATTATTGGAGCACACCACACACAATACGATCAAAACTGTCCAGTGCCTGATTTTTTAAGCTTCATGTGTGAGGTCTCTAACAGATAAAAACCTCTTCAGATTTAGAAAATCCTTATGTGTGTACCCCCCTTAAGATGAACAGTTGACCTTGAGCGCTTGTAAGGATCACACAGGTATCCGATATACCTTGGTGATTGATCCTGCATCCTTTTCTTGCCTCCTTAAGGCTCAGTAGTTTAGAAGCCACCACACACCAGCTATGATGATACTCTGTCATTTGCAGACAAAAGTGACAAAGAGTCCCATCACATCCTAAAAGTCAATAGACGGTGATTAATTGTAATTACGTTCTGGATTTATCGGTGAAATTAGTTTTTGATGAAAAAAAAAAAAAATGTGAGAACAGGATTCCCAAAGCTAAAAAGGATTTATGTTTCTGTGCACCTTCAAAATCTGCAGTCTGCAGATTCCATTTCATGGCAGCAACAAACCGAAGTGAGTCCCAGCATTGTTCATCACTTTATAATGCCCCCTAGAAACTCTTCTGCTTTCCTGTCTGCCACTTGCAGCACATTTGAGCACTGTGTGCTGTCAGTATTTGTCTGAGGACATGGATGTGCCGTCTGCGTGTTTTCTAAAAGCTGTGCATGGGTTGTCAAGCTGATGAAGATTTGATGAAGATGATAATGAATCTTAATTTGCTTGCACTCTGTGTTCGCATGTGTTGAGCACTCTAACCCTAACCCAGGGCCATTGTGCGTGTAACCCGGCAGACAGTTCACAGAACTACTCTGGATGCAATCGGGGGATGTGCAGCATTGATTTCAAAGCTGAAAGGTCTGACCCACAGTTACAGGAATATTTGGTGAAATATTTCAATGTATGCTGCAAATCTTAAGCACACAAGTTTGTTGTTTGATTTTTTTATGTTGGAATCTGTGAAGACTGGAGCTGTGATGAAAATACATGCAGACCTCTCTGTGTGGGGTGAATACCTGTGAAAGAGGCCGTATGTACACGCCAAGAGGCAGGAGAAATAATTCACTTTTATACTCCAGTCTAACTGTCACTGTCTTTTATTTCCACTCAAGCGCAGATTATTAGCTCCTAGATTGTTTTTCAGCACCATGGGCTTAAATATTTGACGACAGGGTTCTTCTGTTGGGTTTCCTGGTGGCAGACTGCAGGCGAGGTGTGGGGAGGCTTCTCTGTTAGGTGTGGTGCCTGGCATTTACAGAGGAGAGAGGTGTTTGTGGTGGTAAATTTGGGTCAGGCTGAGGGAGCGTTATCATGGTTGAAAACCTCCTGTCAGCTTCTGTCTTCTGCAGCTTTCTCCTTTCCATTCATCAATTAAACAGCGAGTGTTATGATTTATGACGCCTCTCCTCTTCTATTGTTAATTCAGATATCCTCAATCTGAGTTAAAGTCAATATTTTGCAGGATTAGCCTTGTGTTCAGGGACATATCCGCGAATATTTGTCTCCACACAGACACAGGTTAATTAGGCGCAGGTGTGTGTGCCTTGCTGACCTGCTGGATGGCTCATGGCTGTGTCTGTGGCTCGGTGTGTGCCCTGCTGGCTGTATAGCTTTCGCCAGAGACACCAGCCCCTAGCTAAGATTGAGGCATCCAATGGAATCATTCAGTGCAGGAATCTGAAATTCTCCAGCAATGCAAACCATATCTTCGACCAGCACCTGAGAATTAATCGTGCTGTAAAATATTTCCATTTTACACTCAGGTTATTAAACGCATGCTGCTTTAGACGCATCAGTGCTCTTAAAATCTTCAGCATGTTTTCCATTAGTAGTACTCTAAAACACTGGAAACAGAATCTGAATGCATTATGTATGGAAGTCGATTGCTTTTCTTGTCTCTGCTTTACATGTCGGTGCAATTGATCGTCATGTCATGGCCGTTCAACCCACTGGGCACTGCTGCTTTGTTAACAAAAGCCGTGCAAAGAGGAATCGACGAGCCACACAGAGAAGTGTGTTTTCAAAGCTCCAGACTGTAGAGTAGAGAGTTTAAATATTAAACTACAATTCCGGCTGTACTCAAAACATTAAACCAGAGCTCCCTCTGTTCACTTCTCTGTGTGTTCTTGAATATATTCATACAGGCCTGCTTTCTGTTGATAGCAGGTGCATTAAAAATCTAAAGTTTATAAATGATTGATTGAAGAAAAGGAAGCTGTTCAGATTTTCCTTTCATAGGGTGAACAGAATCAGCTCTCGCTCTGGTTATTGCTCCCCTTCCTTGAACTAATATCTTCAGGGCTCAGCTTATACGGTCAAGGACAAAACAGTCTGGGATAGTCTATTCTTCAGCTTGAATTAAATATTTATTCTGTTTTGTGAGAAGGGTCATTTCAATTTTGCTCCTGCAGGCTCCTCCAGTCATTCGGTTGCATAACTCACAGTGGAGACGCTAACAATACTTCATTTCCTGCTCCTGAAGCGCCAAAATGTACTCCGCTGTTACCTGCGATTCGACATGAAAGTTGATCGAATTGTGGCAGACCGCCTGACCTCTTGCTCTGCATCCTGTCTTCACTCCGTGCTATAGCAACTCCTATAACTCACACCCAAAATAAACACATGAGCATTGCAAATCCAGCTCCAGTATGGCAAATAAACTGGATGGTGTGGTGGAAAAATAATGTGAAATACATTCAACACTGGAGCGGTAACAGCTCGCATTTCAAATGTTAACATGTCCGGCATTTAAAAAAGATTTCATACAAAAAACAAACCATGAATATACCTTCATTTCCAGATTTGTTAAACAAGTGTGTTTTTGGCTGAAGACTCAACATACTAATTAGCCCCTAGGAGATCCATCTAGCAGTTTGTGATTTTTTTGTGAGTCTAATTTCTCTTTCCAGCATGCAGACACGTTCAGTGCCACACACACACACACACACCCATACACACACACACACACACACACACACACACACACACACACACACACACACACACACACAAGCCTCTGTTTGCATAATGTGCTCACTGTCTGCTCCGCTGAGACTAAGCACTGTTTGTGCATCCCTGTGTATCTACTGCTGTGTGTGTGTGTGTGTGTGTGTGTGTGGGTGTGTGTGTGTGTGTGTGTGTGTGTGTGTGTGTGTGTGTGTGTGTGTGTGTGTGCAAGCATGAGATTGTTCAAGTTCATTTGTATGTGTTTTAGGAATGAGGGCTCAACCCCCAACCCCTCCTCCCCCTCCTCTCCTCCTCACCCCCTCTCCTTTCACTCTGCTGCCCTGGCTGCGGCTCGGCCATGATTGCTCTGACAATTCAACAGGAAAAAAAGAAAACACCTTCTGCCAGACTGTTTTCTCTGTTCTGTTATGGAAATGAGATTTTCCATCTCACTTCAGCTTCAGTACTTAAATACCTCTTTGCTGAGAATAGCACCGTCTAGCCTGTTAACGCATTTCCTCCCATAGAAGTGCTCAGTTGTTCTGCAGAGCTTAGTTAAATTTTTGCTTCTTCGTCTTCATGAAGACATTACATTTTCTACAAATCATGTGAAATGTAAACCATCCCATCAGGCGCATGTTTATTTTTCCCTGTGTTAAAGTCATTGTGTGCTCTCCTCGTGGAATCGAGATCCCCTGCTTGCACATTTTCAGAAATAATCAGTTCTTGTCGTCATGTTCATTCAGCTGTATTATGATCTAGAGTAAATATTTTCAATCCTACTCGCACATAATGTGAGTGAACCCCATCCCAGATATAGTGAATCTTTACCCTCAGTGAATGAGAAAAAAATCAAAGGGCCAATCAGAGAAAAAAAAATCTGCGTTGATACGGAAACGCTTAAGGACCGAAAACACTGTAGTATGCATACAAGGCCAGTAGATGGCGATATAACTGTAGGGTCTTTAGGTAGTCTGCCGCCGAAGAAGAGGCGGGCTGATCGTCTGGTGTATATATTAAATGCGTCTCATCTGAGTTGAGAAGTGGAGCAACAGATGAACATTTTGTTGAAAGGCAGTCAGCAGATTCAGCAGCACAAGCACAACCTGGTAAGTCCACCATTTAATTGTTGTTGTTGTCTGGTTTGCAAAAGTTCCTACAACAAAAGTAAAATGCGCACTCACAAAACGGGGCATGACGTCAGCGTTTTCACTGAAAACGCCGGCTTGCCGTTTATGCGGCAACGGAGGCTGCAGCATTTCAGAAAAATTCCACTCTGGAGGGCGTTTTAAAAAAGTTGCGTTTTAGGTCGACTGAAACGGCGTTTCCGTATAAACGAGAGGCCGAAACGCAACAAAACTTTTGTGTTTCACCCTGATACCGTTGTCGTATAAACAGGGCCTCAGATGAGAGGAAGGCACCAGAGAGCACTGACTGCAGAGAAAAAAGCTAAAAATCTACAATTTGCTGTTGGCTAGGTCACTTGCTTGCACTTGAGCTAGCTGACCGTTTATTTATTACAGCCAGTTATGAGCCCACAAAGAAGATTTTGATGCTAATTGCCATCAAGGCCCTGTTCTTCGTACCTGGCTAACTCAATTTACTGGATCCTTTCAGGATTAACCTGATGTTAGTCAGGCTTGTTCCCTTCCTTCAAGCAGGTTAAGCTAAATCACTATAGCAACAGATCAATAAACTTAAACCTGCTTCAGTGCAGGTTTATTTCACTTAGCTAGATCTAAAGACACACACCCCTGCTCCCTTCCTGAGAGACCCAGTCCATTTAGGAGCAATAATAATCAGTTTTGCATTTCAAAGGGAAAGACTGATCTGAGATCAACAGGATCATTTAATTTATGATTATTTCTTTTAACAGTTTCAGTCACCATGGCATTATTTATTTGCAACAGCTGATTGAACAGCTGTTTGCCAGTGGTTATCGACTTCCGGTTGCTGCCACCTGCAAGCTAGTTGAAAAAACTCACGTAAAGCAATGCATATACATATTCCTTACTTTTGCACTTACTTGTTCGCAGTCCCTTGCCAAGCTGCTTGTCTTGCCAAGTCTTGGATCTGACTCAGAAGATGGAAGCTAACGAAGTCTCCTTGGAGCAGAAGTTAAAGGCCCTGCAGGAGGAGCTCAGAGCATCAGATTCAGATAAGACCAGCCAAATAGATGAGCTACTGACCACTATTTCCTCCCAAAATGATGCGCTAGAATATGAACTACGGAGGTCTAACGATCTCGAGAGCAAATTTGCGGAGCTTCAGATGCAGAGGATGTTGGCTCTCAAAGATGATACTGAAAGAGGAGGCGTAGTGCAGGATTTAAAGAACACGATAAAAGAAAGAAGCATGACCATACACAAGCTGGTCATGAAGCTGAGAGATCAAGAGGAGGTCAGCCAGGCTCTGCAGGAGGAGGTGAAGGAGCTCCATGAGTTTTTAGATAATCTAAAATCTCAAGTAAAGCAAGAACCCCCCCCCCCCCCCCCCCCGATTTGAGAACATCAAAGAGGACAGAGAGGAGGATACCCCAAGCGTCATCCAGGAGACGTCCGAGACCATCCAGACAACATCTGTGATGGTGGAGGAATCATCTGAGAGTGAGAAAATGACATCTGAGGTGACTCCTGAAATGGTAGCAAAAGAGATTGTTGAGGACTCGCCTGAGGTGGTTGAAGTATCGCAGGAGACGGTCGAGGACTCACCTGAGGCAGTCGAAGTTACACGAGCTCTGGATCAGGAAACACCTGTGACAGAAGGGGTCTCTCTCTGGAGAAGATTCAAAAAGTCTATCACTCCTCACAGTCGCCACCAATACAAACATCTGAGGCTGCAGAGGCAGTGCAAGGAATCACCAGAAATAAATGAAGTTACACTTGAGATTATCAAGGACTCGCCTGAGTTGATTGAAGTAACACCTGTGATTGTTGAGGACTCACCTGAGGTAGTCGAAGCCACACCTGAGATCGTCGAGGACTCACCTGAGGTAGTTGAAGTTATCACAGAGATTGACCAGGAAACACCAGTGGCGGAAACACCAGTGGCGGAAACACCAGTGGCGGAAACACCAGTGGCGGAAACACCAGTGGCGGAAACACCAGTGGCGGAAACACCTGTGGCGGAAACACCTGTGGCAGAAGGGGTCTTTCTTTGGAGAAGATTCAAAAAGTCTGTTGCTCCTCACAGTCGCCACCAATACAAACATTTGAGGCTGCAGAGGCAGGATGCAGAGTGAGAGCCCAAACCTCTACATCCAACACCCCCCCCAACCGCCTAGACCTCTATACCCCCCCCCCCCCCCCCCCTTCACCGCCTAACCCCCCCCTGCACACACACACACACACACACACACACACACACACACACACACACACACACACACAATACACAAGGTCACAGAGCAACATGTGAAGTCCTGACAGACATAGGCTGCTGGTTTTTTGTCTGTCAGGACTTCACATGTTGCTCTGTGACCTTGTGGGTTTACTGCCAAAACACAAACACTGTGGGTTTTCCCCCGGGTGCCCCGGTTTTCCCACAAAACAAACTGAAACCTTAAAAACATTTAAAAATAAATAAATATAACCAAAACCTACATTTCTGGTATTGTTGACTAATGTGGAGTGAATTTGATGTGGTTGAATGAAATACTGAGATCTTCTGTGTATCCGCTGTTTAACTTTGAGCAGTTAAAGTGACCAGAGGTAATTTCGTTTACAGTTAGTCAAAACACTTAAGTCATGAGTTGTTTGCTGAAATCTTCATCTTACTGTAACAGATTTCCTGTAAGGTTAGTTTCAAAATCTTAACAGTTCTTGAGTTAAACAGATCTAAAAATGAGCCTTCTTATTTACTTGTTTATTCGTGAAGTTTATTTTGCAGGCTTTGCTTATCCAGTGCACTCCCTCCCCACCCCGAAAAAACAACAAAAAAAGAAAAACTGTGAATTCTGCTTTTAAACAATTTAATTTAACACAAAAAAATGCGGGTATATGAATGTTACGTAAATTCATGCAGGACACGGAAATCATACGCCCAGCTGCTAACAGCTGACGGCTGATGTTTGAATCACATCCAACCTCACTCAACCAATCACAGCTCATGTATAGCAATAAGGCGGAGTATTTAAACTTGTCTACTCTCCCACTTGTGCCTGCTTCACCTAAGCTACCCACTTTGCTGCTGCGTGATTCATCACCTCCTCCACCCCAGCCTCCTCCTATTAAGTTTTCATGTTCATATCCTATTAAGTCTGTATGCATGTATTTACCCAGGTGGGGGATTCTGTATTGCACTCCCTGGAAAGTCTAAGCAGGCTGCTTGGCTAACCCAGGGAGTACTCTGAACAGCAGAGCCTGTAACGCCAACCATAACTGTATTTCCATTTTGGCAATAAATGGTTCAAATCCATGACGAGAGAGTTCCTGACTGAAATGTCTGTTAAATTTGAAGCCTATTTGCTAAATCAAAATTTAAAAAAATAAAGCACCAACATCATAAACACTGTCAAGAGGACAATGTCAGTGACTGAAGTAGCAGTCAGATGGGGGGGTTCATCCAGGAAATTAATCAAGTGTGAGTGAAAAAAATTGCAGTACCACAAGTGTCCTCCAAAAGCTGAGTCCAAAAGTGCATTCACACCCATGTTAAAATATATAACTTCTACTTTTCTGCACACTTTTATAAATCTGCAGGACTCAGGAATCTCCAAAGTGCACTCCTGAACAATCTGGAGATGTGTTTGTGTGACCAGCTCAGTGCTGACATTTACTGATGTTTTGTGGCGTCTCTTGCATTTGTGTTGTTTTACAAGAAGGGTTCAAACTGAGGTCCTGCTTCCAACAGAGGCATTAAATGAACTACTTAGACATTAAAGCCCGACTGCAGTGAAACAAAAAATAAAAATCATTAAATACAATTAATTAGCTAAAACAAAAGAAATCCTTAAAAGTATGATAAGTATTCACGCATGCAAATGTCACTGACTCGCAATATGAAATTAATTTAACACTAGGAAAAATCAATTAAGATAATCTGCACTCTAAAGAAAACACAGCAGATGCAGGAAACGTCGCTGCAGAGCTGCAAAGAGAATTTCTTAATCTCTGATAATTAATAACCAGGCCCACATAAAAACACTCATTTGGTTTTGCTCTAGAGAATGTGGAATCTCTTCAAAAGTACACCAAATACTAGTCTTTATCAGGCCTTGTTCTATGAAAGCACTGAGCCCAGATTCATTTATACCACAGCTTACAGTATTCTATTCATAGAGCCCCTTAGAAATAGCAAGCATTCATAATGGAGCCAGGATCTGATTAACCTCCACGCTTCCTGGCACAATGGCAGGCTACCCTGAGACTCAGCCCCGTAATGGAGTCCGCTATCACCAAGCACACTCTAAACATTCCTCGTGCCGCGGGACTCCATGACCAGATTGGAATCCCTTAACTCTTCTCTGCACTCGGTGCACAGTAGGAAAACAAAACATCCCCTAAGCTGAAGCCCCTCCACATTAATCTATCTCTTTGCTCAACTTGTGCACTTTTACACATACACAAACACGCTACGCACCAACGGCATCTTTTTCAGTGCCTTAATGCAATTTTGCGTTCCTAATTGTAAAGTCTTATGAGCAAAGACAGAAGAAAAGGGAGTGAAGACTATATTCTGCATCTTAAACTATGCAACATTTATCTTATAACGTCCCCCTTGCAATTGCATATGTATTTTTTATTCACATTATTTAAGTTACAATTTGTCTTGTTGCTCTAGATTCTATGGTTCTGGCGTGTTAAAAATAAGATGATAATTTGATTTAAGAAGAAAAAGCCTAATGAGTCAGATTAGCAGCAGCGTGTCGTCCCTTTCAGCAAATGTTGCTCCATATGAAGTTAATTGGTCAGGGACGGTTTTAGGCCACAGATTAAATCACCTCTAGTGTAAGTAATGGCACAGGATGGTGGTATTGAATGAAAATGGACAGCTGCATACTTAAATCACAGGATTTGTGCCTCCCTGTGGGTAAATATTGTGCAATTAGATGTGATAGCCCAGCAACAGGCGCCCTACTGTCTCTTAAAGCTGATGACGTGTCCTGCTTACTTATTGCTGTGATCTGTCACTGTATCATTAATTATTTTATTCTTTCTGTGAACAAAATAACAGCTAATACCCAATATTGCCTTAGAATGTAAAATGCAGCATATAATACAGTCTAATAGATCATGATGTGTTTGGAAAAGCCCCTGCAGGACTGGATTTGAATGGATTATCTCATAAGGTTTACATAAATTGTCATGACTCTTCAGTCCTCTCGTATCTTTCTTATCTTCACACTCTTGGACGATATGAAGCATTACAGAGCTGTTGAGTCTCTAGTGCGTATCTCCCACCTCAATGTTGCCATCTCCTGGCGCTAACAGGATTAAGCAGGCTGCTCATTTAAGCCCCACTGTAGCAAACAGGGAGAGTGTGAGCCAGATATGTCAGAGGGAGTGATTACACCCCTCCGTGGCCAGTTGGCCCAACAGTCCGCCCCCAGTGGCCGGCCCTGTGGGGGCTGTCAGGGCCGGGCAGACTGGAGCTTGGTAAGGAGCCAGTCCCACGTTTAACAGCCAGCTCCTGCCCGGCCCAAGTGTTGCCTGCACCTGCCAATGGGAAGCAGTTCTCAGCCATCAGATAATGTCTGAGAGGAAATTGCTTCAAGGAGGCGACATTCGAGGATGGCAATATGGAGATGTGAAATATATTCAAGGAGCAGGAGGAGAGGGACCTGGTCCTTGAAAAGGCTCAAATTAGCATCCACACACACACACACACACACACACACACACACACACACACACACGGAGGCATATATAAATATACCAACACACACTTTTACATGTGCACACAAGCAAGAAGGCTACACTTAATCTTCCCTGCCTTGAATGATATTACAGTCTAAGAGGGAATCAAATTTATTCACAGCCTGGACCAGCGACCAAATTCTTATTTAGCTCACCTGATATAGAAACAGCTTACAGGCTTTGTGGTTATGGATTGTTAGAGTGCACATCCTCGCCGCAAACACACTAAAACAAGGGGATTTTCAGCGCTGTATTATCTGCAGTGACCAGTTCAGCGGTGATGTGGAAAATGAAAATCAAAGTGAAAGTTGGATAGGGATACGTCAAGCCAAATACGAGCCTGCAATCATCACACGCACAATATCACTGGAGGTTAATGTGCAGGCCTGCTGATCTTTTGGAGCCTGCATCCATGTAGCTTAAGGCGATGGGATTCAATATGAAGCATGAAATGTGATGTGGTCGTGATAATTGGCCCTGAAACCCATGGTGGATCTTTTACCAACAGGGAGTGTAAAGCTTGTGTGGAGGCCACACTAGTTCACACTGAGAGGGAGGAAGCTGCATTTAGCTCTTTTCAGGAGGTCTCCTAAAAAAAAAAAGAAGAAAAAAAAAACCCTCAATCAAGCACATTTCATTCAAAGAGTCAGTGTGAATAAAGACATACATGAGGAAAAAGTTAATGATTTGTTTTTTGTGGGAGAAATAATTGGAGGGAAAGAGCATGCTCTCAGGATCCGTATGTAAGTGATGCCAACACAGCAGAGTATCAACCTGTAGATGGCACTCTCATCCCTGGTTTTAATCCAAACCTTCAGGGTCGACTCCCTCTTTTGGAATATTTGGCTTCAATTCCAAACCCTGCTTTGCTTTGTTTGTCATTCACATTCTTCAGCCTCTATTTCCTCAACTGTACCAAGAGAGTATTTTTCCTCCCTCACTCATCCCTTAAATCATGATGACAAATATATTTGTGTGCTTTGTTTGCATACCTGTTTGTGCATATGGCCAAAGCTCTTTCACAAAAAAATGCTTATGCATAATGAAATGCGGCTAGCAACTGTTGTTCCAATGGTTTTCAGGCAGCGAGCATTAGTTACACAGTGGGGAATGGTTGGAGTTGAGTAGGGGGGGAGAGGAACCTCAGCCAAACATGGTTTGTCTCTGAATACTAATGCCTCTTTTGATCTGCCTCGGCTTTTAGGAGAGTTAAACAACAAAATCTGTCTCTCCAAATTTCTTAATAGACTCAGCCTTTTGTGGCCAACATGAAAAAATCCTAGAAACATGTTTACATGGCATCCATATTAATGTTCTGGATTTGTTTGAAACATGTAGGGTCTTCTGAGATCTTATTATAGGGAAACACTGTTTTATTCATGCTTGGCCCTAATAGACTAATTAGTTTATCATAAAAAAAATAAGGCATTCCATGATTTTCTTATGTTCAGCATGTATTTACATAATGGATCTTTGTTTAACAAATATATCTCTTAAGTTGCCCCGCACATGCCCTAAATTTTGTATATTCAAAGAGATTTCATCCATCCCTGAATGATCTGCATGTTAGATACAGAGCTGAGGATAACAGGAAGAAAAAACAGTTAGACCTAATAACATCAAGGCTACAAGCACCTTTGTGATTCACATGGCCCTAAAAGCCATTTAGGTGCATATTGTGACAGAATGTGAAGTGTGATTAGGGACAGTATGTTAAACATTTGGCCAGTTGTAATCAGTTGGAGAGCTGCGAGGATGAGCTGTGGTTGGGGGGTTATCTGCTCCTGTAGCGCCGCAGGAGGTGCCAAAAGCAACAAGGACCACTAGCCAGTCTGAGTATTTGGCACCTCCACAGCTGCTGCAGCTCACATGCTTCCACCCTCTCGTCTCACCAAAGGGCCAATACCAAGCAAAGGATAATCTTGTTTTATCTGCCTTTCAGACAGCCCAAATGGCCCAGATTAAACCCGCCACATGACCCCCTCAGCCGGGGCACTGACATGTATACCCCCAGTTTACTGGAGCACCTAAGGTTAAAGTGAGATGATGAAACTGATAAGGGGAACAACCTGGATCGGCTTCAGGCCTCTTGAGAAAAAAAAAGAAGAAAAAAAAACTCCCCCACTATCTTAATTTAATAAACTCTGAAGCACGAATACAAGTCTATCTCTCTTCAAGGTTGAATTGTAACAGAAAACCTCAATTTAGCCATTTAGCTGCTTCGCTTAGAATAACATCCATCATATCAAAAAAAGAGCCTTATTCCTCCTTAAAACACCATTAGAGAGGTAATAAGAAGAACAGATAATTATTATTGTTGAAGACTTCGGGTTAATTTGCATACTGGGTGACAAAGAAATGGCAGAAAAATGTGGAAATCTGTCAGCTCCATCCTTTTTGCCTTCAGAATGACTGACAGAGTGCCCCCGTACTCCCCCAACACACTGTGTGACACTTTAAATTAGGTCACAGAGCAAACATGAACTCAATAAAGTGTTCCATCTATTAAAACTGCACTGGCACAATCAAGTGCTTTTGAATGGGGTCAACAGGATCTTAGTACAGTGCTCTGTTTCTAAACACAGTCTACACAAAAAACAAAGATACGGAGCCACGAGGAGAGAAGCGACTGATTAAGTCATAAAAGAGTAAAAAGCACCTGTAAGAAAGACAAAGAGCATTCGATGTGTGGGTAGATCAGCCAGTGTGTCTGAGTCAAAACATACCACGCAGCTGTGTGGGTGTGGTTCACTCACATTTGAGTGCTTTTGTATGTTTGTTGAAGTTTGAAACAATAAAAGGATGAGACCATGAATTTTGGATCAGAGAGCGAAAGCCTTTCATTAATGCAGATGGACTGACCCGAGCTAAGTAGAGCTCTTTAATATTTAAAAGATACTACATGCAGTACTTGTAGCAGCATGAAACCCCAGAGCCAGCACCTCGCAGCAGTCATGTAGGGTGTAACACATCAGCGTCTGATGTTGCCCAGAAAAACAATATCTTTTTTCCTCTTTGATTTCTCCCTCCTGTTTTGCATTGAAGCACATTTGCTTATCTGTATTTTGAGGTAGTGGTAGTTCAGTCTGCGGGATCCAGAGGGTCACTGGGTGAAGTCCTGGGACAGATCAAAGAATGAGATGGAGAGGTGCCAGTTCATATCCCAGGCAGCGCCAGAGCTGCCTTGAGCAAGGCACAGAGGGTCGATACTCCTCGGGGGGTCTGGACGTGTGCAGGCCTCTCACTCTGACATCTGTCCTTTAGTGCCCACACAGGGGAAGCTGTTATTCTGTTAGCATACGTGTGTCTGTTTCCTGCTGGAGTTTTCACAAAAAATAATACTCAAGTTAGGTTCAGATATACTTAACCTCCTGAGACCCAAGCTTTTGTCTGGTGTGCAGGTTTTATTTCTCCTTAAGTAAGACCTAATAGTATAATAACTAAACTTGGCCTTTGTACAGGAAATTATTGGTTATTATTGACCATAAACACACTGGTTTCATTCTGAAAATTTGGATATTTTTTTTGGACAGTGTCCCTAAATGTGGCTAATAGGTCAAAGCTTTAAAAAATGAAGTATTATGGGTCTGAGAGGCAGAACTGTAAAGTACTCATGAGTGTTTAGGTTAAATAGATTTACCTTGTTACTGTCAACCACTAGTCTTATTAAATTACTCTGATTTATGTTTTTGTTTTGTATTATGGGAACATTTTTAAAGGTATGTTGTTGAAATATCCTACAACAGCTCAAACGCAGACCAACTAAAACTTAAATATGAAATAAAACACTAGTTTTAACCTTGCATTGGGTAATCACATCCCTTTTACAACTTTTTACAGACTTTGAAAATAAAGATTGGTTTTAAATTATGCTGCAAAATGCTATAATTCACAAGATTGCATTTGATTACATTGTTTAAACATTTCTTTAAAACTCCAAATTTTGCAAAGTTTGTTTTTGCGAAAACAAGAGTGGGAGACTTTTTTTTATAGCATATAAAAAATATTGTGTAATCCTATAGAAGCCACTGAGCCCATTTGTTTGCTGCATTCCTAGCATGTACTTCTATACTATGTTGTGTATTTTTCACCTGAAAGAACAAACTCAAGTCATAGCATAAACTGTAATTTCCCTGTTTTACTTGATAACATTTAAAACTTTCTTTATGACAGTGAAAAATCTTCGCATTGAGATAAAACTAGCCTAAGAAATAATGTAGAAATAACAAAAATCTAATTTTTATGACATATTTTTTTTCACCACAACTATATTTTTCGGCTGACAGCTGGGGGACTGGAAACTTTGAATAAGAAAAAAAAGGAGGGGTGTGAGGCTTTTCTAGCACTTGGTGTCATGCAAGGTGTTATCCAAAAGCTAGGCCTTTGACACATTTGTTCCCTGAGGCATATGTCAGGATTACTGCTCCCTGTGTCACCAAATGCTCCTCCTGCTTCCCAACCTGGTGGCCTGTGAGCCGCACATGACACAGCCTTCAACAGCCTGACAAAAAGACGAGGCTTCATATCAGACTCATTCCTGTCCACCATTGCTCTTCCTGCGATGTTTACTGCCAAGGCGAGATTAACAATATTCTAACCATTAATTAAAATCACCTCAGTGAGAGAAACAGATGGCCAAAGCCATTAATCTGCTGTAATGCTCTTACTGTCACCGCACACGTCTTAATCAAGCCGTGATCTGCATTAATCACCTGACTTAAGTGACAAACAAGTATCACTCCTGTGTTAGCACGGCTTTGTTTGTAGATGGACCTCTTCTGACCTTGCAGCTACAAATCGATGGGGGAGAAAAAGCTCACTTCAGACGTGGGCAGGTCATGATTTATGTAGAGGAAGTTAACTCAAACACAACCCGGTATCAAGAAAAACCACAAATGAGCTTTTAATCAATGGTCTTGTGCTTTTATTCTGAAAAACTGTCATTCACAGCTGCTTAGTTGTTGCCTTAAATCGGCTGCACACAAAGTGGTAAGTGCGTGAGACATTTGATAAGATTAAAGCGTAATCCTCTTAGTGGCAAACAACTAATTTGGCTAATAATTCTGCATTACTTCCTGACTCCTCATCGCCATAAAACCCTGGATTTTAACACTCAACCAGCATGGGACTGTTGTGATGGAGGCTTTATGTGTCTGGTAATGGCACAAAAGTATCTTATGTTTGATCCCCCTGTGGCTGGGTGTTCCTTTGTTCAGCGTGATCTTGTTTTTAATAAAGGTTGACAAAAGAGATAAAGAGATGGAATAAAAATAACCCAGTAAAGACTGGATTATGAGGAAAAGAAGCAACATCTCGTGTGCTCTCAATTCATCATCTCTCAACGTTATGTGCCATAAAAATGAAGCAGTGCTCTCACACTACTAAGATTAATAATTGAGGTAAGCTTTTGTATTTGTCTGCATCAACATACAGCCAGAAATAACACAACCTGAGATGATTTGTTGTGCAGCGTGAGGGGAACCCACTTGTTGATTCAGTGCCTTGTGGATATGAAAACAAACTCATCTGTGCTGTAATGTGATTCGACTGAAGCACGTTCCAAATTCAATATGTAAATACTGCGGCTTTCAAAGGCATACATTATAAATTGGCCTACTATGCTGGAAAGTGTTCTAACAGTTTGTTTTGCAGTCAGCCTGTCTGCTATTGAGACCAAGAATAGAAACATTATGTGAAAATTGAATTTTACAAATACTAAGTAGGAGCTGCTGGGTCTGAATCTGGGTGCTGTTTTGTTTTTAAGCGTTTGTGCTTGGCTAGGATTGGTCTTAAAAAGAAAACAAGTGAGGTGCCAGAGGGTGATTCATACATGTAGTGGAAACCGGAGGACCTCAGGCCAAAGATTTGTGACCTACTTATTGTTCATGTCAACAGATCAGGGACTGAATATCTTGGATGCTCAGATGATACAACCGCCATGAATGGAAAACGGTAGTTCTACATCTGCTGGAAGGCTCTCACAACAGGAGTATTAAAACCAGATTTCCCATGGTTCATAGTGAATGTCGGTTTTGCCCTTCTGGTTGAACGATCTGTTTACGTCACCATGGAGGCCACAAGGATGATGATGTTAGCTTAGCTGTCATACTCGCTGCAAGAAAGTGACAAAATGAACAAAAATCGGAGGTGGATTCATAGCGAGCATGTTTTACAAGTTTACGCTGAGCCCTGACTAAAATTAATGATTTCATGCGAGTTGTTTGGAGCTAGCTTGCCCGTGGCGGTCAGCCATATTGTTGCAAGGCAACCGGAAATCGATAACCAATGACGGAAGTAGTTATCAGTCAACACCCATAGGCTTCTTAAGAAACAGATGGATAGTACTGCAAGTGGAGGCGCAGTACCTCAAGTGTCCACTTGAGGCAGGTTGCAGAAACTGAAGATGCCACATTAACACTGCTATTAAAATGCACAAAGTAAACATGTTTGCAGCATGTGTTCTAATGTGGTGTTTGGAGTGACTTTTCTTTTATAATGCATTGATTTTATTTGATTTTATGGGCACTGATGAGTTGATTGACAGGTGAGCGTGTTAAAGCTGTCTGCCAGAAACTTAACGCACAGCTTGTCTGTGATTAGGTAGATTAAAAGTTAGGTTCAATCCAATATAACAACTTTTCCATCGTCTATACAGATGTTCTTCACCAAGGAACCATGTATACAGTATAAACACTCTACAAACAAACATACTGAATGACAGCTAGGCGTGAGAGTCAGATTATAGGTTTGTAAGAAATCAAACCTGCTTTCAGATACATATAACACTCATCACCGTGAGCTCTCTTCAACACCCCCTTCTCATCAGGTGACACTAAACTATGTCAGCACCTAAGTGGTCTTATACTATCGTGTCAGAGCTGCAGAGCCTAAGTACCTGTGCGTGCACAGGCTTATTTTTCTTAAGGTGAATGTTAAAAACGGTCTTAATGATCTTTCACGAGAACCATTACTCCCTTTGTTTAATTTGTGTGCTAGATAAAATGCAATAAAATTATGTCCCTGTGAGCCTGATCTCACCTTCTGCTGCTAAATGAGTTTGTTATTTTGATCATAAGGAAATGTTATGCACTCTAGAGCAGGTCTGAGACAGCGTGTGAGCAGCTCATGCTGAAAGCTTCAAATGTGGTCCTAACTGCTTTTTCAGTCTTTCAAAATTGTGTACAAAAAATTGAAATAAATAAAAAACAGAATTGCTCCCTACTTTTTGGGAGAAAATTGCACCCTAAAAGAAAAGTCAAGTGTGTTAAGTTCTTGTTGAGCAGGGGTACCACACAGTTTCAGATTGGTAGAGTGATCGGTGCTGCTGCAGGCTTTGTGCAGACAAACTGTGTGAGAAAGGAGCTGATCTTTTAGCCAAAGCTGCAATGTAACAGTTGGTGTGTGCTCCAGTTCTCACGTATGCTCAGGAGCTTTGGGTGATGAGTCAAAGAATGAGACGGCAGAAAGAAGAGGCCATAAAGTGACTTGGTTCTATCTCTCTGGTGATGAGCAGAGATAGCTGCTCCCTCACATCAAAAGAGGCCAGTTGAGGCTGTTTGGGCATCTGATCAGAATGCCTCCGGGTGCCGTCCTTTGAAGGTTCTTGGGGTATGTTCAACTTTTTAAGAGACCCTGGGGTAGACCCAGGATATTCTGGAGGGATGATAAATCTTATCTGGCCTGGGAACACTTCAGGATCCCTGAGGAGGAGCTGGAAACTGCTGCAGTGGAGAGGGACAGCTGGACTTCCTTGCTTAGCCTGTTGAGAATACAGGCGTCAGATAGTTAGCAAAAGATAGTGAAAATTTAATACACAAAGATGATGGATGGGATAATACTCAGATAAAACAACACTCAGCTTGCCTCTCTTCCTGATTCAGTGTCTCAAGCACCTCTTGTTTATGTGTCTGCTTGTTGTGTGATTTTTAACACCTCCCTATATGTGCCCACTTGGGGGCTCAGACAGCTTTACCCAAACTTTTGTGACGTGTGGAGAGCCCTTTGAAGGCACAGAGACGCCTTTTAATCAGCAGAAGCTAATCACCCATATGGTTGACAAAGGTCTGCTTGACTCATGCTCTTTTGTTATCACTATGGGAGCTGCTGCTGTGGTGTGTGTCTGAGTCTGAAGTAGGAGGGGGAAATCCTTCATTGTGGTTTATTCTCCTGACTTCTCTATTCTTCTCACTTCAGAGACTCTCATTTTGGAACTATTGTTTCAAAACAGGGTAAATTAAGTGCATTTGATTGTTTATTACAATGCAGATGATCTTGATAATACAGGGTGGGTTTTCCCTCTCACACCGAGCAGCAATAATACTCTTTGTGTAATTAACATTGTGGGTGTCCAGAACACAACATTAATCAAATGACACTTGTCTGGCTTTGTGGGCTTTCTTTACCGCCTTGGATTGAAATTCCTCCTCTGCGATTTGAACAGATGAGACAGCGTCTGCGGCGAGAGAGATTTCTGCAGCTTCTTTATAATGCAGATTATTTATTGGCAATGTTTACATAGACAGATGTGAATAAAAGATGAAAAAGTGCTAAAATATTAAATATTTATGAATAATAGTACAGGTTTTATTATTCCTAAATGTCAGGGTGAGGACTGTGTGATTATAGGTATATATGAATAACAATAGTAATCATCAGGCTTTGAAATCCAGCAGCATTTGATGCGTTTTCAGTCTCTGTTTTGCTTTTACCCGGTGATGAAAAGCAATTAAGCACACAAATTGAGAAATGTTTGCGTGAAAGTGTATTTTCAGTGAACGTACTTTGAGTTTGTTTATGTTATGCCACTTGTTTCGAGCTCCACAGGGTAATAATGTCCAGTTTCTTATTTACAAAACATTTTTTTGACATTTTTTAGATGTTACATTTTAATTATGACACTTAACATATAAAAAAAACATGTGATATCTAAAATCCCTCATACCTTGCTCCACTTTGATCAGCTATAACATTAAAATTCTTCTTCCTCGTTGCTACAAAAAAAGAGGAAAGAATATTGCCACAGAAGTCAGTCTGCCTCTCTAATGCTTTATTTATTCTTTTAGAACATTGCAGCTACATCTACTGCTCTAGTTTGACCTGCAAAAGTGATTTTGAATGCATGACTTTTACAACAGAATATTTTTACATCTTGTTGCTGGTGTAAAATAAAACCTCAGAAGAGCAGAGGATGCCTGCAGCGAAGCAAAAGCATCAGATACCAGTGGTCCTCTGAAAGTTTCTTAAGTTGGAGGATTTGTTAACTTTTGCAGCAGTTACGAGCAATTATGCTGCCAGTGACATTTAGATTTTTCCTCCTGCAGTTTTCCACATATTAAGCCTTTCCTCTAGCAGACTGAAATCACCGATCAATCATCGCAGGCCTCAGCAGGTAGACTTAATGTACTTCCTTTATATGTAGTCTTATCAAATCAGCCCTTGAAGTAAATTAGTTTGTTAATTAATTACCATGTGCAGCTTTATCCTCAGATTAAAGCTCCACAATCAGTTTATCTAATAAACCTTTTGCACTCACAAATGTGGACCACACTGCAGCAGAGCCAAATGTTGTCCTGTTGGTGGACCTCTGCAAGGCCTTTCATTGGTCGATGTCAGCAGCCTATTTGCATAGAGGGGGGCTTAAAGTCACACTGCAAAGTGAGTTTGACACAGTTGTGACTCGACCTGTCATTGCACGAGAGCCGAATTGATCGTATCATTGATGACTTTTTGTTGCAGTGCTTTGTAACCCCTCGACATGGGACGCTCAGGAGTTGCGCTGTGCATCCTTTTTGCTTTTTTCTGCACGGCACACTGCACAACCACAAGGTATTTCACCTATGAAGAGGATGCACCGGGCACTGAGATAGGAAACTTGTCGCAAGATTTAAAGATTGATCCAGCTGATGACCCTGACACTTCGTTCCGCTTCATGCAAGAGAACAACTCCTCTTTGATTCA
The DNA here is from genome assembly GCA_030710495.1 of Labroides dimidiatus. Classification (NCBI taxonomy): domain Eukaryota; kingdom Metazoa; phylum Chordata; class Actinopteri; order Labriformes; family Labridae; genus Labroides; species Labroides dimidiatus. The sequence continues at coordinate 11,462,916 of CM061160.1, read as the reverse complement.
AATGAGGGAGACTGACGGACTTCTAAGTGTTGCAGAAATCATCGATCGGGAGCAGCTCTGCCCCAGGTCTCCGCGCTGCTTCATCACCTTCGACATTGTGGCCTTTTCCAAAGAAAAGTTCCAACTCATACACGTGGAGATCGAGGTAAAAGACATCAATGATCACTCTCCTCATTTTACGCACAACCAGACGAACCTGGAGATTTTGGAGAACGTCCCTCTTGGTTCAAGATTCCCTCTGCAGATTGCTCTGGACCAGGATGTGGGTGAAAACTACATCCAAAGCTACAACATTTCCCCCTGTAGCCACTTTGCCATTGAAGTGCGTGATCGGGAGGATGGAGTGAAGTTTGCTGAGCTCGTGCTCGTGCGCGAGCTGGACAGGGAGGTGGAGGACTCCTACACGATCGAAGTAACTGCAACTGACGGAGGAGTGCTTGCAAAGTCCGGGTCAATGCTTGTTTACATCAAAGTGCTGGACTTTAATGACAACAGCCCCACGTTTGAACATAGCTCCATGAAAGTGGAGTTGAATGAAGACTCTCCTGTGGGCCATCGAGTTCTCAAAGTGCACGCGTTTGACCCGGATGACGGCGAAAACGGTGAGGTCATTTACGCATTTGCTGACGGTGTTCCTGCAGAGGTTGCACGCGTCTTCCACATCGACCCTTACTCCGGAGATGTGACTTTGAAAACGCTGGTTGATTTTGAGAAAAGAAGATCATACGAGCTGAGCATCAAAGCCTCAGATTTGGGCGCGAACTCTGTGCCATCCAGCTGCAAAGTTGTGATAGATATCGTTGATGTGAACGACAATGCGCCTGAAATCAGCATCAAACCCATGACCTCCAGCAGTGATGGAGTCGCCTACATCACAGAGGCTGCAGCTGCGGACAGTTTTGTTGCTCTGATCAGCACCTCGGACAGAGACTCCGGCTCTAACGGGTACGTGCGCATCAGCCTGCTCGGGCACGAGCATTTCACCCTCCAACAAGCTTATGGAGACTCTTTTATGATCATCACCAGCACCACTTTAGACAGAGAGAAGATCCCAGAGTACAACCTGACTGTGGTGGCAGAAGATGTGGGAAACCCACCTTTCAAAACTGTGCGACAGTACACCATCCAGGTAACAGACGAGAATGACAACCCTCCACTCTTCAGTAAGTCTCTTTATGAAGTGTCAGTCCTAGAGAATAACATCCCAGGTTCATATGTCACCACTGTTGTTGCACGAGACCCTGATATGGGAAAGAACGCCAAAGTTTCCTACAAACTCATAGACTCAGAGGTGGAAGGAGGATCCATGTTGTCTACTTATGTTTCAGTGGATTCTCTCTCGGGGTCTGTGTACACTTTGAGATCTTTTGATTATGAGAGCCTGCAGCAGATTGAGCTCGTCATCCAAGCTGAAGACAGAGGTTCCCCCTCCCTCTCCAGCACCTCGACAATCAGGATCAAAGTTGTCGATCTGAACGACAACTTCCCATTCTTCACCTTCCCTGTGTTTGTGAACGACTCTGCTGATATCCCGCTGCCTTTCAATGCACCTGCTGGCTTTCTGGCCTTAAAAGTCTCAGCGGAAGATGAAGATGAGGGAGTGAACGGTGAACTCACTTACCACATTGTACAAGGTGACCTCAAGCTTTTCACGATGAACAAAGACACGGGAGAAATTGCTCTAAAACAATGGCTGACAGCTGAAATTGGAGACGTGCTGGAAATGAAAATCGCAGTGAGTGACAATGCCAGGTCCCCGCTCTCCACCAGCGCCGCAATTCGGTTTGTCGTCTCAGACACTGAGCCCTCCGAAGACCAAGTCGTCATTGTGCTGAGGTCAAGTGATGAAGAGGGCCCCGGCTTGGATGGCTCGCTAATTGTTATTGTTATGCTCAGTGGGGGGTGCGCTTTGTTGCTGATTGCCATAGTGGTTGTTGTTGTCACATGCAAACTCAGCCGTGAAGGAAGAAACCGGGTCTCCAAGAGGGAAGTGGGTCACAGCTTGTTCGACAGAAGGCCCTTACCCATGCTGGGCCTTGAACCCAACATTTACACCGGCCAGAGAGGCTTCTTCCACGAGAGAGCCTCTTCTTCTCTGGATGAATCCTGCATGTATGAGGAGAGGAGCGGGGACTCAGAGACAAAGGTGAGGCAACTACACAAGTCTTATTTTCATCTTTTTATTTCATATGCATACCATGTTTTCCCGAGTGCTACCTTGATCTTTGTGCCAGAAATGGAAACTAAGCTCTCGCGCTGTCATTTTGTTTGTTCTCTTTAGATGTTCCTGCCCTCCAAGCATTTCCAGGCAGCATCTGTGTGGCAAGGTGACAAATACTGCTTGCAAGTGAGGTAAGACAACTAAATAGAATTTATTTCCTCAGATAAAATGTGCTTTATTCACAGTCAAATCTTGCTGAAAAACACACGTCAGGTACTTAACATGCACCTCACATATATTCTGTTGCTTGTGGCATTCCTGTGGAATGAGGTTAGATGGGGAGGATAGAGGCAGACCCTGTATGTGGGGGAAAAAGACATCAATAATCAAGCTAATGTGGTGCACTGGTGGCTCATACTGTATCTGTTGATTGTATTTGCAGCGGCATTGGCAACACGGACCAGCTGAGCGTGAAGGACAGCGGTAAAGGGGACAGTGACTTTAATGACAGTGACTCTGATATCAGTGGAGATGGAGGCAGGAAGAACTTCAGCACCTTCCAGCCAAGGCTAAAAAGTGAGTTTTATTCTCAAAGCCTGACGTCTTTATTAATCATAAATATTCACCAGAATGACATAAATGATAAATGATTTTAAAGCACCATCTGCATCGGCAATCTCTCATCCTTATTTTTCCAATCTCCTTCACTTTTACTTCAGGTTTATCCAGCGCATCTAATAGCTTGTCTGGGGATTGCCAAAGCACCTACTGTGCAGTACAACCGCAGAGCTTCAAGGCCCCAAGAGACAATGCATACACAATTGGCTTCTCCCCAGTGCCAGTCTTCAACAATCCTCATGGCTATCCCCTCTCTTGGAAGGACTCCGGCTATGGCACCAATCGCCCAAAATCAAGGAGCAGCATGCAGAGCTTCTCCAAGACGGGGACTCTTCCTTCTTACTTCTCTCCTCAGCAGCATCTGCAGTGTGAGGCTTCCGTTGGAGGACCTGAAGTCCAGAGGGAGAGTCCCAGTTTTGTAACAGTTGCTACTGCATTAGAGGTTGCAACTATCTTCTAAAAACTGTATAAACTAAAAAAAAAATATATATATATATATATACATATATATATCCCTAAAGGTGTAAAAAATTGTCAAACAGGGTAAAGGTGACACATGTACATATTTGTTGTTGTATGATAATTATTAAATATACAATGTTGATTCATGTAATGTTTATTTAATTTACTGTACATAAGTTCCTTTTTCCAATAAAAGTGTTTTTGAAATCATGAAAGTTGCGTTATTATTCAAGCATCTTCTGAAAATGGATGATCTGAGTAAATTAATGCAATCAGACAAAACGTCACTTTAATTGAAAAATATTGGATTTCTGAAGATTAAATATCATTACTCATGGCAGTTAAGATCTCCAGGCAGAATTTGTAAACACGAGGAACTCGTCCTCCCCAGTTTGAATCTACATGATCAAGACTCCAGTCAGTGATGATCAGATGTAAAATCTCAAGCTGCTCCATTACCTGGGAGACTGGCTTTGAAGACTCCTGGTAGCTTCACTGGAGTTGCGTGCATGCAAATGAGAGAGCATAGCTGGTAGTCAAGTTGAAAAATAAAGTATAAGCCATTATTTCGACAAAATCATGCCGGCTGCTGTCACACCTGCCTCAGCTCCTCTAAATAATTTACATCACTGTACACAGAGCAGCACTGTTGTTCGACAAATTCCAGACTGTCATTAGTGTCTATGAGGGAGCGCTTGTTTATAAAACTTCACTTGCCAAGAGAAACAGGACAAAATATGCACAGGATGAAATGAAGTTTCCTCATGTACCTCTTCCTACGAACTCGCACTTTCTGAGCTGTAACACTCATATTTACTGATCTGCTGTCTGTTATTGAGTTTGATTCAGTCATGCATATGTAGGGCAAGTGTACACCGTCTCTGGCCCAAAATAATTCATCGATGAGACATTGATGGCTTCAAATCCATAACTAACGTGACAAACATTCTCCTGAATACTCATCATTAACTGTTTTGCCTTCAAATGTTGCTGTGATATTATACTCCAACTTGTATCTCCCAAACTAGAGCACCATGAAGGTATCTTAACAAGTTTATGCAGAAGAAAATCATTTAAATACATTGTTAGGTAGAGTATGTTCTCAAAGAACAACAAATAAACAGGCCTGACTTTAGTTTTCCTTTTCATCCTTATTTCAGACTATGTTTTAAGGTTAGAGAAAGGCTGAGTCTGAAAATATACTTGTTAAACATTTTTTCTAAATACCTGCTGGTTTTCATCTCCTGCACACATTTGCTGCAGTATTCAGTCCTCATTATTTTTAAGGTCAATTCAAATGAGTTGCTGATGAATGAAAGCAAATGAGACCAGCCACAAGGGTTGGTTATAGACTTTTAGAAATTTTTGGGAAAAAAATAAATTCTAAAAATTGGCTAACCTTCTGCGTTTTTCACAGGATTTGACCAAAATGCTGACACATTTAGGGCTAGTATAATGACACCTTAGGGGTAAATAAGCGCTCAAGTTATTTATTTATTTATTTATTTATATTTATTTATTTATTTATTTGGGGAGGGTGGGTGTTTTTCAAACTCTGGAAAATTTTGGGAAAAAAAAATGCTAACCCGCTATGTTTTTGCAGAATTTTGACCAAAAAATAAAATGCTGAAAAAAATAAACTGGGTAAATAAACTTTTTTTTTTTCTTTTTTGTATTTCAAATTTCAGAATTAAATAAAATCAACAAAAAAGCGTACCCCTATTATCTTTAAAAGAAAACCCTTACTCTTTACTGTAAGTCTGAAAGAACTGCTGATGTATGAAAGCAAATGAGACAGGACACCCTAGGGTTGGTTATAAACTTCATATTAGCTGTGTGAGGGCTAGTCCTAAGGAGAAAATAAATAGATCCTCAAACCGCTGCCAAGGAAGAGCTATCAGTGCAAAGTGGTGGCAGACTGAGACATTATTTCTCTTTTTTTTCTGCTCATCTGCTGCAAAGGGGTCTGAGAGCAGTGCTCATTTGCATAAGCATAAATACCTGCTTCTTTGGCTTTTGATAGCTGTGATAAAAGCTGGAATAGAGTGGATTAGATGCTTTTTTACATAACTGTAAGGCACTAAAAAGAGTTCTCACACGTTGCAACAATATGCCTCATGAATAGAAGAAAATGTTCAAACGCCACATCCTGATAACTTTTTAAATGTAATACTTCTTTTCTGCAAAGTCACTCCAGTTTGGAAATTGCAAAGTTAATAACTTAATTTTGGGCATAGGTTCCGCTGAGGATTCAAGGCCATGCAGTGCAAAAGGGAAGTAATAAAAAGGAAGGTCATATTTGTGCCCCTACTGATGTGCACTGGTCTGACAGATAGCCAATTGTACACACAGAGAGAATGCATTTATCAATCAATACAATATGAATCTCCTTTATGTGCTCCTTGTAGGTCAAAAACATGTGCATTGACCTGAGAATTCATGCCTCAAAGTTTGTTCATCTGCAGAGTTTTTGGTGGTAAATGTGTCTGTTGCAAGGCTGGCTCAGTTTTCTCTCAAATCCAAATGGACTTCACATTAATGTCCTGCAGCAGCTCTCGCAGCATATTTGAAATCTCCCCAGGTAATAGAAAATGAGTGTTTTAGAGCCACTTTTCAGCTCATCAGTAGTCCACTGACAAATATGTCAGATCTGCACACGTCACTTTCTCGCCTCCCATCTGCTGGTGGTGGTTTATATTTGAGGAATGGCTGCCTGTTTGACTGTGATGATGTTGTTGTGCCCTCTTAGCATCTCATCTTTAAGACACAAGTGCCCCAGTCTAACCAGTGTGTAAAGATGGAGCCTTTCTCAATCGATGTTTTTTAGTACTTCAGGCCTGTCCCACAATGCAATGTTTTTTGTTCCACTCGCACCTCATCTTCATCTTTGTCTCAACTGCCAAGTGTGGTTATTGACTTTTGGATGCTTTGAATTGTGGGGCTGGTGTGTGAAAAAATAAACACCATTTGTTCTGCACTTGACAGTTTGTCTAGAAGGAGAAACAGTGTCTGTGTTCATTTACCATTAAGATGTTGTCTGCTTCATTTACAATGCGTTGTGTCCAGCCAAGTTCACTCCCACATCAATGTCTGATATTTTAGGAATGTGGAAAAAAATGAGACATCTGGGAGGCAAAAGCTAACATTTCCACTAAATTATGGGATGTTATCATTTGGGTCCCTGTCATTCCTCTGTAATTACTGTCAATCTGAGATTTCTTTTGTCTTTTGCAGCCTTGGAATATATTGTGAAATAAAAGATGGATAAAAACACACATTTACATTTTGGATGCTGTTTGATCACTGACAGCTGAATACCGTGATTATGTTTCATGCTAATATGCTACAAGTCACTTGATGCATCAGTCTGACAATATGAGAATTATGCTTATTTGCTGTCTTGATGAGAATCAGATGACGAGCCTGATATGATTTTGATAACTTTATCTGAAATATAAATTAAGAGCAGCTAGTTAGTTTACAACATCTGGGCCCTTGCTCTAGGGTTTTCTTGGCATTTCCGGTTTGAGGAAGAAAGATTAGACAGACGGTGTTATGATGGCAGAGATGAAATATACAGGGCGTTTGCCTTAAGTGTTTGTAAGTGATATACGGAGAATCGTCCAGGCATCTTCTACAAGACTACTTAGCAAATTGTATGAAGGCTTTAAATTGTACATGTCATCATTTCTTTGCAACTTTGACAGTCATTTGCTAACACTAGCTAGCCTGAGCTAGCAGCCTTGATATCGTGTTTTTAGGTTTAGACTCCGTCCTGCTTCGGGTTGATCATGATTTTAAAAGTTTAATTATGTGCACATACGTCTCGCTTCATGTGTTTATCATGTACTAACCGTGACCTAGATAAATGAGAAAATACATGTACCTTCATGTGTTTGTACTTTCAATGGAAAAAAAAAAACAGGGTTATGAATGAGATCTAAGAGAGACCACTGCTACCTTACTCTCTCACATGACATTCATATTAAAGTCATGTAACGTTATACGTCTCCTAATGGACCAAAAATAGGATATAGTAAGTGTAGCGCTAGCTTGATGATAAAGTATATGAAAAATTGCATTGATATGCTAGCGGTTAGCATACATCGATATTACTTTGGTTTCAAAGCTGATTTTTAAATTTCAGCACTGAACACACAAATAAATGTACCTTACTCTCTCACAAGTGATTCCTATCCAATACATTCAACATGTTATACATCTCCTACACCAAACAAAAATAAGCCTGGAAGAGCTGTCATCCTATCTTTGAAAGGACAACTTCATGTTTAAATGCCATCGCGTTAAGTATTAGGCTACAAGAAAAAAACATTAACAGTAACAGTTTTTGTGGTGTCCAATTATTTATTTATTTAATTTACAGTATATGGTTTTAACAAGTTATTTTGAAGATGAAATGTGTAATACACGGATATTGAGATAAAGGTTGATGATTTTTATTATCTTTCAAGGGAGCAAGACTGCCTGTCTCCTGCTGTTACCGTCTTTATGCTTAACTAACTTGCCGCTGGCTCCGACTTAACTGAAGGACAGACACGAGAGCAGTATTAATCTTATTTTCTAACTTGTGGCAAGAAAGCAAATAAGTATAATAAATCACATGTCAAAGCACTCCTCTTACCCAAAATAAAACCATCAGTGACGTGTTTCACTCTGTTCTTTGCTTGAGTCCTGGTGTAGAGAACATGACATTCTCACTCCAGCCATATGCCTTTGATTGCATGAGGCTGCTCGTGTGGGAGTGCAGGCTCATGGATTTGACAATAACCAAACGCTGCCCACTGTTTCAGACATGTTAAATAGCTGTGGACAGTCTGCCAGCTGCACTGCAGCTCACCCTGCATCTCTGAACTTGTGTACTAATCAATTCAAGAATCTAATTTAAATCTGATTTGCATCATAGTATAAATTCTGTTTTCTAAATGACAGTGTTTTGAAGGCAACCTTTCAAATCTTTATTACAGCTACTACTGAAAGTATTGCTCTGACACCTCTGTGTGTCACAGTTACATTCTATGTGATTTGAATTGCTTTGAGTATCAACTTGGGAGTCATGATTGCAAGAACAACCATGTAGACAGAACGTCCGTCCACTTCTCCCTCCTAACCCAGCAGTAATTTCATTTAAAATACAAATTAAAGCCACATGAAATAAAAAAAAAAAACAGGCTGTTCTTCTTCCTCTTCTTCTCCAGCTCCTCTAATAGGAAGCCTCGGAGCATATAAGGATATGATTATGATTTGAATAAAGAAATGAACAATGAGATGCTGTGTGACATTATCACCAGACATCTGTGCTAAGTATTATGAACTGATCGGTTTGATGCACTCACTGCTTTAATATGTGAGCTCTATATCTGAGTCAGATTCCGATAATGAAGAAGGGAGAGAAGTAGTTAGACACTTAAGATCGAAAGTGATATCAAAGGAGATTTTGACAGATGGTGAAATGAAGGAGTCCACAGCCCCATCAGTCCCTGCTGTTTCAGCATGACATGAGTAATTTCTTTATTACGTCTAAGAAAGAGGCGGGCTTTTCTTAACATGTCAGGCCAACAGTAAAATAAAATAACGCTTCAATAAATGTTAATACATGACCTCACGATGAGTAAGTAAAAAAATCTATACACTGACTTAATTATTCAGAAAATTTGACTTCCGGGTAGTTTTATTCTGTCTGTTCAACTGAAGTTTTTACACCACTAGGGGGAAACATGCAACCTCCAAAAATGTCTGGCAACCCAAACATCATTTACACTTATATGGGGCACTGTTTTATACACAGCAACCTGGTTAGGATGTGATAAGAACAATTTAATTTAACAAAATAAAATTGCGTATATATAATTTATTGTGTCTGTGATTGCTTCATTAGAAAAAAAATCTATCTCTTCTAAAGCAGGGAGGTGTAATTCATGAGCGGCTGCAGCTGTATCCTATTACAAAATGTCAGTTTTTAATAGAGTGTCAGAGGCAGCCTGTGCTCAACCATAACATCATGTAATGTGTCAGTGCTTTTACTCTCCTGCTACTATTTCAGATAGTTTCACAGTATGGAAAGTACTCACAGTGATGTGGAGCTACTTCGACCAAACAGGATTATTGTCTTGTTTACAAAAATTCACTCAGGGTTAATACTGATTTCTATTTTCTACAAAGGTTGTTTTCATCATGCTGTTCAAGGATATGCTGCATTCAGATTGTGGCTAACAAAAAAAAAAAAAAGACGAGTGCACCGCGAGGGGCTCTGACACTCAGACCATCGAGTGTTCATTTCCAGCTGAAATGCATGACTCATTCAGTGCAATGAATCCCATACTCTGCTCCTTTATCTTTATCTGAAGGGAACCAAAACCTACACACACACACACAAACACACACACACACACCTTCAGGAAACAAGATTAAATTGTAGATTTTGTCTTCTCTGTTAATCACAAAAACACTAGGGATAGCTAAGTCACCTATTGAGAATGTTTATTACATTGTTCAATAAAATCCCAATTGGGCTGAGCTGTTATAATGCATCTTTATGAATAAATATCTCTTCATGCGTGAGTGAACAGAGTATTCAGAAACCAGTGACAAAAGAGGCAACAAAAAACTACAATAAACATAAACGATTGATCTCTTTAAAGCCTCCCTATTATACGGCAACTGAATAGACTAAAGCAGGATACTCAGTCTCATCAGGCTGACAGCCATAGGAATATTAATTTATCTCTTCACAGCATAAATACACACATGGAGGGACTGCCGCCTGGTTGACCTCTGTCTTAAACAGTAATGGCAGTGCCTGCAGTTCTCTATCTGCGGAGTGTGTCAGCTCCCACATAGAGCTTTGGTCCTGAGCTGATGATGATAAATCTGTGCCAGTTGTTCACCAGTTGATTGTGGTTTACTGCTGAGCTGAGAGTGTCTCATTGTGTCAGTGTGGGATGTCATGGAGACAGCTGCCAAAGGAAACGCAGCCTTTATGCTCTCTCTGGTATATGGGAGTTAAAATCGGGGAGAGAGAGAGAGGGAGTGCAAAATAGAGAGAGGGAGAAAGAAAGAAAGAGAGAGAGAGGATGTTGCATCAATCAGTCTAAATGACTTGCTTATGTAATTAGCTAACAATGTTTTGTTTCTCTGCTTCCCTGAAGTTATTAGCGGTTCACAGTTAACCTTGAAGTAATTGGAAAGGCTCTGCTGATGTTTCCCGATCTGTATGGAGCTGACAGTTTATTTTTCTTCTCTGGATGGCTTCCCTCCTCTTTCATGTTGCTACAGTATTTATGAATTAGTTTCCTGTCACTGTACAGTACTGTCTAATACTAATTGGTGCTGAGATATATGGGTTATTCACATCCCACTAGGTGGCATGCAGCCTTCCTTCCTCCCCGACATTAACATGACTGAGAATTGTCAGAACTAATAACATGGTGTTGCTCTGGTAATACTGCTGCACAAATTACACCTTCCCTTGAAAACGGTATAATCTCCAACATAAATTCAAACCCCAGCTCTCTGCAGCCACTGCGTCTCCAACTAGTCCCTGACATTTTAATTTGATGCTTCATCTGCAATTAGACATGCACTGCATGGCCATTGGCTTATTTTTATTTAGAGGGAATCAAACATTCACTTTGGAGTCCTTTTAATTTGGTAGGAGAGACTGACTCAGACTCAGTGCAGTGTGTGTGTGTGTGTGTTTTTGTGTGTGTGTTTGTGTGTGTGTGTGTGTGTGTTTTCTCTTCAGTTCCTATGAAGTATTAATAAGTTGGACAGTGTTTCACTGAAAAATGAATTTAGCTGTCATGGCTTTGATGACTAGCGCATCAGTGGCATGCTATAGTATGCAATCATGAGACGGCCGGTCCGGTTGTCAATGGGAAGACAGAATGTGTTGTCACAACCAGGATGATATGAGAAAAAGTCTGCTCCTCCTGGTTTGAATCTGTGAAAAGAAAAACATCCAAAGACAGGGGAGAAAAAAAAGCAATCTGTTAGGGGACATCTTGGCATGTTTGCGTAGCCGCTTCTTTGCACAGTTTTGTTCCATTTCTATTTCACACAGTAAAAAACATTACATCCTTTTTAATTTTCTGATAGTCCCTTGCTTCTGTGGACCACTTTTCCGGATAGATATCTGCCCGAGAAGTTAATTTAAATGACTTTTTGAGGATGGTGATTGATCCATTGCATACTAAATAAGTCTCCCGGCCCTGAGATAAAGTGCTGGTGCACAAAGAATAAGGAAAAGTCATGAGCTCTCCTAAATCACACTGCTATTGTTACAATCTATCATCACTGTCTCCATCTAATTATGTGAGCGCTCTCCGTTTCTCAGCTTTCACCTTCATGTGATTCCTCACAGAATACAGATATGTAGTCAACATCCCAAATCTTATAATAAATTTACTGTTCTGTTTTATTTGATTCTCTGATGCATTGGAATTTTAAAGGCATTTCAAGGGCTTCTGACTCATGCCAGGTATCTGAAATATATATAAAAACAAAAGTGGGCTTTGTTTTTGTTTTCTGTGGGATTGTCAGGGATCGCAGGGGCTGAGCGCAGGTTTTCTTCTGTTTTCTCAGGAAGATCACAGCCTGGGTCACATTAGAAATGTTTACTCCACCTGTCAAAGGATAAGTTGTAAATTTTAGCTCACAGGAAATGAAAGATGTAGAGGCGTGCTGAGTACAGACACCAAAGTAATGTCACCTTGAGTGAGCATTTCCCTTGTCTGGACTGGCAGGTGATATCAGAGGATAAACTCCATTTTGACCTTGTGTTCACTCATCACAACAAAAAACACAAGAGTAGAACAGGAGGGGAAAAAAGAAAAGAGGAAAAAAAAAAAACACACCCGTCACATTTCAAATATTATTGCCTCAGTCAGCTGATATCACCCTGCATGGATACAGATAACTGCGCTTCATTCCCTCTGCAGAAATGGATGAATAGGTTTGATGTCAACGCCGTTATTAAAAATGCAAAAAAACAACTAAACATATCTTCATTAACATTCAGTGCCACGGAGGTGTGATTGATTCCATCATCAACCAAGTCATTTTCGTGGCCAGAATAGGAACATCAAACACCATGACCTCCATTATTTCCCCTTTGAAATTGCATTCACTTTACTCGCCTCTCTGGCTCTCCAATACCTTGAATCATTTCTCTCGGGAGGTGTTTTTTTCTAACCTGCTGCTTCTCTGCCAGTCCTAAGAGCAGTGTAACCAGCAATTCTCTCACACTGTATGTGGGACACTTGAGCCAAGAGTGAGATGAGGCATCTAGCACAAGCTTTCGTGAGGCTGCGCACTAGATCCAGCTCAGAGAAATTTAGACAGAGGCTCCCCAAAAATAAAGCGGCACACATGTTAAATTTATCTTGATTATTAATAAATCTATTGTGGCTCACATCAAACTCGCTTTCAATACACGGCATATTGAGATAAGATAATTTAGCATTTATTTTTTTGGTTTATTTACTTGTTTACTCCCAAATGAATCAAAACAATTTTTTTATGCTCTTCTTCTGCAGTTTTGGACGTGCTATTCTTTTTTCTTTTTTTTTTTACCATTTCAAACTTGGATCAGTAAATCAGGATCGCTCTCATGTTCATGCTCATGAAATTTAGAGCTGAAGCTAGGAGGTAAATACTTTGGGAAGATAAATTTACAGTGGCCCTGAAAGCTCACAGCACTACAGCTTAAGAAAGAAAGCACATGCAAAAGACAAAACAAGAAAATCAAGAAAACGTCTTCAGCAATTTGACAACACACGCGTAGCATTTAGAAAAAGCGCTGCAAAGACCACACATCACATTAGCACATTAGCAAAGCACAACACATTTGAAAAATGTGCTGCAAATAGACTGCAACACAACAGAAGTGTTTCCAGAGGACACTTAAAAGTGATGCACACATCCTGACACGCTTGTTGTTGATGTTGATATTGAGTCACAGCCTTATTATAGTTCTCTTTTTGTCAGTGGTGTTGGAAATGAGATAAAAGTAAGTGCTTTTGATTTATTTTAACATTGTGATCACATGATTCAGATATTAGCATATTGGCTAATAACAGACGTTTGCATCACTTATAAGTGTCCTCTGGAAACTCTTCTGTTGGGTCTTTGCAGCGCGTTGCCTAAATGCTGCTCAGGTGTTGTCAAACTGACGCAAATGTTTCCTTAATTTGTTTGTGTTTTGTCTTTTTGCATGTGTTTCTTTTTGTCTCTTAAGTTACAGTGCTGTGAGCTCTCAGGGCCACTGTAGAAATTTAGGAGATGCAATGGCCTCATGATGTAACACTTCTATTTCAAGGAAACTTGCGTGGATGCTGCAAAGATATGATGCATTACTCCAGTGGTTCCATTAGCCCACAAATCCCGAAATAGTGGTGCCAGAGACTGGCGACCCCCTGCTGTAGGACGACACTAATTGGCCGATCCAAAAACAGAAAGCCTAAGATGCTTCATTTAGCTGATTGGTAGAAAATTAGACCACCTATGTGCTGTATTGTGTATTGCTGTTTCCAATACTAACCTGTTACTGCTGATACTGCCATTATTCTGGCTTCATCACCTCAAGGGTCCTGTGGCAACAAAGAAATGAGGAAAACAGTTTAAACATTTTTGTCATAATTTCAAATGAATCCTGTATTTTTGCTCATATTTGTATTATAATGGATGAAATAGGCAGTTATCAGTATATCTGTGTGCCAAAGACGAGCTCATAGCAGTGGCTGTGGCTGCAGCATGGTCAGTTCACTCGCAGTGTTAAAACTGAGCTACCAAACCTCAAATCTGAGTCAAGTCTCCACTTTCCTACTCCAATTTGAGTCACCAGGGAAGAGTCCTAGTAAAGTACCCAATACCTGAGTCCAACTCCGAGTACAATTTAGATTCTGACTCTGAGTCAAGTCCCTCTTGCCTGAAAATGTCCAAAGAAGTCTGCTGTTTCTCTCCAAATACTCAGTCTGAAAACACGTTTTATTTACTGCAGTTGGGTTCTGAAAAACTCCTGTTGATGTGTCTGTAAATTAAAATCATAATTAAAGTTATATTTAATATGGTCCCCAAGGTTTGTGAAGTCCCCTTTTAAAGCCTCAGGTTGGGAAATTTATGCCATTGTTATTTTTGTTTTGTTTTTTTGTTTTTGTGGGGACCATATTTAGGAAGCCGAGTGGATACACATTGATATCTCCATCATGTTTAACAGGCCAGAATAGAGGAGGCTTTTTAATCACAGGTAGCCATGCCTAAAGCAAACCTTACTTTATCATCAACTTTCTTCTAAATAGAATCATAATTTGCCAAATGAACATCATGCTCTATTAAGGATGACTTAATATTTTTGATGGGGATCATAAAGCCATCGACAAAATGTTTAATGGAGTACTAAATTACAAGAGAAGTAAGCCATCTTTCACATCTGAGGCCACAAAATTCAACTTCTGTTTGCAAGCACAAGAGGCTCCCCCTGCTGGTGGGTGGACAGAATGCAGATTAAATGCACATCCCTGATGGTTTATTTTTCAAACCTGTGTAAGTTTAGTTTGACTGACAATTTGAACCACAGTCCTACTTATTAAATTAAGTTTTCTTATTTGTTGGCTTGGTTGCCATAATGTCACTGAAGTCTGAAGTCTCTGTTCAAAGATAGCCTCTCATATCAGATCTATCTCCAGCCATCTGCTGACTCTCTGGTCGATGACCTCCGACACCCATCCAAGGCGATGCTATGGCCGCCTTTGTTCAGCTGTTCATAGCTGATGAAGTCTTTTTCTTCTCCAGTTCACTCAGTGTCTTGTCCAGGACTTGCTATTTAATCAGCTGCCACATGGGATGTCATACTCCACTCCAGCTCTCCACTGCAGGGGGCCTCAGCAAAGATCTTAAGGTGTTGAGTGGTTTGTGGTGAGTGCTGAATCCTTCTGCCTTGAGGACTTCGGCTGCATGTTCTGACATTACAATGGGCTCGTCAGACAGGAGGGAAAACGCTTTCAACTCAGCTGCTAACTCCTGTTGGAAGCCTGAACCAAAATGTCACTCTTAGAATATTACATGACGCTCATAAGATCATCAAAGGCTCTCATAGTAATTATGCATGTGCGTTTTAGGCAGCAAATTGTAAATGGAGCCTGTGAAGCCACGTGGTGGGTTGTAGGGTACTGAGGTCTAACGCGTTACGACTTGAGGTCATTACTGAGATGAATAATCAATGCATTTCAGGGACAGTGATTCTTCATGACTCTTGCAATACTGTAGTCTCTGAGTCTGGCTTGGTCTATTTACAATTACCCCAACTAATTTGTAAGACAAATTCAGATTCTTTAATAAAACCTACCTGATTAAATGGAAAATAGTATTGATTGGCTGAATTATTTACAATGCATGTGCTGTTGCAACACTGCAAACATCTCTTATTTGCTGCTTCTCAAGCAAACACAAATATTGGGCTCAAGCTACTACCATGTACCATGTACCATGTACCATGTACCATGTATGTATATACTGTGCTTTGAATAATGCGCAAAAACCACCAGTCAAGATAAGTGAAGTGTTACGAGACATTCATGATTATTGCACATCTTTAACCTCATGACAATTTATCTCCTTTAAATCCAATTGTAATCTTGCTGTCTTGTAAAAAAAATGAGCCCTGGATATTTCTGTATATGCACAGTCTGTCATTTATTCATTGTCAGAGCAGAAACTCAAAGGAAGGTCTGTAAATGTTTCACAGGTTATGGTGTTTGTGTTCATGTTCTTATAATTATATTCATGATTCCATTCTCTTATGTCTGATGTGGACTGAATGTGAATTCTCTCCCTGAAAGTGGCCGTTATTTTTACAATCCTAATGTGTTTTGTGTTTGGATCAGAGCAGAGCATTACACGCTTGTTTTCCAGACTGATTGATGAGCAGGTAATTTCAGAGTTTTTAGGTGCATATTTGCATAAACCCTTTTAAAAAGGCACATTCTCAACAAGCAGTCACTCTCTTAGCTCCTTCCCCCACAAATGCAGATTAGGTTGAGAATTTATTAAACCCATCTTACCGACCACCAGCTGAAACTCCACTGGATGCTATGAGGAATTCAAAATGCTTTCAAGTTGGACTTTGAGTTGGAGAATTTGGCAGAAGGTTGACCTAGCTCTGCGAGCCTGAGAGAGTTTCTCAGAAAAAAATCAAATTCAAAAAACATCAACTCCTTAACCCGCACGTTCTGGAGAGAGAAGCACAACTCTGGAGTTTTGATTCACAATTTCAATCTCAGAGAATTGGCATGTTGAACCTTGAGGATTTGCATTCACATGCAAATCCACAGCTGGATAGTAGCAAAAAAAAAGACAACATGCATCAAGATAACAAGGCTTGTGAGACATGTCAGGCCCCTTTTGTTGCATCCACAGGCAGACCAGCAGCTCTGTCTGTAAAGGTGTTTGTTGAAAAGTGGAGAGCCCACACGACAAGTGTCAACCCACAGAAATACAGCAGAAATGTTCACCAGTGCAAGGCCAAGAAAGAAAGAAAGAAAAATACATACCTGTTTTCTACACCTCTATTTAGTGCCATAATCACAAAAGGTGTTATTTTCACAACATGTTGTTCGTTATGTGTGATTAGAGTGCAGTTAATGTCAGAGCATCTATTATGGAAACACAAATGACTATGTTCTATGTTTATACAACTAACTGCTTACCTCATAATGAAAAAAAATCATATGTATGTGTGTATATATATATATATATATATATATATATATATATATATATATATATATATATATATATATATATATATATATATATATTGCAGCTATGAAATGCTGACATAAAATTATTTTTATGATTCATGCTTTTACTCAACCTTTTTTTTTCCTTTTGAGCACAGCCTCAGATACTGTATACAGTTTGTATGAGGAGTGAAATCCGCCAGTTTATTTAAATACTTAAGGCTATAAAAAGTTCACAAAGAGCAAGGTTATTTTTAACAAAAGTTGTTCCAGCAGAAGCAAATTTGTTTGGCGTTATTTTCATCCATGGATTAACACATTATATGCAAAGGCTATAACAGGCGGCAGGATTTTTGGATCGACTGAAATCAACGACTGCACTCGTGTTCACATGCCAGTCTGTGCTGCAGGAACTGTCTCCTTGAATTTACAACCATAAATAACAAAAAATATACAGCATTTTTTTCATATGGACTCAAACTGGAGGAGTGGATTACCTTTTTTTAATGTCAAGGAAACCAGGGGTCAGTCTGGGACAACTTTGTCCCTGGTTTGACCCTCAGCTGCATGTCCTTCTCCCCACATTTCCTGTTTCTAAAGCCCAAAACATTACTTTAAAAAGATCATCCACAATAACAAAATGGTTAAACCCAATCAATCGTTATTTCTACAGCTCCAATTCACAACAAATTTTTATCTCAGAACACTTAACAAAAAGATCCAGTGCAGACTGTACTCTTTGTTATATTATTTACTAAGACCGAACATTAATGCACCATGAGCAGAGCACTTGGCATCACTTAGTGAATAACAGCAGCAAGAAAAAACTTCCTTTTACAGGCAGAAATCCTCGCGCAGTACCAGTCCAATGTTAAACAGCCATCTGCTGAGACTGTTGGGCTTGTATAAAAAGAAATGGATAAGGACAAACTAACAGAGTCATTGTAACAACTTGTAACTCATGAAAATGTCAAGCATTAATTTTTCAGCAGATGTGGTAAAATAGGATTTCATTGTCTGACATAATATCAGATCTTAAAAGCACGGTTGGTAGTCAAGGAAAACAGGCATCAATTTGAATGCAGCATCTCCTCAGGACTCCATTTAGCCCCCACCCATCCATACTCAGAGCTCCTCCAAAACAACACCCCCGCTCACATGCAGCTGATTTGCAACCATATGACTGATTCAAAATCTCAGACTCAAACTGGTCCTCAGCACATAGTTTTTGTTCGCACTGCGTTACTAGTAATCAGGTTTAGGTAGTTTTTCTGCCGTTCTCTAGCGTACTTGGATCCCTCTTAGTTACGCACACTGAATCAGGGCTACTGCACGCCAGCGAATATATTCATTCATAAAGATCATTTTAACCAGTATAACAAAAAGTGTATCTAAATCTGTTTACCAACACTGCCTTTAAAGCTACATTGAGGAGCTTTTAACTGGTCATGAAATATACCAAAACAAAAAGCTATGTCTCTTTATTACCTGAAAAAAAAAAAAAAAGACTATCAGTAAAAAGACGGAATATTTCCAAATTGGAATTTTGTAATGCCTTTAAACACTGAGAGGGGGTAGGTGTCAAAATACAGTGCAGTATAGAAACCCTGTGTTCTACTTTTTCCACAGCAGATATACACAATAAGTGATACATCAAACTTTGCAAGACAAGACATAGACATAGAGCTGCAGTATAACTTTGTCCACAGGGAGCTCCAAAATCATCATGAACAGAAAGTCCCTCACAGGAGCTTTAAGATATTTTTCCACCTCGTGGCTTGGGCTTTACTCTTGTTTTTTATAATAATTCACTTATAATTCATTTATTCACTCAACCTAGAACATTACTTTCACTATATTTTAAAAAAAGATGCAGTATAAACTTTAGTTTATTAAATAAAGAACAGTGTGAGTTATCGCAGGTGTGTATTCACACTGCTTGTTGTCAAACGATTACACAGTTTGAAACCAGAATTACCTCAATAAAATGAGATATATTAGATAACACTTACAATTCAATGATCAGTTAAAAGTTCAGTTGATTCTTGAGCCTGTTTTTAGAGTCAGCCTGAATAGCAGGGGCGTGATTGGGGGTACTGGCATAGGCAGGGTGGCCAGGGTATCTTTGTGCATACACACAGAAATCAGAAGCATATATCCTCTCTGTCTTCTCTATCTACTTCAAAACTGTCATTCAAGTATCAAACATTTTTTTTATTATTATTTTGCACATCTTTTTTGTTTAACTTTCATAATAAATCCAGAGTTGACCCATCACAAACGGTTGATTCTCATACAAGTTCCGCCTCTGACATCGTAAGCAGCCGTAACATCGGTGGCCAGTCGAATTTCAAATGGGGCCAGTACCATCCCGGCCACCTCTCTGCACACCACTGCTGCAAATGACGCTTTGTGGTAGAAATGTTTTTTGAATGACAACAGAAAATGCCTTGTTAGGAAAATAATAGTGTGGTCACTGACTGTTTCCCGTGAAGAGAGTGGATCATCCAGAATAAATAGCTTCTAAAATGAGTTTTCGAAATGTTTTTCTTTAATTATTGAAGCAGCCAAATTAAAATTCTGTTTAGCTCCATTGCATTGCGCTGTCTGATGAAAAGGAAGGAAGATTCCTGTGAATGTTAACACATGTAAACTGACTGAAGTGACCCTTTTGAGTTGTCATGATACAGAGACCATGCAAGAACATGTCAATGAAGATGCTTGATAGTGGGCACTCAAGTTGATAGAAATGATTGTGAACATTATGGATGTGGTGGTACAATTAGTCAATTAAATGACTTTTATTTGTGTGTACTTTGACAATCCTATACTTATGCCTTCATTGTTTTACGGTTTTACTTGTTCCTCTCTGACTGATTAAGAAAGTGTCTTTAAAAACTCTCCTGCACCTGTTCCTCTAAGAGCGAGATGAACATGTTTACACACTGTCCCATGGAGACATTCACTCCAAACAGAACTTGTTCTCTCAAGCATTTACCGTTCTGGAAAATTTCAGCAACTTGTGTTGATCACCACTTGCACTCTCCACCATCAGTATTCTGTTGTGCCGCTTGAGGTGTGGTGCAACCGGCAACGGGGTGCAAAAACAGAATGATAAACAACGTAATCTTACCTCTAATCACGCTTGTGTGAGGTGTGCGAGTCACTTGAAAGAGATGCCGAGAGATTGTGCGTGCTTGTCAATGAGGATAGCCACCGTTTGTCATTTCAACCTCTGTGGAATTACAACAGGTATGATTTTACAGCAGCAGAATAATGTGCTTTCAAGTAAAAATCAATTCGTCATGAAACAACTGATGCATCCGTGTGCCTTTTACTGCTAACAAAGCGGCACCGAATGTGGTTCATTCCAGGGCAGGAGCAATGGTCTCATTAGAGAAAGTTATCCATGACAAAGTCGTCAGCTCACAAAAACAAGGCAGCCAAGCCACACATCGAGATGTGGCCTATTTAATATGGATATGAGCCTCCTTCTCCTTCAGAGTTCAGATCATATTAAATGGTATGACTGTGACAATGCCGACACAATTGTCAATAGCAGCCCTTTCCTGAGGTTTTAACATAGAATGAATGATAATTAGTTTCCCTTTGTTGTCCTTATCTCTTACCTGCAGAAATAGCCAATTTATGCAGGCTGCACCTTGGCCAGGCAAAGTTGATGCTCCCCAGAGGAGGAAAGCAGCCATGTTTCAGACAATTGAAATGAACTCGGGGAGAACTCAAGGTTGATTTAGATCCTGGGCAACATGGAATTAAATGAGGAAGTGGGCCATGCTGATCTGGCCCCGGTGTTGACACAGCTTCCTCTCTGAATTACTCTCGTCGGGGCACCTGAATCGCCACGCCGCCCCTGAGAGCTGGTCAAGTGAGAATAAAAATGCAAATGTCATATTGTTGAAATTCTGAGTGAACTAAATGTCAGTCCATCTTTTTCGATATGAGATATGAGAGTGATGTGGATGGGCTATTGAATGCAAGTGTGATAGCTGCAGAAGGCAGGTTATACCAACAGCTGTGATATTTGAGCTGTGAAATAAGCCTTGTCTTTTTCACAGGCACAAGTAATTCTCTTATGTCCTTTGCGGAGATTATCCTGACAACACCCACAGTCTGTCTTTTTATTTTATCTCTGTGCCACGATTTCCTTAAAACTAATCATGAAAAGGAACAATACAGGACACAGGTGGGACTGTTTTCAATTATTGATAGGAATCTTCAAGCGCTGAATATCCAAAGGGCTTCATTGATACAGAGAGCACACCTCTCTGAGGGGAAGGAACCCAGTTAACCTCTAAGACATTTGTCAGCTTTAATTTTACATTTGTCATCCATCTGATCCACTTCTCCTCCATAGAATGACCACTTGTCAAGTCCTCGCTGCTCCCAGCACATCCCAGCCAAACACATTTCATCGATCTATTCATAATCCCTAGTTCACATCCACATGTATTAGGAGCAACATCCAGCAGCGGCAGCAGCACGTTTTCCCCCCCTCTCTGATGCTGCTGCTGCTGCCTCTGTGCGCGCACATCAGTAAATGAATCACGTAGCACTAGAACAGCCCTTCTTCATGCGATCTTGCCAGACCTATTGGAGAAAACCCCCCCAAGGCAAGATCTGTCACTGTTCACTCATTTGCTGGAAGACGATCAGAAACTATGTTAAATGCACCAAGAAATACACTGGAGTGTGTTAGAAAGGCGTCGCGAGGATTCCGGTCAGATCTCACTGCGAAGGGAGCAGGTTTCAACAGTTGACGCGGAGAGAACTGAGCGCAGGAAAAAAAGCGATTAATTTTGATTATCTGAAATCTTCTTCCTTCTTTTTTTGCGGGCTTTTTTGGCAACATTTACGTGGACGGTGCAGATGAGCATTGTCCGAATGAAGGATGCAAGAGCTCTGGGTCCAATTGGACTGGATTATGGGATTACTGGACTGATTATAGGACAATCATCGGGCAAAAGTCGCAGCCGTGCTATAGATGCTCTTGAATGACGGGAACACAAAAAGGTTGGACAGGATTTACAGCTCTATATCCCGCTTTTATTTCACTTTGTGGCATGGGCACGCTGCGTGTGCTACACGAGCAGAGCTCATATGCAACAGTGTGCCGCACAGGAGGAAAAGTAAATGCATTGTGAATGGTAACAGCGGACAATGCTGCATTTTGAACGGGCATGTCAGTATTTGCTGTAGCCTAGGTGTAGATGTCGCATGAGGGCAATGCGCTTTCGTGAGCTCGGGTCTAACCTTCACCACAGAGATTCAAACGCTTTAACCTTGGATGCAGGAGGGAATATTAATACTTTATAGTCATCGATTATTCATTAAGTCTCACCGTGAGGGAAAACAAAGCATTTTTCAGCGCACTATGTTGAATTTGATGTTTAATTCATGCACAAGGTGTCGTCGGGCGGTCATCTTTGTTTACAGAAAGAGTTCATCATAGCCGAACGGCATGTGAAAGAGGTTAAAAGAGCGATTAAAAAGGCAACAAGGATCCACAGATCGATTTAATAACCAATTAGAGAGGGATCGGCGTCAACCACATGTCTGGTGTGGGTTTAGTTCTCTAGGTTTGCCGTAATCAACAGGTTGAAAGTCAACGAGGATTTTTTTTTTTTTTCTGTCTGCCACTACCGCATATCGAGTTGAAGGGATGCGTCTCTCTGTGCCCATTTTCTTTCTGCTGTGGGTTAAAGCCCTCACATTGAAAAACCTCAATTATTCCGTCCCGGAGGAGCAAGGACCTGGCACTGTTATAGGTAATATAGCAAAAGATGCCGGATACGGGACTATGGAGAGAGGGAAGAAATCCAACTTCAGAGTGCTGGAGAATTCTGCACCACATCTGGTGGATGTTGACCCCGAGAGTGGACTTATCTTCACCAAACAAAGGATTGACAGAGAGACATTGTGCAGGCGCAACCCAAAGTGCCAGCTCTCCATGGAGGTGTTTGCCAATGACAAGGAAATATGTATGATCAAGATTGATATACAGGACATAAATGACAACTCTCCCAGCTTTCCCTCTGATCATGTTAATATTGATATTTCTGAAAATGCAGCTGCTGGGACTCGCTTCCCTCTGACTATTGCACATGACTCAGATTCGGGGGAAAATGGGATAAAGACCTATCAGGTCACGAGAGACGATTACAACACATTTTCTCTGGATTTAAAAGTGCGAGGTGATGGGACTATATATCCAGAGCTGGTGGTTCAGAGACCTCTGGATAGGGAGGATCAGAGTCATCACACCCTCCTGCTCACAGCCATTGATGGAGGGGAGTATCCAAGATCAGGCTCCATGCAAATTAACGTCAGAGTGACTGACTCGAATGACAACAGCCCTGTTTTTGAAAAATCCTCGTATGTGCTTGAGATTGCGGAGAACTCACCTCAAGGAAAAGTGCTCATAGATTTGAACGCCACAGATCTGGACGAGGGCAGCAACGGGCAAGTGATATATTCTTTCACTGGATATGCATCTGAGAGAATCCAAGATCTGTTCTCCATTGACCCTAATACTGGCATCATTAAGGTCCAGGGGGAGATTGACTTTGAAGAAAACCCGATCATAGAGTTTGATGTGCAGGCAAAGGATCTCGGTCCCAACCCAATACCAGGCCACTGTAAAATAACTGTGAAAGTACTTGACAAAAATGACAACTCACCAATAATAAGTTTTGTTTCTGTGCGGCAGGGAGCCATCAGTGAGGCAGCACCTCCTGAATCTGTCATTGCACTTGTGAGAGTGACGGATAAAGACTCTGGCCGAAACGGTCAACTTCAGTGCAGGGTGCTGGGAAACGTACCCTTCAGACTGCAGGAAAACAATGATAATTTCTACACGCTGCTCACAGACAGGCCTCTGGACAGAGAAATGAAGGATGAGTACAATGTAACAATAGTGGCGAGAGATAATGGGATTCCGTCTCTTAACTACACTAAGTCATTCACTGTGAAGATCTTGGATGAGAATGACAATGCACCACGCTTTACAAAGACACTCTACGTGCTACAGGTGCCTGAGAACAACATCCCAGGGGAGTACTTGGGCTCCGTTCTGGCCCACGACCCAGATGTGGGTCGAAATGGAACAGTTTCTTACTCTATTCTGCCATCACATATTGGAGATGTGTCTGTGTACACATACGTGTCTGTTAACCCCACCAATGGAGCCATATACGCCTCACGTTCTTTCAATTATGAGCAAACAAAGTCCTTCGAGTTCAAGGTTCAGGCAAAAGATGGAGGATCCCCGCACATGGAAAGCACTTCTACAGTCAGGGTCAACATCCTTGACGTCAATGACAATCTCCCTGTTATTATTTTACCTGTCCTGCTGAACGATACAGCTGAAATCCCAGTGCCTCGAAACGTAGGTATTGGATACATTGTGGCGACAGTGAAAGCCGTCGACCACGACCACGGAGAGAGTGGACATTTGACCTACGAGATCACAGAAGGAAATGACGACCACTTGTTTGAGATGGATCCGGTGGGAGGCGAGGTCAGAACTGCACACGCTCTTTGGGAAGAGGTCGCCCCGGTGGTTGAGCTAGTGGTGAAGGTAACTGACCATGGCAAGCCCCCCTTATCTGCCGTGGCTAAGCTGATCATTAAGGCGAACACAGAGACGGCTGCAGGAGGGGGTTCCAGCACGGGCGGGGAGCAGCAGCACTGGGATGTATCCCTGCCCCTCATAGTTACCCTCTGCATTATCTCTGTCATGCTCTTAGCAGTCATGACCGCCATCGCTGTCAAGTCCAAGCATCAAGATAAGGAGGCTGGGAATTATAACTGCCGCATGGCTGAGTACTCCAATCCTCCAGTGGGGAAAGGCAAAAAGAAAAGGATCAACAAGAGTGACATCATGCTGGTGCAGAGTGAGATGGAGGAGAGAGATTCTGCCAGCCGGATGAACGTGGTGAGCAGTCCTTCGCTCATCACATCACCAATATGTTTTGACTACCAGAGCCCTCTGCCACTCACGCTGCCCAGGTCAGAGGTCATGTACCTGAAAACCACCCCAAACAGCCTGACAGTCCCCAGGGCGGGCTGCCACTCCAGCTTTGCCGGGCTTAGCACAGACACTCCAGCGAATAGGATGTCAGTGATACAGGTAAGGAGGATGCTGCACTGTATTCGTTATCTGCCCTTTATTCTGGCTTATCAGCGCCTGCTGCCTTACCATACAAATCTGACAAAAGCAAAGTAATCGACTGAAAAAGAGAAAGTCTGTCTCTGTGGGCAGACATAATCATTTTCACTTATTCTTCCCCAGTTATGACACTATGAGATGTTCTCCGCATGATATGGAAATTTAAAATTAAGATGAGCTCATTTGTTTCAAATGGCACCAGCTTTTTCTGTGAGTATTTGAGGAACCAGAGTCCTTTCAGAAACAGCTCCATAGTAAGTGTTCTTCCCGTGCAAAATGGTACAGGTGGTGTGCATAATGAGAAAGTCCTCACAGTTAGACATGCAAACAGTGTGAGTCTTGAACAAGGCTGCTGTGACCCTGCCAGATCCACTGCTATAGAGTGAAAACAAAACCCTGCCTGAAATGTGGGATTGGACAGGTGTTTGAGCAGCTTGTCCGATCACATTACTGAACCAATGTGCACCAGACAGCTAGATGCACACAGCATAACCTCACAATCGCATTTCGCGCTCCCCACAAATATGGGCCAGATCCACCCATCCGCATCCAAAAGTTGGCACGATAAGGCCATTAATAGGGTCCAGCCTCGCCTTGTAGAGATAGCAGGGTTGTATACACGCGCCAGCTAACATGCTAATTTGACAGCATGGGCTTGTAGTGCTGTTTAACACGGCAGAATTATCTGCTGTAAACGATGTAAATAAATAGGACAGTCGCACAGACAGTCTCATTTGGAGATGATAACACAGATGACAAGGCCTGGCACTGTCACCAGTCAACAGGGTATGCGGGTGTGATCAACACAAACACACATTATTCTCAAGATAGGGGAAAAAGGATCCTGATGACAGTGGCTAATGCTTTTCTCCTTTGCCTTGCCAAGAAGGCACATATGGTCACAATGGAGGTTTGCTCTTATCATGCAGTTATCACTGGCAGGTGCTCTCCTGCTTTTGTAGAATTCTTTCAGGTGGTACAATAGAGGTCTGAAAGCCAGACAAGAACATTCCCATTCCTGTTTGAATCTTGTGTTACTCAAGCTAAATGTTGAATGTTGCATGACAAGTTTAACAATGCACAATGTAATTTTCCTTTCATTTTCTAGACTGAAAATTTCCCCTCAGAACCCAATTATGCTGGCAGCAGGCAGCCATTTGTTCAAAGGTAAGAGCTTCTATCCGAAAGGTTCCTGACCAGTGCATTTAGCTTCTTCATCTTTGTATCAAGGCAGCTGACTGTGGCTATCAAACAGGAGCGCTCACGCAGAGGTAATGGCAAGTCATGTTTTTTTTTCCTCTCCTTCCTTCTATTCTGCTGCAGCTCAACATTTAAGGATGCAGAACGAGCAAGCCTCCGAGACAGTGGCCATGGTGATAGTGACCAGGCTGATAGTGACCAGGATACTAATAAAGGCTCACACTGCGACACGTCTGCAAGGGAGGCCCTCAAGATGAAAGCAACAGCAGTTAATGGCCAGCCCTTTGAGCAGGGTGAGTGGATGCACTCTTTTCCAGACATCTTGAAGATGCCTACGGCAGTAAACTGTGTGAATAAATGACAAACAGTGTCTTGTACTTCTGTACCAAACATAGCTCACAGTTTACTCACTGGAAACATACACACTACTCACGGGTGTTTAAGTTAAAGTCCAGCAACCCCTGGTCAAAGCAAACAGACATATATTTAACAGGGAACAGGTAAAATTGCACTGTTATTACAGGCAAGTAGTCTTATATTGCACCACTTTACATTGCAGACAGCCTGAGCTGTGTTGCAAAGATGACACGAAGGCAGCAGAGTGGAAGGTAGATGCTAGTTTAAAAGGATAAAAGAGTCCATTGGCTGAAGGTAAAATGTTCAAACATCTTCTGCCTGACATTGCCATCAAACAAACTCATATGCATGGCAAAGTGCACCCCAGTCTGTGTCTCTTTTGATCACGTCATTATTTGAACACAGATTCACTGCATGCATGTCTCGAATAAAATGACAGAGACAAGAAAAGCATGATAGACACTTGCAGTGCAAAATGACAGGTATTTCTGGTTCAACATGACAGACTGTTTCCACCTTTTGCAGGGAAAGGTTTCTCAGTTATTATCAGTTTTGCTGCGGTTACTCTGTTTTCAGAGGAGCTCCTGCGTTACGACTGAAAATAGAAATGTTAAATTTTATTTCACAAATGTGAAACGATGTGCTCTGCCAAGAGTGTAATCACAGATGATTGTCAGTCTTTTCAACCTGGCTGACCTGATAGGAGCTGATATATTTAGCTATTGTGGACATAAACTGAAAATATGAAAGCAACTCTCCTCTGGTAAGATAAAAGACAATGGAGACTTGAGTGGAGTGGTGATGTTTCTCATTTCCTCGTGTCAGGCTTGGAAGAGAATGTCTCTGGTCATAAGGTCCCTGTGCTGCACTTTCCACACCATTTACATTGCTCTGAACTGTTTGTTTGAGGCATGCTCAGGAGGGCAGAGATGGAAACACTCTTGCGTCTGCCAGTAGGATGTGTGAATCTCTCTCTCTCTCTCTCTCTCTCTCTCTCCATCTATCTCACTTTTGTGTGCTTGTGAGTGTGTGTTTTTGCTTCACTGTGCTGAGAGAAATTATGGCAGACCAAACTTGACTCCGTGGGAGGTGTAAATTCAATCACAATTTTTTTTTCTTTTACAGCACATTTCTTGAATTTGATTCAGCAAAAGTTCTAAGGCCAATCAATTGGATGGATACAGAAAAAATGTTTTGTACATGCCAGGCAGGATATTTACATGTGCCCCGCTGACGCTCGCTTTGACGGAAATGTCAGTTAATTTATAGACCTGCGTTTGTAAGATAACAGCAATGCAAAGAAATGAGGCACTGCTTTTAATATTAATGCTTTCTCTGCAGCTGGGAAATGTAGTTTAAAAGTGAACAAGCAGTGCTCCACTAAATGCTTTTCTCTCTCGGTTTGGTCAGTTGAACGTTTAATGGAGTCACTGTCCGAGATGGAGATCTACATTAAGGAACAGTGCCTTAAACCAGATCACATGAAAACATCATTCTTCACCTCACACACTCACACGACTCCTGCTCACACACACACACACACGCACACAGGTACATTTATTGAACAACAAAGCCACTGTTTTGCAGATTCTGACACGATAGGGATATTATCCAAAATGGAGCCACCGCAGAATTTTCTGTTCCAAATGCACCAACACAAAAGCTTGTGGGTTAAGTAGTAATGCTTTTATGTCTTTACCTTTACCATCCCTCTCGTCTCCCTGGCTGCTTTGATACAGGTAATATATGCACCTGTGCAGCTTCCACTATCATGCACACTGAATATTTATTCACTCTCACAGACACCAGATGCACAGTGGGTATGTTGCTAGGCTTTCTGTGATTCTATTTATAATGGGCAGGCCGTCTCTTTGTTTTTTTGAGAACATGTTATTGTTCCACTCACTGATGCCCATAAGATCACAGCTACTCTGTCACTTTGTCATGATTCTATTGTACGACTATGCAGACTATATAAAGCCATTGTGTCACTGCAGTTTTACAGCAATTATTAACCAGATTTTTATTCAGTGATGAAACGGAAATGGGAAGGCAAAGCCAATGACAGATACAATAGCTGACAGCAGCCTCATTTTCATTTCTTTAATCATTCAAATGCTGCAGATACGAGAAGCGCAGGGATACCTTGATTTGGTACATGTATTTACTTCCTTTTTTGACAATGTGTCATAAATATGCTGCATTTTTTGATCATAAAGGATGATTCTGACAGGAAACTGAGTACATATTTTTTCCTCATGTAAGCATTAAGTATTAAATGTGACCCAAACGTGCAGACATAATCCCCGAATGCTTCTGATTCGAACCCAGACAATGACAAAAATACCTTTTTGTGTTTTCTCTGAACCTTCCAAGCACATACATCCTTTTACATTAGCATCACCTGCTAGCTCCTCTGCAGTGATACGTAGCATGGAAATGAATTCAGCATCTCCCCTGCTTCTCCATGCTTATGCTCATTGTTCTGGCCTTGTGTATCTCCGTGTCTCAGAAAATACTTTTCTCGAGAAAGACAGAGTAGCAAAAATATGAGAAAAAAAAAACAACCCTGCAGCAGCCACAGAACTGTAATCTTTGTGTGTACATAGCTGCCTTAAAGCACAGGAGTTGTAATATTCAGTGTCTGTGTTGGGGATTTGCCAAATCAAAGCCATCACTGAGTTTCTCTTTTTGATGTAAAACACGTTTTGAACCTAAACGTGTAATTTCTTTGGATCTTAGTTATGACAGCAACAGAGCCGTTTGTGCTTTGAATGTTGCATCGTAAGTTCACATAATGTGCAACATGACAGAGACGAAGACGTCATAGAGCTTAAACTAGCATTTATGTTTAAAATCAGACGTGAAATAAACTTTGTGCACCTTTAGTGAAAGGAACTTTCAGTTTGTGCTGACACAACAGTATATCTCAGCTCTTTGCTGGTCCTAAACATGAGTGAGACATGTTTTTAAAACTAAAACTTTCATCCTGCTTTCTTTAAAGAGCTTCACCTGTCTATCTTTTTCATGCAAAATGCAGTTTGTTTCTCATACAGCTAAAAACTCCTTATTGTTAAAATCACTTTCTCAATGCCGCAGTTTTAACACATGTAATTATCTTCATGCTTTGGCACTGTTGTCAAAGCACCTGGTCTGTCTAATTTCACCTGTAAGAGGCACAAAAGATCCAATTTGGATCAGTGTAATGATCTTTAAACTTTCAAAGCAAGCTCTTGTAAGTTTCAAATTAAATATTCTTTCAGTTATTTCATTTTCATCCTTCCAACAGAGAAATTTGAGAAATCCTGTTTTTTTTCCCCAGAAGTAAAGCAAAACAAAGATGCTCCAGTGCTGACATCAGAAACATGCATCAGTAACTAGCTCTCACTTCAAAAAGAATAAACTTGTGATAAAGAATTATAACAGGATCAGCTTTGTTAGGAAAAAACCTTTGTCAAAAGCTTTAAAATCAAGTGAAAGCTGTAACCAAAGAAGATATAAAAATAACTTGGAGCACGGTTCTGCAGATCCACTGAGCAGATTACTGAATGTTTTGTTTAACTTCCTCATTTGAGCAATTCTGCATGTTTCTGCCAAAATAAAATGTAGATGTTTGTTTTTTTTTCTTAATGGCTGAATAAATTTGAGTTTTTAACAACATTCAGATTTGGCACCATCCCCACTCCTCAAAAACACCAGCAGCCTCCTCTTGGATGCATCTTTACGATCTGGCACCTAGTTGTTATGTTTCCACATAGAGCCCTGTCCTCAAACCTTGTGCGGCTGTTATTGGACCAAAATGTAATGCCGACAATGTCCCAAACGCAGCAAAATGAAAAAATACAGGTGGAAGCCAGGGTCACTGCAGATATAGAAAAAAGAAAAAAAGAAAAAAAACAGCCACACACTTCTACACCCTTCCAGAGGGTCAGAAGTTGTGATTGCAAAGGACTATTTTTTTCTGAGTCTGTATATTGTTTTTTTTAGTGAAAAGCATTCTTTCTTTTTCTTCTTTATGAAACCTTTAGCAGCTAAGGTATAAATTAAAAGCCCTATTTAATGCGTGATATCTCCATCTAGTCAAAGAATAATTAACACTTCCATTCTATCCGGAGACTTCAAGTGTGTGTGTGTGGGTGTTTTCGGTGGGTGTTCATGGACTTGAGCAGCAGTGTGTGATTGTGGTGGCGTGTACTTTGAAAATGTGTTGCTTGTGTGGTTCTACTTTTCAAATGTCTTTGGGGCTGAGGAGCAGAGACGGTATCTTGTGTGTTTTCTTCTTTCCTTTGTTTGAACCTCCCCCTTGGATTCGTGCATCCTCCAGCTAACTTGCCGAGGCGGTTGAGTGCCGGAGAAGGCTTCGGTTTCCCTTTGAACCAGAGGATCTCCCCACCTCTTCTAGGAAAGAACTGCGTCTTCTTGAGCTTCCCCTTGTTCCGGGCTAATATTCTCATCCTCATCAGGGCCAAGTTTCTAAACGAGATCAAGTGCCTCATTCACAGCTAGTCACTCTTTGATATCTCTGAATGGCTTGTGAGCAAAGAGGCCTTATTAAGAGAGGAAAGTTATGAGAGCTGATGAGTTGAGTATAAAGCCATATTGTAATTAGATGACATGTTGTGTTTACTCCCAGGAAAACAGGTTGAAGGTTCTAGTTTGAGTTTTTCTGAATGGGGGGATCGATTCAGAGAGAAAAATGATGCGATAGCGCTGAAATATAGGATTTTAAACATTGATCTGCTGTACTATTTAATTGTGATGGGAGAGAATACATAGACGGCATAGATCTGTGTGTCTGTTTTTCAAGCTTATCCATTTGGAAGAGGTTTTCATCCAAAAAAGCCACACTCTGACTCATTCAGGGGGCAATTTTTGAACGTTTACATTTTTATTCTAAAGAATTCTATTAGGAAGCCATTGCAGAGGCAGAAAAGCAAACAGATTTGTTTTATTATAGTGAAATCAGTCGTCAGAGCATCAGGAAGATTAAATTTATACTTTAACAAATGACATTGCGGCTTGGCTTTCATGTACAACATGAATAATGAAGGAAAACTGTCATTTACCCCCAATTTATAAGGACATGTTTGACATTTTGCTTCATGCTACTGCATGCAAAATACACTGCATAGATCAGTGTCAAATTAATTTTGTTAGCGGAGTGTAATGGCTGCAGAAAAAAAGGAAGCCTTCTGCATCATAACACCATGGAAATTGGCTCATTCTATGTGTCGCTCCCTGTGTTCTTACTTCATGTCCAGGGTGGATGTGGTGTGAAATGTAAAAGACTGAGTAACGCTGCAGAGACAGATCCTCATGCATTGATCCACTTATTTCGTCACCGACACTAATACACAGTCACTCGCACATGTTGTACACTCCTGTGGCGTTTGGCTCAGAGTTCGGCATCAGTTAAAGCAACTCAAGCTGCCACCATCATGAAATAATCAGAGAACAACTTCAGTCGACAATGTTTCATCAAGAGGAAATATTGTGTGCTTTCATTGCATCAGAAGACAAACAGCCCAATCCGTATAACATGGACGATATTTTAAGCTCGTTGTTTGTGTGCTGATTCTGTTAATTGTTTGTCGTTTATGTTTCCACACACCCAAAAGGAGGTATATTTATTAATCCTTGAAGAAACTGTTGATCACAAATTACAGTAAACAAGATCTTCTTGAGGCAAGGGCAGGTCACAATGTATATCCAGTAATAGAAAGAGCAATGCGAAATGGGCCGCCAATGCAAATGAGGTGCTGAGAATGCACCAGAGTGCTTCAGAGTGATTAGAAAATTTACTTAAGGTCAGACTAATGAATGTTTGTGCTACTGAAGGTGTTTTGAGACTCCAGTTTCACCTTGATTCTTAACTTCTCAGATACCTTGCAGTTATTTTTAAACGTCTTTCCAGGGGCTTGTCCGTAGGGATGGCTAAGGGTGGCACTGGTCCCCTTTGATATGTAATTTGCCACCTCAAAATCCTAAACTTCTGACTGGCTTTTTGCCTCGTCAGAGGTGGAACAGTTTCTTTTTCTAACTCCTTTAAATGGCAACACTGGACACACATCCTCCTGTTTTAGTCCTTGAAGAGTTCAGCCGAGGAGATGAAAGTTGCCACTCTGTTGCGTTTCTGCATCCCCCCGCCTCCTGCCCATGTTAGAGCGCTATATGTGCCACTCTCGTCAAAAAAGTCAGGACCTGCCCTGATTTTTTCCACACACCAAAGTGACACATTTGTCCCAAAGTAACACAGAAATTAAAGTAATCAAGCGCTAACAACAGTTTCCAACCACTTTCTGATCAGACGGGATGAATTTGACATGCAAATTCCACAGATGTTTTTCCCACAAAGTGATACTGCTGAAAATGTAAATGCAAAGCACATCACTTCCTCTGCACCAGATGATATTTTCCAGGAAACACCTACACAGGTTATTGAAGATAGCAGAGGCAAAGTGTTCATGGATTGGATTAATTACTCACTGGGTGTATACGTCAAACAGCTAAAAGCAAAATGAGCATTACTGCAGTGTTGTGTCGCTATTTCAGGTTGTGCTAATGAATTTCGTTCATTTGCTTTTACAGGAGTAGAAAAGCCTTAATAAACTCCGTATTAGCTGTTTGTGCTTGTTGCTAGTGTTTTTTTTCTGTCTAAAAGCGTCCATTGATGCAAACTTAAGAATTTAAATGAAGACAGATTTATTTGTGGGATTTAGGATATTAAGACTGCTACATGAATTTGTGTTTGTTGTAGTGTTTTATTATTGTTGCTCATTCTTCAAAATGTCATCTACTTTTCTTCTAGGTTGTTTATTCTAAGCCCAGCAGGGTCCAATAACAAATGTTTTAACTGTTTTTGCAGAGCAAGACAAATCAGTCCACTGCACCGATGAATGTCGTGCACTGGGACATTCTGACAGATGCTGGATGCCAAAGTTACGGGTAGGAAGCCAAGCAGACAGCGCCGATAATCGCACCAACCTTTTCATCCCTGTGGGAATGGATGCCATGGTAGAGACAGAGATTTATGGCACCATCAGCTGCAGCAGCAGAAAAACCCTCAGCACGTTTGGAAAGGAGCAGCGGGACAGTACAATCCTCGTGGCCAATGTCAAACCTTACTTAAAATCACAGCGTGCGCTGAGCCCACCGCTACAGGAGAGTCCATCTGCGTCCAGTAGTCCCACCAAGAGTAGTTTGCCCCTGGACTTGGCCAGCCAAGAGTCCAAAGAGGAACGGGAGGGGGGCTCAGACAGCAGTGCCTATGGCCCTCCAGATGGCCAGTGCTCCCCGCTGCACACTGAATTGGAGGAGCCCTCCTACCTGACCTGTGAGCTCAGGCCTAAGTCCCTGTCAAGCAGCCTCATTCACAGCTCCGTCATCAGCCAGGAGTGCGGGGGGTCAGATTGTGCCCTCGACCCGCGAGACTCTGGCAACTGACAGGTCACATGATCCCCACTCACTTGCTCACTCGCTCTCATCTGCCAGGGGTGTGATGATGATATCACAGATTAATGACCGGGAGGTTGTTTATTTTCACCCTCAGAGTCGGTGTCCAGACACGCATTGTATAACCAAAAACCATCCGCTTTCTATGTTTTTTTTCAGTTCGTGACTTGTTGTGTTTAGGTGAAATATGTGTCCTTGACTGATGTGAAGGTTTGGGGTGAAAATCAATGATTACCTGACTTCAAGTGTTTCCACGGTGTACTGTACCTGTCAATGTAGATGTCTGTATTTTACACATTTCAAGCTCCAATTTGTGAGGCTGTTGAAGAAATTGCTACTGTTAAGCTACTGAGTCCTGTCTGCTTTTGTACAGTGAAGCTCTCTGTCTCCATTTAGTGTATAAAGAACATCTCTTTGAGTATCACAAGCAACTGAAATACATATCAGTGACGTTAAATACAAAAAGTGAAGTGTCTTATGAACTGTTAATGGTGGTGCAACAGGGAATGTCCCTTTTCATAAAACCATTGAAGGTTCCTCTAAAAACAGTTTTTTAAGAATGTATTTGTAATTTTATTGTCGTCCTCTGCGATTTATGTGAAAATAAGCTGAGCTTACACGTGAATGTGGGCTACTGTACTTGTTGTGTATTTTATTAAATTTGTACACACTGTGCTCATGGAAGGCAATTATTTTTGAGTGGTGACAACTGCAGCTAAAGCTGTCATGTGTTTATGTGAGACAAGTGCATTTATGTCTACAAGGTGCTTAATACGTGTTAATGACAAAAGCCACTAGCATCGCATCAAATGTGCCAACGTTAGCTGTGAACTGTATACCAGCACATGTTATCTAGCAGTAGTCTAGATCCTACTTAGGGGAACTTCAGAAGTAAGTCATAACCCACATTTTACACAGCTATTTCTATTTAAAAGCTCTAATAAAATCAGGCACTGTGTGTTAGTGCACCCAACACGAGATGACTTCTTCTGCTCAATGCTTACATACATTTTAAAAATAACTGGTGCTTTTCCGCTCCTTCAAATTCAGCCATCAAGGCGCCTGTCAGAGACTTGTGATTGTAGTATATTCATGAGTGCGCCTGACAAATGACAAGACACAAATGTAACGAAAATGAAAGTTAACATTCAGCCGCTACAAGCAAGGACTTTTGGCAATGAATTCTTTGATTAGTTAAAATGAAATTTTAATGATCCCTGTGGGGGAGAAGTGGGTCACTGGAGCAGCAAACGATTGAACAAATACTGCATTAAAGGTTATCAGAAGTTTTCTTTTTTTCTTCTTTTTTTAGAAAAGGGGAAGGAATAATTAAAAAATACAGCCTTCTCTGAGGTGATTTCAAGGTTATAAGGTTTTGTTGTGAAGAGTTTCTTAGCCATTTCACAGGGGTCATAAATGTTCATCCATTTCTCCAGCCCTTATGTGATGTGCAAATCTCCTCTTTGTATGCAGCATGCACTATTTACTGTTCATTCAAATGCAAAAAGGGTAGGTGTATGGACAAGAAGGCCACGGTCCAGAGACATTAAAGCAGCCTTAATCACAGCAGTACATCCATTCCTTCATTTCCCACCTAACACAGCCTTGTTTTATGTTATATGTGCTCACTTCTTCTTGGTTCCACTGCAAAGCAGGGATATAAATGTTACTGTGACCATAGTAGGAAACTCAAAGCTACTCCTTCTTGACATTTGCTCAGTTGAGAGATTAAGCATAAACATGGGTGTATGTTTGCAGAGATGCATCACTAAACCTAGGGCTTCTGCATATGTAGAAATGCTTTCTGTTTGCATCTGTAAAACAATCATGGAAAAAAAAATCCTGTTTCTTTTTGCTTAGTTTAGTTTCCCCATCTGGAGATGCTGACTTTTGTACCCGAGCTCGGTGAGCAGTTTGAGAACGCCTTGTTTTTCATGAGCTTTGTATAACAGCATCCTGTCATCTACTGAGCACTGACTATAAGTACGACTCAGTTTCTCCTCGGGGAAAACACATTAATTTGGATTTTGATTTGCATTTGTTTTGGTGCTGGTATTGACACAATTCCAGACCTAGATGTCTCATCTCAGCAGGCAGCTCTGATGAGCTCATCTGCATAAGTTGAAATACTCTTTGAGAGGGAGATTGCGTGGGTCACAGCAACTCATCCCATTGAAATACAGACAGAAACATCACATCATTTTATCTGTATCAGTCCCAGGGTTTCAGAACATGGGGAATGAAGACAGGTGAGCAGAATGTCAAGTAGAAAAAGGTGGAAACCATTTTGCTGCAACACTTGCTCTGACAATTTTTTTGCACTATATTATTGTTTTACATCACAGGGATAGAAAAAAGGTTAAACTTCCACTTTTCTAATAAACATGCAAAATTTGCTTGGATGCAAACCCTTTCTTAATTAACACCATGCTACTGTACAGCTGCCTGACAGACAGAAAAAAAAGTGCCATGTCGTGGAGGGGAGCTGAATGCAGATTAAGGACCAGCTTGCACTGTTAGATGAATATGACTTGTCTTTCAAAATGATTACAGCCACAGTGAAAGGGAATTACAGACAATGAAACTGATCTGTGTAATACCTTTATTCTTCTACATTCTACGTACACAAATGATCTATTCAGATGAAAATGGAATAAGCAGTGTACCATTCAGTTGTGAAAAATTGACATGCTCACCCTGAGTACTTAAGCTTTTAATTCAATAATTCAATAACACAGCCGATTAAGAGCTTGTCTTCCACCTCCACCAAAATGCTATAAGAGATGGTTCCACTTGGCTGGGAACTGTCGGTGGGGAAACAATAGTGAACAAACACACAAACAATACTGAGAGTGCAGAATTCATTTGAACCAAGCAATGTCATTGAACACAGCATGCGCACCTTAAGGGCAACGATATTAAAATGCTGCTTCTGGCTTCATTTGCATATTTGTTTGAAGAGTAGAAAACAAACTTGAACAATAAAAGCTAAAACTGCGCCCAATTAGGTGATTTAAGTGTGACGCCTCTGAATTTAATGCTAAGGAGATGACTCTTTAAGAATCACTTTGTATAATATACTCTATAAATGAATTCACTCACTTACTCATCCATGCTTACAGTGTGTGCTAGAAACGGTTATATTGTTGCCAAAATCTTCACCCCCCAAGTTGTGGAGCGTCTTAAAAAGATGTGACTTAATCTATGATTCATTTTATCAATATAATTTGTTTGACTCTATGTGAAGGGATCAGAAGTTCAGATATAAAGACTACCTCTGCTCTCATGTCTGTATCT
Organism: Labroides dimidiatus; assembly: GCA_030710495.1. Taxonomy (NCBI): domain Eukaryota; kingdom Metazoa; phylum Chordata; class Actinopteri; order Labriformes; family Labridae; genus Labroides; species Labroides dimidiatus. Next base: position 11,425,427 of record CM061160.1, on the reverse strand, counting down.
TTGCTAAACAGGCTACACACAGCTTTGTGCTATCTAAGCTCAGCTCAAAGACATCTGACATAGATCAACAACTTCTTTTGACACTGTTTCTCGTTCCCACTAATTGACAGCAGATTTCTTTGCTTTTATTCAATGAGAGGTGTCAAACGAAGCTGCTGTTGTGTGTTTACACCAAACAAAGCTAACGGGATGCCTCTTCACATTTTCACCAGCATACACAACGTCAATTTTTTAAAAATTATTTAATAATCAATTTTAGCAGCAATGCACCAAGGAAGCTAATTATCAACAGCCTTTTGTCATCTTCAGCTGTTTTAATTGTAACAAAAACAAAAGCCTGTGCATGAAACTCATGTCAGATCTTACCAACTATTATCAAGATTACCTTGAAAGTTGCGGTGTATCAAAGAGCACTGTGTTAAGTACAGGAACAATGCAGGTGTTGAAGATTGTCATTCAGAGGAAATGTCGCCTCAAGTTATCACTGTCTTGACTAATTAAAAAGAAGACAAATGTGATATTAATTCCCATTTATTAATTTAACTGGTCTGAATTTTGATTAAAGGGATGTTTTTTGTTTTGTTTTGTTTTTGTTTTTATTTGTCTGGAGTTAAATATCAAGACTGGTGCCACTCTCGTGTCTCTATGTTTGCTTAACAGGCTACAAAGCTTGGAAACAGACAATCTTTCAACACTTTCTGATATGTGTCCCAATCAACACAGCACACGTCATTGTTTTTACCCAAGTAAAAATTAAAGGTGTCAAAAGAATGCTAACTACAGATAGCTTTAGCTTCTACTCAGCAAACAAGTCAAATTTTTGTTTTTAGACCATATAATCCCCTGATGGGCTATATAGACAAATTTGAAGCTTGTGACAGAATGTCAGCTGTTTATCTAAATCATGTTAATCATGCCAGATCTTAAACACCCATATCTGGGTTAACTGAATATCCAGGGAAACACATCTTATAACAATGTGTCTTTGTTGCACGTGTTGTAATTGCTGCTGCTTTAGTGGATGGTAACAGAAGCACTAGTTTTCCCCACAGATAAAATTGAGTCATCATGTGACCAAACTAAAACACAGCTGGTCAAAGGACACAACTCCAAACCCCTTATGAAAACACTTAGAAGAGAACAGTAGTTACCCAAACTGATTAATGTGTTGTTAAATTTCTATTAAGCACAGCGACAGAGAAATAAATCTTAATGCCATCTTTCACTACTTGGTAATGATTTCCTTAATTTGGATTCCGAGTAGCACTGTAAGATATTCATGTGCTGAAGCAACGGCACTTTCACAATTTATTTTTCCTTTGTGTCTGAAGACAGGCTTGACAGGGCAGTTTGGGAGCCTTTTGCAGAAACGCTGTCCTTTAAACATTGTTCTGCTCCCTTTTGCAAGGCTGTGCGACACTGCTGGCTGCATTTAGTTTTTATGCAGACCCACAGGAATTAACACTCCTTTTATTGACCCCGTCTGACAGAAAAATTCCAGACTACACAGACGTTTTATTTTGAGTGCTTGTTAAAAAGGTGTTACTTATGGCATTCTCCTCCGGGAGCAGTTCAAATGCACGCCAATCTGTCAATCACGATTGATGTTTCACGCCATGAGAGGGATATAGCATGAGGGAGTGATCCGGCAGGACTTCACACAGGTTTCACTTTGTGTTACTGGGTCATGACACACTTTCCACACTTTGAATTGAGCAAAAATAGTCCTCTGCACGCCTTTTTAGTGACAAAGTGGGCCAGTATCTGCATAAAGTAGAAAAGCTAATGCGCTCTGTCATATGCTCAAAAGTCCTGCGTCTAAAAAGCTTCACCCTTTAAGTGCTTTTGTCTGCCATTGCAAATAAGATGGAATATTTAAAGGTGAAGGAGAGAGGGAAAAGGAGCAGCCGGCTGAGAGTATAGAAACATTGCCAGCCTTTTAGGATCAATAGACAGTTTATTGAATCAATACACAGTTTGGTCTTGTGTGAAACCTGTCTGTCTGACATAAATGGAAGATGTTGAATAGGATGGCCGATTAAGTGTCATGCACCATCCTGCAGCTTTTCAGACTCAACAGGCCTCCACAGTGTTCAGCTGTTCCACGCTGTGAAGGGAAGAATGTGAGAAAGCTTGTGTATAGAGCACATTGAAAGTTAAGCTTTATATTTTGTACCCCAGTAAAGAAAAAAAAAAGAAGAGTCCTCGCAGATCATTTATTGAAAGTGGTTTTCAGAGTTTTGTTAAGTTTGTCGCAACTGAAAAATTAGTGATCTGCAGTATTTTGCATCACGATTTTTCCAAATGAAGCTGCCTGTCAAATTAAAGTCATTATCCAAATCAACTCGCAGAAACATCTTCGAGATGTCAGTCTACGACGTGACAATTCACAGGGTTTTTGTTCATCTGAGTTATTCATCCTTGTGTTGCCTACTGCAGCACGACTGCAGCCCTCCCTACGTTGTGTTCAAAAACACTCCACAATCCTTGATTTGAGTCTGCGTTTGATTTGATTTGAGACAAATCTCTTTAAAACCCACAAGACACAAAATACACAAGAATATGACAGAGTTGTTATTCTGAAATTTCACATATCGCAGCAGTTCCTCTAACATTAAAGCCCTTATATACCCCCGGTCCACCCAGGTGTTTTCACACTCACATTTTGGCTGATTAAAGCCCGCCTGAGGACTGCGTGGGTGTGAGCAGACGAGTGCTCAGATGACATCTCTCTCACTCTGCTGTCAGTTTTACTGCACCTGTTAGGGTCAGTCAATTTACACCTTTATGAATATTAGTACACCCAGTTTGAAGACCTCGCAAAAATTCACAGCAAAGGTCCACCCAACAGAGATCTGCTGCACGACAATAACTGAAAACACCTGTGCAGGGACCGTCGAAGCAGGGGCGTCTGTTCAGCACTAACACCATCATGTATGCACAAACAGAATATGTGTCTTGTTATCATGATTTCAGCAGCCTCTTTTGACTGTACCATGAAAATAATGTGGATAGACTTGTATTGATTCTAGATGCAACATGTAATAATACAAGTTGCTGTTTGTTTTAAAGAATTATCACACTCTAGTCTCCGGGCTGAGTGAGGTTTTCCACCTTGCTTTGTGATTCGTTCTGTTCAAGTACCATTAACATGTAAAATTTGGCACTTTTTTTGATATTTCAATATTTATTTTAACATAAATCTATAATGTGACACCTTACTAATGATTAACCAACAACAGTATTTGGCTCTGTAGCGATGCTAACATGATTGTTGAGCCAGAACATAACATTTATTGCAGGTAAGACACCGTTAAAGAGCATGTTGCAGGTTGAAGACATTAAGTCATTAATAGGAAAATAACTTCAAAATTATATTTTGAAAGAAATTTGGAAATTAATAAGCCACAGAATCCCCTGGAGTAATTTTAGTACTTTTGCCTTTACCTCCGTATTAAATCTAGCATTTGGGCGTGATGTCACATGGAGGAGTCTCGCTGATTCTGCTTCTGTTTAACATTAATAAACATGGATCCGACTGTCAGTGCTGTCGATGGAGAGGAAGAAAATCTGTACTGCTATACATATGATGGTCCTCAGGCTTGTAATTATAAACCTGTTTGGCAAGATGGAGACCAGAACAGGGCAGGATTAGGAGGAATAACAGCTAAAGGAGAGCAGCTGATTTGTGTTGTGAGGAGAACCTGTGGAGAACGGAGCAGGTGTCGTGGTGAGTGAGCGCTGTTAGCTAGAGATATGTAGCCTAATGCTGTGTTCACATCAGCAGATTTAAAGTTTGAAATCAGATACAATAACATAAACATAAGTAGTAAGTGTAAGTGCTGGTTATAAAGCAACACACTTTGAGCCGTCATAACAGAGCCCATAGAGAGACAGAAAGACAGAGAGCTCTATCAGAGGTCAATCCACTAATCTAGTGTCAGAAAATAATAATCGAGACTTAACTATGGTGCTCAGCTCATGTGACCACACCACGTCCGCCATTAAGTCTCATCTGGACCTGGCTCCTATATCCCATCCTGATCATTTCATCAGGAACATAATCTTCCTGCTAAAAATGGGCACCACAGACAACTGCATTTTTAGTGACTGATGCAGAAATAAAGTCCTGTTTCTTAACCTGCGAAAACGAACCCAAGCACGAAAGCTAACTCCATTTTTTTTCCTATTTGGGAAAGAGTGGACTCCATGTCCTGTTTAACTAGAATTTCTGCATCCAGCACAAAGGCAATATTTAACTATCTTAATAGATGGTCAGATTATATAATGCAGAAACACAATAAACATGACCCGAAACGCCCGCTCTCGCCCACCACCACCTATTGGATCAAAGCAGTCAGAGAACGCGAGTCCCCCTTTCTACGTCATATGAAAAAAAGAGTGTTTTTAACAGCTATGCTGAAAACAGCAACACCTTCCTCTAAATTTGTCCCCTTTTGTGTAAAACATAAAAAATAAATGACTGACTTATCGTCATTATCACACAATGTTACGTGTTTGTTTACAAACACATAACATTTACCTCCAGTGTGCTCTTTAAGACAAGAATTGATCACTGGAGAAGACATAATGCCGTATTCTAACTCCAAAAATTAAATATTAGCAGGTAGTTTGTATAGCCATGTGGTCTAGGTTTCACACCCATGAGATAAAGCCCTCGAGAAGGCGGCCCAGGCCCAAGTCCAACCTGTATTACTCTTTCAACATCACCTCCCACTCACCCCATTTCTTGCGCTATCCACTCTTCTGTCCTCTCTAATAAAAGCAGAAAAAAAGAAGAAAAAATAACCTTAGAAGAAAGAATATTAATGCACACACACACATATGTATACATATATAAGCTACCATGAGTGCTAAGCTAATGTTTCAGCCACTTCTGATCTAACCTCAGGCATCAATGCTCATATTAATGAAAGGCTAATTTTGAACCCACAGGACGTATTTCTGCAGCTTTCTCTCCAAGCCTCATCGTCACTTCGACCTTGCTGTGTATAATAATCACTGTATACAAGTACACATAAAACCCTGCCAACTTCAGATCATAATCAAACAATTCAAATCAGTTTCCACTCGTACACAAACACAAGTAGGATGCACAGAATATATCAAAACGCTGACTCACAAATACACACATTTAGCAGCCATTGAGAATCCTTCCACAGTTGTAGAATATTAAATACAAAAGCACAAAAACCTGGATTTAAAAAAACGAATGCAGAGCTAAATGAGATGAGGGATGAGGACCCGTTGATCATTTTATGCATGTTACAAATAAAAATACGAGATTATATTTGTGATGTATAATCTGTAAACTGACTATTTCAGAAATGCTAACATTGAACTTCCTGACTTTACTACTGTAGCATCTTTTTTACAATGAAACATCCTTTTGGCCTGCTAATTTGAAGTATGTTAGTACTACTAAAGTACTCAGCCAATAAATAAGAATTTGCTTATGCAAAGATTACATCTTTCCTATTTTAACACAGTGTCTCATTTAAAACGTCACTCTTAAGGTGTCTGAATGCTAACATTCCCTATGCTTTAACGAATGGATCATGAAATATGTTCTTGTTAGCCTGGATTTTTCCCTATCCATTATTTTAGTGATGTCTTCTGCAGTAGGAATTGGTAAAATGTCATGGTACATGATGTTTACTTCCTGCAACAAAGCAGTTTGTAAAAGACATGGTAACATTTGAGCTTCCCCAGCATCACATCGCAGGAAAATGATATAATCTATAAGCAATAAAGGGCAAATTTAAGATAGTTTCTCGTCCGCTGTCCCTGTCTTCAGTCCTCTCATTTCAATCCATTTCCTGATCCTGCTTTTATGCATTTCTTTGATTCCATCTCAAAACTCTCTTCCTACTTCCTCTAAACTGTCTAACACAGAACTAAGAGCAAATATCTATCAGTGAAAGCATTAACACATTTCCGTTTGTTTCTGTGGGTCATAAAAAAACATTCTGAGTGTGCCGACACTGTTTCACAGCCAGTTTAAAACTACTCACAGTTTGTTGTAGTTTACTAGAACCTGTCTTATATTTTATTCATAATACAGACTCTCTATAGATATCTCAGAACTCTTATGGGTAAATAAACAAACACACTAATAATTTATGATATTGATCAGGCCATTGTTATTAAGTTTCCCACCTCTAAATTAGCACTGAAACTCAAATTGCTCCTGAGTTGCCTTTGTTTTTGTCTTTAACACTTCTCCATAACAAAGCGCTTTCTGCAGAGGGACAGTGTTTTGCAATAATTGGATATTTTGAAGTGTTTACTGTGCCTCAGTTTAAACATGCTACATATGGATTTTTTTTCACTCTCCTGATGTGCTTCAGTATCTGCTGTATTGAAACGCTTGAAGAAGAATGTTTATTAAGCTAGCCAGGGATGACTAAGCCGCAGTGTTATCATTGCATTACACAGATCAGTCAATAAATGTTGAATGTGTCTCAGTGTGGCTTGAAATGAGGTAGACTCAGACAGCTGCTGGTTACAAATCAGGAAAGGTAGTAAACAGCAAAGAACGCTTATGGTTCGCTGGTTTTATCAGCTGGTAGAACGGGAAATTCTTTGTCTCTCTTTCTGTGCTGATAATCTTTGATGTTAGTTTGGGTACATAGGTTAAGCTGTTTGCATGAAACTTTGATACTTGCCTCAAATAAGAAGCACTGTCTTCATAAATAAAGCATTTAAGAGAATATCCTTATCCACCTATCATGCTTTTCCCCCACGGATGGATCAGTCTGTTGGCATAAAAGTATGAAAAGCAGCTGCCAGCCACCCCCCCCCCCTCCTTCTTCTCTGAATGTGGAAAAGTAGGTTAACCATAACGCTGAGAGGGATGGGTAAATATCACAGCAAGCCAAGCTGCTGAACCTCATAATGACAGCTTTGTCTATAGGAAGTGTTGTAGAGGTTTTATAGCTGCTCCATACATTAACACAGAGGTTTGGTTATCTCATTAAAGATTGAACAGCCGCTGATGGCACACACAGCCATCCGTGTGCTGTTTTACTTCATTGTTTGGGTTATTACTGCGTCCATGTCTTCAAAAGCACCTGAATTTACATACATGTGTGTATTTTTCCCACAACTGTTCCCAACTCCCCAGCAGCTGCTCAATGAAGCCGTCTTGAAAATGAATTTATCAACAACAATGCAATTTTAAAACCCAGCGACTCGACACAGATGTCCCATGGTGCTGTTGTTCCTTCAGTCACAGCGCATTTATACACTTCTGATGGATCCATTAGGAATGCCCAGTTAAGGTACATTTCCACCCAGAGCAGACTACAATGGTTTAAGAAGTGGTGCCAGCTCTAATAAATTTGGCAGCAACACATAGGCATGTAAATAGCATGACCTTACGCCAAGATAAAAATACGATTTGTTTTAAGAAGTGCATGACAAGGTGCCATGGCACTTGAGTGGATTACCACAACCCCCTGGGAAATCATCCATTTTCAGCTCTTGCACGGGTCTGAATCTAATTGCACGCAGTGGTATTATATCTCACTTCACAATCCTGCTCATCACCACTGTACCTCCTAAAAGCCAGACTAGAATGATGAGGACTGAGGAGTGTCTCCGTGAAAGCCTTCATGCCCTTGGATGTTTCTATAAATGGACAATAATCGTCCTTTCATTCACAGTTTAGACTTGTTCGGATCCTGTTTTACAACTTTAAACCTTACACACTGTTGAGCTTTTGAGTGTGAGTGGATAATCGTAAAATGTGAGACTGAAGGATGCTTTGCTCCGCGTAACCTCACCGAGTACATCAGGCTAAGCTGGGAACAAAGAAGGAACTGCGAGGGCCAATTTGCAAAGATCCAGTGACCTCTGTGTTCATCCCCCAATGATAATAAAAGTCCATAATTAAAGTCAGAAACCTGAGCCTTTGCATGGTGATACATCTATGCAGATTATGGGTTAAATAGGTCTCAAATCCGACCTGAATGTTAAATACACATCAGCCGGGGCGCTGAATGAAAGCAATAATGTACAATCAAAAGCCAGTTGACAGACTACAGTGTCGAATGCTAAGCTATCAATCATTTGGCACATATTTTAACAGCATCCATGCTCTGCTGGGCAAAGGCCTACATTGTCTTTCCAGGCAATAACTGCAAGTAAATCTGGATGAGTAAATGTTTGGATCAGCGGGAGCCCTAGGATCAAAACTGTTTGTGTTGGAGCCGAAACACTGTTTGCAATATTGACCCCAGAGCTGCGCCACTACAGTGAGATCCATCTCTGACAGCCCTGCTTCTCGTCCATCTGGCTGCTCTCCTCCCCAGACTTTGTCGTAGTAAAATGTAACATTCTTCGATTAAGTTCAGCAAATACTCGTTGTTGGGAAATAATCACGTCGTCAGGCATCCGGAGCCAGATCATGTGAGGTCTGTCTTTTGTTTACTTAGAGCGTTAGCAAAGCCAAAAAGATGAACAAAGCCGAGGCAGCAGAACTTAAATGACGTGTATCTCCATTTCAAACCTGCTCGCTTTAACTGGCACAGACTGTAGGCTCCATATTAGACTCTGATGCAATGCCGCCTGTCCAATCCACTCTCATTTCAATTCTTATTGCAGCCTGTCTACAACAAGGACGCAGTATCTGACCCAGAAAAATAAAAAAACAAAAACACTCTATGAGTCTAATTGTTCTGACTGTAATAACCTCTCGTCTACCTCCTCAAAGTCATTTATTTTACTGCAGATAAAACAAGTTTTAACGGTATCAACTCAAAGCCTCCCTGACAGACTGTGTGGCTCTCTCCAAGTCCCGAATCCTTATCACCAAATCCCTGGCAGGATTTCATGCAATTTATGAAGGCAAATGTGTTCTTTTCACTCTTCCTTTTCCTGAAAACTCCACATGTGTGGCTGAAAATGGCAGCCAAAGTGGAGTTTCATTCTGGCTTAGATGAGGTGAGGGAGCATTTACATTCCCTTGATCCCTTATTTTTTCTCCCTTTAGTGAAGGATATGAAACGTAACCACTCGGCATGACGCTCAAATCCCGCAATCCTGCCATTCTGTGAACCTCCCTGCTGATTTAGACAAACAAATCATGTCGCTGATTAAACCCAAATCAAATTAAATTAATATTCACTTCATTTAATGTATAATTTATCTGTATTACATTAAACTGGGAGGCATGTCAGAAGGGTTGGAAATTATTACAGCCATGGCAGAGGAGGCAAACCTGTTTCCAGGATTTTTGATTGGTCGACATGCTACCAGAGCGCCGCGCTGGATATGCACCCGAGGTACAATAAATGAGAAGCTGAACACATTTTGAGCAGCCTTGAACAAACCGAATGTTTATGAGGAGTTTCCTTTGGGGATTTAGTTCTTGCACCAGAGGGTGGAGTGATTGCGTGGGCTCTCGTCATCTTTTTTTTCCCCCCCAATCCATTATAAAGACTTCTCCGTCATGTGTGATCCTTTTCCTCCGTCATCTTGAGAAGGGAGATTAGAGCTGGATGTGAATACTCTAAAGTACCACTTTGTTGCCCCCCCCCCCCTCCTCCTTTTTTTTTTTTTTTCATAAACGCTCCCCTCGCCCTTGATGGAAACGCATCATGAGGTCAGGAAAAAGTGCGGGAATGGTATGTGAAGGAAAAAAGCACGGTGCTGGAATAACTGGGCTAAAAGTAAACTTGGCTTCAAAAAGAAGTGACAATGGTTGGAAGTGACACCTGAATTGAGTGTCATCTTTAAAATACAGCAGGAGAAAGGAGTTGTGGGGACAGCAATATCTCTCTTTTTTCAGGACAGTGTGTTTTCTCCGGCTGAAGGAAATAAAAAGAGCAGAGAAGACCCTTGCAGTCTGTGGGAGTTTCACTACTGACTTCTGACAGACACTGTTAGAACTTTATCTCAAGGCAGTTTTGCATAGAGTGCAGATGTCTCACCCTTTCCTATTGCAAGCCTTTGTTCTACTGGCCTCGGCTCCACAACACATTTCCTCACAAAGACTTTTTTTTTTTTTTTCATGAAAAGCTGTAATATGGTAATGCTTTTTTTTACCCATTATGCTAGGCTAAATTTAGCCTTGCACTTTCCACTGAGCCTTGATCACTTCCCCTCCCAAAAATAATATAAAAAAGCAATTATTTTGTCAGCATTCAAAAACTACTTGTCTGCAGAAAGCTCTGATAGCACTCTGATCCCTGAAACTCTTGCCTTGCTTCACCTTCTCAGGCTGGAAACTGATAGGAATCAGCTCTGCAGTGCAAGGAGAAATTGGCCATTTCACAGGAAGAAAAGTACAGTAATAACCCTGTAGCTTTTGACAAACAGTGGGGAGCAGAATTACAGAGAATTTATCAAAGTAGGGACTATATAGAAATTAACTTAACAGCTGTTGGATGGATGTATATAATGTTGTGTGTGTGTGTGTGTGTGTGTGTGTGTGTGTGTGTGTGTGTGTGTGTGTGTGTGTGTGTGTGTGTGTGTGTGTGTGTGTGTGTGTGTGGAGTAGCTTTCAGCCTTTTCATTCCATTCACACAAAAAACAGCACAAACATGTTAATACACCTGACAGACAAAATATGCAAACTATTACACAAAACACCGTCCCCCACACCTAATTCGTGCTCTCATCCACCCACACCACCTCGCTCGACACTCTCTCAGCTTCTCAACCTCACAATTATCACCTACAAGCGGCATCCATCCAGAATACACACACACACACACACACACGCACACCACGGACATGTATGATGGAATAATAATCCTCGGCTATATTGTGTGATGAATAAGGCCCAAACGTCATTTGGTTTGCTTTTCCTACCCCGTGTTGAGAGGAAGACAAAAAAACAGAGCAAAACAAAAGGAGAATAAATTACCCAACGTCTGAGACAACTTCTTAAAGAATTCTATTTTATTTATCTGTCGTACGATGCGTGGGAATTTTATAGATGCCCCCAACTGATTCAACTGAGGACTACATCCAGAGGAGAGTGTTTAACATGAATGAAACACAACATCACCGGCTGACAGAGAGAGTGACTTATCATCAGGACGTTCCTACGACATGACAGGAAGTGGTAAATAGAGAAATACAGGACATGTAAATAGATTCACTGACTGTAGACTGATGCTGTGAAGGAACTGTGAGGTATTTGAAATCAAAGCTATCAAAGTCTGAGACTGTGTCTGATACATGGCTGTTTCGCCTTGTTTCAAAAGTGAAGTCGTCACGCCTGCCGTCCCTTCACTGACCAGCAGGAGGAGTCTCAACTTTCAGCTTATACTTGATTAAACCAACTAATAAAATACACCATTCTCCCAAGTGATGTTTAACTCCGACAACATTTCCCCACTGAGTTTAAAGCCTGAGGGTCTGTGTTTGTTAACACCTTTTTTTGTGTGTCAGCAGCGCCCACAACCTCACTTCCAGAGTGACTCTCACCGGGTGACAAAAGTAGTCCCACGGCACCTCTGCTTGCCTTAGTAGTGACAATAAAGCCTGTTTCTGAATGTTCTGTATGCTGTGTATTGCCTGTCTTTCAATGTCACAAATCATGTCATAGCATTAGGAAGAGCTTTAAACCTGGGAGTTGTACAAAACTTGAAAAACAAGTGTCGGGACTTTCTCAGGACCTCTGGCAGCGTTAGGGACAAGAAGTTCCTCCCATTCTTGATCCAGACATTGACAAGCGTGGCGGTGTTTCAAAAATTGAACAACTGAGAGCACTGTGAGCACAGCTTCAACAAAAAAAAAAACCCATCTGCTGCTGAATGTGTTTTGTGCTCAGGATGTTGAGCACTGAAAATGTTGAATACAATCGGTCCAGCAAAATAGTCTGATTAGATTTACTCATTTTCAAGATTTTAAATTACAGTACCATTTAAAGCAAATTATAATGTGGGGTATGTTTGGGGGCGTGGCCACCTGTGATTGATGTATAATTAGAGGTCAACCAGGACAGCAATTAGAGTGTTTATCCAACCTTTCATGAAAACATTGTCTGACTTTGGTTCCAGAAATCAGAGCAGGAAGCAGCCAAAGCTAAAGGTTTGAAAAGGCAAATTAAATTCAAGATGCATCGTCATGCTAACATCTGAATTAGTTTCTGAGCGTCCTCCATAACTGGTGATTACCAGACATGCTATTGGAAGGTTTAGCATCTCATACTAACTCTTCACTTTGAGGTATTTGGATATCACTCAATGAGGCAGACCCAAGAGAGCGTGCAAACCATAGACTGTATAATTAATGGACATAGTCTCTGCGACGTCACCTGTTTGTTTCTGAAACAGACTTTTGAAGCAAAACTGCCGGCGCGGCCATATTGGAAATGAGGCGGGCTGTGAGTCCCCTCAGTAACAGCCATAGGACGCTCCACAGTCACGTGATCTGAGCTGTGCCTCTGATTGGACCAACTGGGGATCTTAATATTGTTGAAACTGCCGAGTTAGAACCCCCCCCCCCCCCCCCCCCACCCCTGTACAGTGCATACTGTTAGTGAAATTAGCGATTCAGACTGGAGACATTCTTTGTACCAGGCTGTAAGTCTGCTTATTTTGGCCATGAAAATGGCTTTTTTGGCTTGGTGTGTACGTGAGATACAGCCTCAAGCGGACACTCGAGGAACAGCAGACTTCAGAACTTCTGCATTGTCTCATATTTTCAGACTAGAGGTTGCCGCTTGATGCAAACAGAGCAGAAGTGTGACGTAAAGGGTGAAAAACTAAGATGGCAACCCCTAAACTTGCTGATTTTCTGTCAACTGGGCAGACTCATCCTCTTCACTGCTCCTGTATCTATAGAATCTGTCTGACAGAAGTTATCAAGCCAACATCTCACAGATTTTGTCTTCAGGATGACTTTGTTTGACCCAGCAATGTTTATTTTCCATCTAAGGAATTTCAAGATCCAGGTAAGTAAAGTTTGTCTGCATATGCCGTCAGTCAATGGTTTGAACTCTCCCTCAGTGTATCGACAGTCAGGAAGCCAAAAAGTGAACAAGCAGCGGAGACCACATCTCTGGTGTGTGACCTTGTTCAGTCAGAGCAACCTCTGCTGACAAACCTGATGTGACATTTGGAGTGTCTTGGGTTATTCTGTGAATGAGAGTTCAATCATGGCATCATTAATGGGTTTGGAGTGGGGCCAGTCTTTCATGACACTGCGCTTTTAGAGCTTTGCCAGAAAACTCTGTGCTGAAATGAGAAGGTTGTAGATATTTTCTATGGAGCTTTTTTTTTCCTCTCTGACCAGAGGGGGCTTTTGATTAATGGCTTTCAACCTGCAAAGCCATTTCAGTAATCCAAAAGAATAATCTTCTCATGTCTTTGAAACCTTAAAGTGAGCAGGTTGTCGGTGCCCTCCTGGTCAATTACAGTGCTAACTAGTATTTATGTTTTTTGTCAGCTAAGACGTTTGCTCAATTGCTTTGCCATTTTCCTTTTTATTTGTTTCTACACTGAAGTTTTTGACTGTGTTTTCAAAGTCTTACGCAACAAGAACCACATATATGTTTCGGCTGTAGCTCTTGAGAGGCTATTTTGCATGATTATATTTACTCAGGTCTAGTGGCGGCTTATCCAACAAAAGCAATTTACAGGCATATTGATCATAGGCTGTTTTATTAGTCAACAAAATCACTTTTTATTATCCCAGGTTTTCTTTGACTCCAGGGAGCCGCAGTGTTGACTGATCCTGATTTGTGTGTGCTCAATATATTGTTTTCTGTTTTTATTTCTTTTGAGCTGCATGTCTCCTGAACTCTCTCCAGACTCTTGTAAGGCTTTATAAAAAATACCCCCCAAAATCCATCTCAGTAAGTAAATATAACTGCTTCCCGTCAAAGCCTGTAGAGTGCTTCTCTTGACTCGCATTGACTGGGCATCGCCTCCGAGACTCAGCCCTGGCGCTCTACACCGCCAGCGTTAACGCCAATTAAACCCCTGGCATCCCATCTCCACCTCACCCCACCCCTGTCATTCCTCACCGTCTGTGACATGTGAGTGATAACAACACAGGCCCTTACCTTCAGTTCTCATCTGACGCACATTAAATGGCACTAGACCCTGGCGTTTCCTGACATTTTGCAGCAATCGATTGCAATTTAATCAGTGCGAGCATGCTTCTATCAGCCACGCTTGCACCAGCTGTTTTTCTGTTACCTGGCCTGAGCGCTGCGTAGTATGGGGTCAAAATAAAACATTAACAGCAATTTTGAGAGCTAACAATATGAGGGGAGCAAGACAGCATCACAGCATCATAGTTGACAATAATGATCACAGACTTGTTGTTCCTGTGAAAGCATATTTCCACCCAATTTGCACGGTGTTAGATTTATTGTCTGTTCATAGCTCTCATTACTTCCTCATTCCCTCCTTCCTTCTCTGTCTGTTGGTCTCAGAGTGTGTCTTTCTCTTCCCCTCTGGTAGTAAGTGCAATAATTATTCCATTATTCTTTGAAGTCTTGGTAAAATCCAAGGCCCCTAAACAATCCCCAAACATATGAATACATGGTCCTTTTAAGTATTTGGGGTCCTACGAAGAGGCCCGCAGCTAAACTCTTCTCTCTTTGAATTTCCAACAGGTCAAACTAACCCCCAAAAGAGTGATGTTTTAGGGAAGTTAAAAAGTGTACAGCATGTCATTTCCAGGAGCTTCAACGATACACAAACGGCTTTTTTAAGCGGAGGTGTGCTGAGGCCAACTTCCAATCATTATCTCTGAACTGGAAGCGATGTGTGCCTATTGAATCCTCACAACAGCACCGACGCTTGCTGTAGGAAGTCTTTAAGCGACCGCACAAACACACACAGATGCCTCCAGGTAACCATAAATAAAGTCTGTAGAGCTGAGCTCTCAGATGAACAGACTTGGGACGGGGGAGGAGGAGGGGGTTCAAGAGAGTGCCAGGCACCAATTTCTAAATGAATTAATAGGGTGATAATGTGTTGAAATGAAAATTTGTCTCTATTTTGAGGAGATGTCAAGGAGCTGGATCGCCGTTTTTGCAGAATCTCACACATTCACACGTGTGAGCAGAAGTTATTATCCCCTCATCCTTTGAATGCGCAATTAAGTATGCAGCAGACTGTCATCTTTTGCCGAGTGCTCAGGCAAAATGAATACACTGGCATGTGTTCCTATTTCTATGCATATCCAGATGAAGTATTGATTATGAATGGCAGCAAGAAACCTGAGCTATTAGGTGGAATAACATTTCGCAAACATGCACCCTCACCTTAATTGACTTGAGACATTAATACGTCAGTGATGTACAGCGCTGAGAGTACTGGCTGCCACTAGGTATTACTCTGGGTTGCTGCCTAAGGCTATACAAATATGAGCTGAAAATGAAAGCAACTCCATAACAGTTTGGATGGTGGATGGTCTAAAGAACGTGATAGAAATACTCAAGCTGTTTATGTCGTCTCAGCTGCTGCTCTTCCTTCCTTCCTTTCGCCTTATAACTAAATCCACCTGGGAGCCGACAGAGAGGTGACGGTCAGCTGAATGATCACAACTGGTGCGGAACAGGAACGTAACGCACAACAGGCTGCAGCAACACATGTCGACGCATGCATGCAAACACTTACAAACTCTTCAACACACTGAGACGCATGCATGGCACAACACGCATGCAGACGCACGCACACTGTGTGCTAATTATGAAATGTCAACAGACATGTGTCCCGTCATACAACACGAGCTAAATGAGACAAACACATGCAGCAACATAACTTATTCAGCACAGACAATCTGTGTGAGTAGGATGCTATCATGGCTGCAAATGATCATCCAAAAGATGAGAGCAGAGGGGTGTCATTAAAGGCACAATGTGTGTTACCGTGGCAACATCATAGAGGCCATTTTTTTAGAGCCTGGTTGTGAACAATCAACATTGCACCCAATCCCCCTGAGAATTAAAAGGCACACATCTAAATAAAGCTCGAGTACCCTGCCGCTGCACTTTTTTACAATCCCGCTGTTTGCCTCGTCTCCGTGGGGAACTCAGTAACAACCTGTTTCTGTGGGGAGAAGTAGCAACACTCCACAATCAAAGTAGCCCAGAATTTTAATTTTAAAACAATTACTCTGGAAACAGAATGGCAAAACTGTCACATTTGGATGGCAGCACATGTAGGTCAGTGTAAATGAATGACAACAAACTGCTGCTGAGTCCCTGCTCACTTGTCTCCTGATTTAACTCAATCACAAAGCTAACATATTCTAACTTCTCCCCCAATTTCATCTCATGTCCTCGTTCAGGCTTGGTTAAATGTAACAAAGTTGAACTCCCCACACAGTCACTTTTCCATTATGTTCCTCAACGACCTCTCTGACCAAGGTAATTACCTCAGCTCTTGAGTCATCGTGAGTCAAAGATAAAGCCCGCAGAGATCTTTCTGCATCAGATTAGCGCTGTGGTTTTCACACTCCTCAGAGAGCTAACGGCTAACGGGTTCTTCGTTCTCCGCCACGCACGGCGATCTCGCCTTGTTTGTTTGTTCATTAGCATTTGATCTGTCAGCCGGAGAAAAGATGTCTTTAGTTTTGCAGAGAGTCTTGTCAGCATGAGGAACAGAGATAAGGTGAATGTAGTATTTAATTAAGAGGGAACGGAAGCTTGCCCACTATCTGTGAACACACAGACACCTCACAGCAATTGACCTTAGTGAACATGTCAAGACTTTATCTTGCTCCCATCAGCCTGGAGCAGGAGTTGTGAAGACAGTAAATAGCTTTCTGACAGCACTCTGATTTCAACAACCCGAGTGTGCAGCATCTTTAAGTGATATTTGTCAGCTCAGTGAGGCTACATGATTTCACTTTCAGGGTTCCTAAAACACTTGAACGCTAATTAATCCGCGTGTTGCTTTTCCCCCCCTGAACAACCAAGTGAACTTTTTGCTGTTTTCCTTCATGATCACACAGGATGCATCATCAAATTAGAGGAGAATATTTCCTCGAGCTGTGCTGCAAGCATCAGACATCCGACTTAAAGGGGAAATGCACTCAAAACCGAATCCTCAAGGTGAAATGATTGAACGGTAAAGCTGTTCAAAGATTCTCAAAATCAGATCGTTTTTTAAAAAGAAAAAAAAAAGCACTGAGGATTGCAGCACACAATGGTTTGGGTTTATTTGACATTTTCAGTTTGAGTTAATTTTTTATTTACTCCAGCTGTGACTCATTTAGTGTCTCAGAGTCACGGTGGAGGAAAGGAACAAAGGAAGGAGGTCTGGGGGTAAAGTAGCATGGTTCTTTCGCAAGCCAGCAGTGACACCGAGAGGATTTCCTCAGAATTACATCTCATTTTCTTAAAAAAATGAGAACAGGTTTGCATGAAACAAAAGCAGATTACAGGAGAAAACAACACCGGATTGAAATTTTTGATGCAAGTTTTCTGTGAACATGTTTCATGTTGACTTTAAGGTTTTTTCATAAAAATGTTGCAGCTGCTTGAGGAAAAAAATTCCTCGGCGTGTGTGTCAAAGATCAAGTGGAGGCAAATGAAAGTTACAGCAAGCAATTTCACTGTGGCTCCTTCGTACAGTGAAATAGAAATGAAATTGTCAGAACCAAGGATAAACCAGCGGCTCTTCTATTTGCCCATGACTGTGGGTGATAATTGTTTCTCAGTTCTTGTTGACCTTTCGCAACAAGTCGCAGCCTGTATGAGTCACCCTCAGATGAACGCTCACCTCTTCAGTCTCAAGTCAGCTGTTAACAAGGCTTATCAACTTAACAGCGGTCTATTTTTTCTTTTGTCTGTTTCTAACCTCTTTAGAAAACATGGTGTGCATTCCTGTTTGACCTGACCTGAGAATAAAAATGTTTTTTTCTTTTTTTTTCCACCTTGATCCTCTCTTTCAATTTAATTACACAGGGACACAGCTCGAGTTTGGGCTGAGGATTCTCTGTAAACTGCCATGTCCTTGTTATCTGCCCTGTTGTTACAATCTGGTCTATTCTGATTTTTTTGGGTAATTCCAAAAAGAAATTCTTGGCATTACTTCTTGTATCTGTCAGAACTGTGAGCTGTGTTAGAGAGAGAGTCCCATCGTGTCCAAACATCTGAAGATGCATCATTAACAAAACATCACAATCCTCTCTTTTATCTGCTACTTGTTCCTTTTTATCTCCTTTTTGTTTCTTTTTGTGATTTTTCAATTTGACCTACAGGTGGTGCCAGAGCAGCCTACATGAATATAAACAAAGCCTTGAAATGTAGATGATTGTTATGAGCGGTTGGGATCCACTCCAGCATTCATGGACCATGAGCGGCCTTTGAAATTTTTCCAAGAGGTCTCACATTTTTTTTTTTTTTTTTTTTTTTTTTTTTTTTTTTTTTTTTTTTTGCTGAAACTTCACCAACTGGAGGGATTGAATGACTTCAAAGGCAGAACTGCAACTGCAGCTCATAACCAGATACTTCAAAGGGTTGAATGTGCATGCAAAGCTATACGTTCAATATATGATCATTACCTTGTGATACTGAGCATATAGGATCATGCCCCAAAGGCATGTTTATGGGTTCCACAGACTTATATTAGTTCATGATTTAGCTCGAGTAAATACAAACACTTCCAGGACTTTTAGAAAAATAAACCTCAGACACCACAGGAGCTGCTTCAAAGAGAGATCCTCCTCTGCAGGCCGCTGAGGGTGTGACAGGAGCTCTATTTGGTCAAATGTCAATTCTAACAATGGGAAGTCCACTGAAGGTCAAACAGAATTAGCCCGACGGAGAAGTTCAATATCAGTTCAGGGTGCCAGGTGGGCAGCGTAACAGGCATGTCTGAGGTTTGGATGAAGAGCGTGCAGTTTGTCGGATTCATGGTGGGGGAAAAAGGTTGCAGGGGGAGCATGAAAGATGAAGAAGCAGCGTGTGCTTCTAAACAAGCAGGAGGAGAAGAATGAAACTAGAGAAGTCAAAGTTTTGATGATTTCAGCATTTTGTGGAGATAACAGCAGAATCAACATCGGTCTCATGAGACAAAAACTAGAGCTCATTTATTTTTACTGCAAGCCTTTTTATCCAGGTCAGTTATTTGGTAAATGAAAGTCACGCACAAAGTTTTGAAGTTGGGTCTCTGCAGGATATTTGTGGAAAAACTGTTGGCTGCAGGTGAAAGAGGGTACAGAAAATAACCTCTCCTCTTCAGACATGTGTCTGCCCCTCTTTTGCTCAGCTGGTGTTTGGTTCCCATTGACAGGAAAGTTTCTATCTTCAGTCCCTGAAACGCTTCAACCCCTGAAAATAAATGTATAGAACAAAGTCAAATAGGCTAATTATACTGATTAAATAACATCAGGTTACACTGGCTAAGCATACACATTCTAATAATAGGTATTTCATGGCTTCATTTTGGATAAAGATAGTGAGAAAGACGAGGCTGACAGCAGCATCTCAGCCTGTCTGATGATGGCTCAGCCGGAGCCGTCATACAGCTGTCATGTTTCATGCGTGAGGCGAGCATGATACAACCACAGATCATGAAATTCAGGGATGAATTTTGGAAGCTGTCCTAAGATAGAAGCATAGGGCCTCTATAAGACATGTTAAATTGGTGATGTGATGTGCGAGAAAAGGGTACATATAGGTTGTTTTTATTACTGTGTCTAGTGTGATATGAATGAAACTCATTTGAAGGAGAAAAAAGTCAGTTTTTAATTATTTTTTCTTTTCAAATGAGTTTCATTCATATCGCACCAGATACAGTAATAATAACAATCTATATGTGCCCTCTGCTCGCACATCAAATCACCAATTTAAAATGTATAATAGAGGCCTTACACTATGGCATGGATTACCTCCCCCATTAAGATCCATATCTTCCCACTCACTCTTTAAAAAGCAGCTCAAAACACATCTTTTATTTTCATGAATCATCCAGTTGCTTCACATTTCACTCTATATGCTTTTTGTTAGAGATGTCAATCCCCTGTTGTTTCTCTTTAAAGTATGTTTCTTGTCTCCTTAATTGTATTGTATTGTATTGTATTGTACTGTATTGCATTGTATTGTATTATTTGTATTTGTTTGTTTGTTTGTTTATTTTTTCTTATTCTTATTCTTATTCTTCTTCTTCTTCTTCTTCTTCTTCTTCTTCTTCTTCTTCTTCTTCTTCTTCTTCTTATTATTATTATTATTATTATTATTATTATTATTATTATTATTATTATTATTATTATTTATTTATTTATTGATTGATTGATTTTTTTATTACAATGCTCAATTTGTTTCCATTGTTTTCCTCTTGGGTATGATTATTTTGTACTCTGTCTCATTTTTTTCTTCTTCTTTCATCTTTTTTTTTCCCATTTAACACTCGAGCTACCAAGGCAGCAATTTTGACCGCTTTCAAAATTTGCTAGATCATAACTTTGTTCAAATAAAACTTATGCACCAATAGAACTCTGACTTTTCCTTAATCTGTGTATATTTTATTCTAACATTGTTTTATCATTAAAATTTGAGTATTACTACCTTAAACAAACACAGCAGTCGAATTGACTGTTGGCTTTTTATAAGGGGTGTCATATTTCACTATTCACAACATTTTCTGCTCTTTCTCCTGCTCTATTGTTTGTTTTGTTTTTATGCTCTGTGAAGCTAAAATCCAGCTATAGCTTCTCTCAAAACCCAAGAGAGGCAAAAAAAAATGACAACTAGAAGGAGAATGACAGGTATGGAGGCTTTAGCCTTGTTGGGGAAGGTTCCAATGAAGGAGCAGGTTCAGTGAGTGATGTCTCTTGATATTTGGAAGAAGATTTATCTAGCTGTCTGCGAAACATCTCATCCATTATCATTTTAATTTTGTGTCCTGGTGGGTTTTTACCAATTTCATCAATTTATTCTGAGGCATTTTTACTGATTATCCAAATTATATGCAAATAATGTCTGAGCAATCAGAATGACTGCTATGGTAGTTCCAGCAGAATTCTGGTGTTAACATTGATTTAGTGCTTAGTCTCTGTATTCTTCAAAGTTTAGTTGTTAGCCTTATAAATATGAATTGTCTGTGATCACTGAAAGGAGTGGAACCATTTTATAAGCCCTTCAGGCTTTGTTGCACCATTGTCAATGTGTGCTGAAAAATAAACTAAACTAAAGGTTATAAGTGGCTCCATTTGGCCACACCTATGAGAAAATTTCTAGCGGGCGCTTCGTCCCTGAAGAGGCTCAACATAACCTCAGGTTTATCTAAAATCTGGCACCTTTCAGTCAAATTAACCATGTCTCCTATTATGCCTCATTGTTCTTTGCCATAGTTTGATTATATACAGATCTAAAAAATAAAATAAAATGTGACCCCTCTCAAGTTGTTATAAATGAAGAAATAAGAAAAGGAGATTTAAAAAAAAAAGTTATTGAACCAGGATGTAAACACGTTTATTTTGGGATACTAACTTCGGCTCTACTTGGGTTTTCTTGACTTTAGGAGCTAGCCCCAAATGGACACTAGAGGAACTGCAGTTTCTTTGCACTTCTACTCTGAGCTCATGTTTTAACATCTGAAGCAAGCCAACATGAGGTAGCACCAACAACAACAAAATGTGTGCAAAGTACTTGACTCTGATTGGTCCAATTACATATTTCTCAACAGCAAGAGCAACACTAGGGGACAGCCTTATCTCACAAATCACAATGAATCAATATGTGGAAGGAGTCAGACACATTCCCCCTCTGCCTGTTCACAAACAGTTAGTGGCACAGATGTGAGGGCAGCCCGAGGAGCTACTGGACCCCGACCATCTCTGAGAGGAAAGTGGAGCAGCATCCTGTCCTTCAGTCAAACAATAGCAGCAGAGATGGTGACTGCATCTCTGAGCTGTTGCTGATCTCGACGAATATACTTACACCAGAAGCAGTAGTGTTGATGACACCTGTATTCAACGGTGTGACATTTGCCTCATCTATTTTTAAAGGTGTTTTAATGTCAACGCTCTGGGAAGAAGAGAGGAGCTGAATGGGGATGGAAATGTTGGAGTCAAGCTGAAAGGCTTGACTGTATTATTCAAAATGCCACAAAGTCAGAAAGATGACTTCTCAACTAATGAAATTTACCAATCCGAGAAGCAAATGAATGCAGCAACATGTGATAATGCACACATGATAAGCGCAGTGATGGATTCTGAATTAATAAGGCATATAAGGCTAAATGCAGGAAATACACTGAGCTGGATAAAAAAGGCCGCCAGTACGCAAAATTACATTTAATTATCTTGGGATTATTACTGCGGGGCTTCAGTGCAGCAGAGATGAAAACCATGTTGCATTCTGCTTTTATTTATGGAGCTGCCTGCTGTGGAGGGAGCTGCCCTGCGCTCTCAGGGCTCCAAGTGGGGGGTATGAGGTGGCTGATAATGTGACCATCATCTCTTTCTACCCCCACCTCCTCAGGAGGAGGACGAGGCGGTTGGGGGGGCACAGATACCCAGGGAGGTATGTTCTCAGACTGCCCGCTGTTTGATTTCTCGTATCTAAAGATGTTTTTCATGCTCTTACAAACTCCCTCACTGCTGCAGCCTGTCCTCACTCTTCCTCATGTAAGTCTTTTTCCTTTTAACCCCCCTTGATCTTCCTCTCTTGTGTCTTGCTCTTACAGTCCTGATATAAAGTCCCTCTTTTTGTCGTTCAGTGCAGTTTAGGGAGATCTTGGTCTTGTCTGAGAAACACTGCACCTCCCTGTTGGATTCTGACTTCTAAAAGATTATGCATGATGCAGTGTGTCTGTGCTCCCCTCGCTGTTGTCCCCGTACGTTTTTTTGGTTAAATTCTTTAAAGTAGCTGTTTAAAGTCTCATCTGACCTTCTTTTAACTGTCAGAACAGAGACTTCTCCACAGGCCTGCAAACTCATTTTTAACTCTGTAGCAAGGTACAAGCAAGAAAACTGTGATCAAAGGAGTGTTTTGTTTCTTTTGCTATCTATAAATAGGTCACTTGTGGAAATATTTAAGCTTTAAAGCTTAAAAGAGTCACATCATACATAATGATGCATAATGTTCTGATGTGGAGGTCTTCAAAGGGTCTGTGTTGTCTTGTTGTGTGTTGTGTCACATCCAGTCTGATGCAACAAAGGCTTGTGGGAGCCCCTGACAGCAATGTTCCTGCCAGACTATGGCAGAACAGTTCACTTGGTTGCCGAGTGTTCTTGTATGCTCCAGCTGGACACAGTTGACAAAGAGAGGACGCACCATCTGCAAGGAACATATATCAGAGGCACTACCCATCATCCTCTGTGGCACGGATCCAGCTTCATTTGTGCACGCCTGACCTTGGATCACAGAATTGTTAGTCATCATCGTTTTCTTGCAGTCGTTTGTTATGCTGATTCCTCAGGTGCACGTGTGTCTGTGTGTGAAGAGAGCGCTCCCAGTTGGTGAAGATTATGTTCAGTGTCATGGAAGACTTAGAGAGACACTAAATGAGATTCGTGTCATGCATCGCCTGCGTGTGCCTCATGGTTCCTCTGTTCATTGTGACCAGAGATAAACATGGATTACCATACTGCACAGAGGCGAACGTGTGCGCACACAAGATGTAAACACGCAAAATCCTGCAACATAATCTGAAAGAATATTTGATTAATTTTAAAAATCTTTCTCATCAGACACTGGAGGGAGCTGCTATTTTGGGCCAAATAAGATATAAACCAGCTGCACAATTAGCATCAAACATAAATGCTAATATATGCAGAAGTAGTGGTGTAATGATGGGGTTGATCCAATGCTGAAGCTCTATCCAATATGCAGCGCAAACCTCTGAAGGCAGAAGAAGCAGAAGCACAAATGAATCGCATGCAGCATGAATACAGTCCTCATACTCTTTAATATGAGCCACAGGCAGTGTCCCTGATGCGCCTGCTCTCGTCCCATGTGAGCCAAAGCCAAGTGGAGAGGATGATGGATACGGCTCCACGAGGACACGGCCGTATACAGCAGTACTTGACATGTTTCCTCATGAGTGATGGCACATCGGGTTGGGATGGGACACGGCTGATCTTCTACTTTACCTTTCACTCCGTGACTAGACCGCCACTGCACTTTGAATGTGAACCACAAGTTCAGATGCCAAAACTGATATGTTTAAACGAAGGAGCTGAATAATTCCTTCTAATTACACCTCTGTGGTCTCAAAACAGGGCTGTTTGGTTTTCATTAAGATTCAGTGGAAATGCACTCTGTGTGACTCCTGTCTTAGTCGGTAATTTGAATAAACCAACAGGCAGTTATTTCCCTATTTTGGGAGTATGTACTTTTATTTTTGTGCTGCAGGAAGAGATAATCAATACACAACCTTCAGGGGGGGTTCAGGCAGGGGATGACATTGTCATTGAGGGTGTACTGCACAGGATACATCAGCAGTGACATGCTGCTTATGATGGGTTGAAACGGGATCATTGTGACAGTTCACTGAAAGGTTTACGGTCACCTGAATTTGACTGGGCAATAACAAACCCTGACCTTTGACCTGCATAATAGAGTTAGAAAAAGGGGATACTGTGGCCAGATTAACATTTATCTCTCTCTCTCTCCTTTTTTTTTCTTAGGTGAGAAGTCCAAAAATAGCTCTGATGTTACATTCAATACCCCACTCCCAGTGTGATGTTGCACGTAATGAGTTCACATCAGGTCAGAATCTACTCATTGTCACCCTTGTTTTAGTCTGTTTTATTCCCTCCTCTGCATCTGAGGATAGACAGATTATGTTTTTTCTCTCCCAGGATGAATAACATGATAAGCGGTTTAAGAGACCGCTTGAGTTGCGCGCACCTACCTCGGTGAATTATTGATTTTTTTTTTTTTCTCGGGTACGTGTTTCCACTAGGTAGGTCAACATCTTTTGAGGGGGGAAGTATCTCTGTAGGATGCTCCACTGAGCTGATTCTTTGTGCATGAAATGATTTGACAACCTCCCGACCGCCGGGTAGTTCGTGCGTGCGTGCGTGAGTGAGTGCGTGCGTGCATACGTACGTGCGTGAGAGAGAGAGAGAAAGAGAGAGAGAGAGCGAGAGAGAGAGAGAGAGAGAGAGAGAGACGGGGAGTAAGCAACTTTGTTACCAGGCACAGCCGTGTCTCCTCCGACTAGAGAAACATTTGGCAGTTATGGTTGATCAGCGTTTCTTTGCATCCTCATCGGTGCGCTGGAGAAGTGCGCGTCCCGTCTCCCGTTAAATAGATCCCGTTTCCTCTTTTCGCTTTTCACGGATTAAAAGATGAAAGACGCGCCGAAACACCTAACGAGCCAACATCTTCATCAATGTGCGTGAGGTATGTGTTTGAGTTAGACAGAAATTATGCAGGCTGTCTCCTGTCTGACAAGGCGTGCTCTGTGATGCACAATCCCCAGCCAACAATGTGTTAATTTGCATAGTTTCCCATTCAAACTAATTGCATTTTTCATGTCTTAACTAGCAAACACTACACGGCTTCTTCCTTCCCCCCTCACAGCAGATTTGGAGCATTGTTTTGAGCTTATGTCTCGCTTTGACCTTGCTTTTTGTTATTTTTATAGCTTGAAGGAGTTGCTTTCTGCCCTCTTTTGTTTGAGCCATTTTATATCAGCAGCCAACAAAGCCAGAAGTTACCTCTGGGTAACAGCAAATGAAGCTTTGACTCATGCAGGCTACAGCTTGCTCTGTGTTTATGTGTGTGTGTGTGTGTGTGTGTGTGTGTGTGTGTGTGTGTGTGTGTGTGTGTGTGTTTGTACTGCTATTTTTGTGAGGACCACCATGGGTTTGTAACCTTCAGAGTGAGGTCCAAAGTCAGAAGTGAGGACATTTACCCCGGTCCTCACTTTTTTTTCACTGTAATAGCCTTAAAACATTGTTTAAAGGCTTCTCTCAAAGTTTCAGAGAGGTCCTCAAAAAAGTAGTTTACTGAGAAAAAAACCACACAAACTCGTGTGTGTACTCAATTAAAATACACACACTTTTGACTCCACACTGCCCCCTATTGATATTTTCGAGAATTTCAGCAAATCGTGTTTGACTAGACAGCAGGATTTATAATGCAGATCTAAAGGCAGTATTAGGCAAAATAAATGCATTTATAAGAAAATTCACCCAGATAAACTTATGGGACTTTATTTGTTTAAAAAAAAACACCAGATAAATCTTCTTGAAGTATTTATCATAAGTCGAAAATTGTTTTACCTGGTCAAAATATTAAAGTTACAGTTCACAGACCTATATATATATATATATATATATATATATATATATATATATATATATGTATATATATATATATATATATATATATTATATTATATTATATTATATTATATATAATTGGTGGGACTTGATTTAAAAAATTTATCAATTATTTAATCAAATTAATTATGCCATTTGTAATTAATTAATTGTAATTAATCGCATTTTAACCACATCGATATTCAACATCAGAAGCAACACTTTTCAAACAGATTTTGTTAGAAGACTAAATCATTGAATAGTCACATACAGAAGCTTAAACTACAAAATCCTATTTATTTTGCTCAAAAGATGTTTTTTTTGAAAACGCGTCAATCTCCGCAGAGCAGATCGTACCAAACAGGAAAACAGACACGAAAAACAATCAGAGTTTCCGGTCTTTTCAAAATAAAGCACCATGTTCAGCCTGTCGATCGTAAAATTATCCTCGTATATTAAAACTACGACACTGGCACAGGGCCAGCAGTCATCAGCGGGTCAGACCCAGAGAAAATCTGACACCATGGACGAGGAAAAGTTTATATTGGAGGCGGAAAACCTTATAATTATATACGATACAACACATCCTTTATATAAGGACACCAACAGAGACTAAAAGGGAAGGACTGAATTAATGAAGCTCTGGGAGGGCAGGTGAGTTTTACATACTAAATATCATGAAAGTAGTTGTCATGGGTGTGATTCCTGCAGGAGCATGTGGTTCTCCTGTGATCTTGTGTATCCAGCTGCAATGAGTACGCTGAGCTGCGCTCTGCTCCTGAGACAGATGCAGTGTGAAGTGGCTTGCGCTGACGGACCGCGGCGCTGACCACGGCGCTCACGGAGTATGTGTGAATCCAGGCTTCCATCCGACTGTTTTTTAAAAGTAAATTTTCCATCCACCAAGCTAAGCAAGGCGCTGTCAACAGTGTTATCCATCACTCAGTGCATCGCTATAATCCGTCTGCCAGAAACTCGTGCACTGAGAACCGTTCTGTGTGATATAGACTATAAAATAAAATACGATAAAATGCGTCTTTTTTTTTAATGCCGTTAATTTCCCCCGTTAAATATCGAATTAATGTGACAGTACCACCACTGATATATATATATATATATATATATATATATATATATATATATATATATATATATATATATATATATATATATATATATATATAAATAGCTTAATTATTAATTTTTATTCAAAATACAACATGACTGGAGCCCTTGGAGTTTGTAGGGTGATGTTAGGCTATACATGCATTTTTTTTTATATGTTCTGAATAACTTAATAATTAACTTCACTTGTGACCTGATGATACCCTGTCACGCTTATTTTTTTAGTCTAAAGTTCGAGCAGACATGATTGCATAAAGTATATCTTTTATGTAATGCATTTTAATGATTTATTCTTATGATATTGAAAGTTATTTATTTAAGCTTATTTTGACACAAGTTAATCGAACAGGTTATTATAACCTGTAAACAAAATTTAAAATTTTAGAGGTAGTAATTATACTACGAGGATATGGCTATATCTTGGAAGGCTCTAGGATAAGTGTAGCAGTTTTGATGAAATATTACTTGCTTTAATCAAGTGGAAACTTTAGAATATTTTAGGATAAAAATCAACAAAAAACAATACCTGAACTCTGACAATAATAATGTAATTATAAGACATCGTAATATTTTTTAAGCCACAGTGTTTGCGCTGTACAACTTGCTGTTTTGTCAGACACTTCAAATTAAGATGTAACTTAATGTTCAGTTGATTTTGCTAAAGGTTAAACTTCTTTATGTGTTCTTGTTAGCTGCTGTAATGTGTCTCGAATTACATATTTGCCTAAATTAATTATAATTCACTAGTTGTTCTGCCCTTTGTGTTGCTTGCATGAATCTGCCTGCATGCTTT
This sequence comes from Labroides dimidiatus, assembly GCA_030710495.1. Taxonomy (NCBI): domain Eukaryota; kingdom Metazoa; phylum Chordata; class Actinopteri; order Labriformes; family Labridae; genus Labroides; species Labroides dimidiatus. The sequence continues at coordinate 11,397,289 of CM061160.1, read as the reverse complement.
CATGTCACAATCACAGACTTTAAGCTAGTCAACTAAATTTGTTTGAACGTTTCGACCAGCATGGCTTTGATTCCACACCATTTATCAAAGTCTCGCTCAGTAAACATGCATAGTTCTACTTGTGTCATGCAGCTAGGTCCAAACATATCTGCAAAGCAATTACATCTCTGAGGAATTTTGTTCATCCTTTTTGAAATGTGATCAGTGAAAATAAATTGAACTAAATGTTTCAAATTGAGTGATCCCTGGAGGAGAAGCATATCAGGTGAACAGAAGATTGAACAGTACAGCCTGTAAACTGGCCTCAGAATTAAGGCTGATTATTAAATATATAATTTCTTTTAAATATATTAAGTTTAAAACATAGTAGAATCAATACTTTGTTGAATTAACTTGTTACAAAGATTTATTCTAGACAGTAAAGCCTGTAAACTGGCCTCAGCATTAAAGCTGAATATTAAAAATATAATTCATTATAAACATATTAAGTTTGAAACATAGTAGAATCAGTTTTCTTTGAATGAACTAGTTAAAATATCTTTATTCTAATCAGTACAGCCTGTTAACTGGCCTCTGAGTTGAGGCTGAATGTTAAAAATATAATTTATTCTATATATATTAAGTTTAAAACATAGTAGAATGAGTATTTTGTTGAAGAAACTAGTTGAACAGCTTTAGTTTAAACAGTACAGCCTGTAAACTGGCCTCAGATTTAAGGCTGAATATAAAAAATAATAATAATTTTGAGCATTTTAAGTTTAGAACACAGTAGAATGAGTATTTTGTTGAAGAAACTAAAAAACAGTCTTTATTCTAATCAGTACAGCATGTACACTGGCCTCAGAGTTGAGGATGAATTTTAAAAATATAATATATATATAGTATATAGATTTTAAAACATAGTACAATACATATTTTGTTGAAGAAACTAGTAAAATAGCTTTATTTTAACCAGTACAGCCTTTTAACAAGCCTTAGATTTAAGGCTGAATATTAAAAAAAATAATAATTTTAAGCATATTAAGTTTAAAACATAGTAGAATGAGTATTTTGTTGAAGAAACTAGTTGAACAGCTTTAGTTTAATCAGTACAGCCTGTCCACTAGCCTCCGAGTTGAGGCTGAATTTTAAAAAAAAAATATATTTTTTTAAGTTTATAAATTTTAAAACATAGTAGAATGAGTATTTTGTCGAAGAAACAAGTAAAACCGCTTTATTTTAACCAGTACAGCCTGTAAACTGGCTTCAGAGTTGAGGCTGAATATTGTGGGGTCTGTGTGAAGCTGCTGCACACTCTTAATTAATGGCCCATCAGGGGGAGGGGGGACTTTCCCCCTGCACCTGGCTGCTCTGTGCTGTGTGTGAGCTGTGCCCATCCCCCACCCATCAATCAGTCAACACGCACGTCTACAGAGTGAAAGGAGTTGGAGGACGGTGGCAGAGTTTTGGAGAGATTAAGAAGAAGGATGGAAGAACTGAGAGGGCATCATGGGGAGTGTGAGAGATTTTATGCTCAGGCACAGTCTTATAAGGTAAGAAATATAAAAATATTACTTTTATTTTTCTGACATGATAGCTTATTTAGACCGCGCTAATGTTGGCATGCTACGTGTCAAACTTTTGATTTTAAAAGATAGAGGTTTGGTTAACCTAATACAAATGATAGAGTTACAGTCATGACTTTGTTTTTTTCTCTATTTAACCATAAGGTCTGACCTGAAAGTAGATGCAGGAGATTTTATTTAGTTTGGGGATGCTGGTTTACTTTAGCTTAAACTTAACCTGCCGCAGTTCTGAGGACCGCAGTAGGCTCGTATGCTAACTAATGAGTGATGGTCAGACAGGCTGTTAGCAGCCTGCTGCGTTACACCAAGGTGTTCAGTGGCTTGTCTCTCGCTCCCAAGTTGTTTTACTAGTCTTGTAAAGCTCATGCATCTTTCTTGAAGTAACCATGAGTTCATGAAGACTTTGTTTTCAGATTTTTTTTACTTATTTTCATGTAGAAAGGGTAGCACTAACTCTGCTAGCTTTGCTGTATCTCTATGGGTTTTCCCATGTTATTTTTTAGCATAATGCTATGCGAGGATTGATCTCAGTATCAACCTGTATACAGCTGTAATGCATGCTCTCAAGTAGCAGAACCAAATTATTTTTATTTGCTGAAAGAATGATACCTGGAGTGTAACTAAGATCTTTGACATGGAACAGTTATATGTCAAAGGAGTTATATGGCTGTCATCAATCTGACTTTAACTACTTACTGACTTTGACCAAGTAGCTAGATATTAAAACCAGCTTTTGTAGCTTATTGTCTATATTATAAATGATTGTACCTGTCACTTCAGTTGACACATTGCACAGGGTGGCTCAAGTTAACTCAAGCTGTAGTAGTGCTGCAGGTAATGGTGACCTAAATCAGAAGTTTTATAACATTGATCTCATTTCCTGCAGCCAGTTTTAGAAGCCCAGGTATATGAGCATGCTGCCATTAGAGCAGGAAGACAGATTTCACAAAGAAACACAATTATGTATCTTCTAATGTTTGTTAAGTAAGAAATCTGATCCTAGAGTTAATTTTTAAAAGCTTAACTTGCCTTCATGACTATGGCACTATTGTTTAATTATTGCTCCATTAATGTGAGATAACACCACATGCATGGAAATGACAGGGTTAGATTAGTTCAGATTTTATATTTTTATACTGTCACATGTATCTTTGTTGCACTGTTGCATGCATTTCCTTGATTGGAATTAGTCTCTGTACTTGATGTACATATGTATTTGCCTGCAGAGTATTTAAAAGGCAAGGGTGTAGACACTCTTAATGAATGATTACTCTATGGTTTAGACAGACAGAAGAGCATTTCATTTTTCTAAGAAGACAACATTCATACTAAAGCTGCTAATGTAACAACAAAAGTATCAAAACAGTGGACAGTAACGTACAGTAAGTAATATACATTCAATGTAATAATTTCATACATTGCTTAAAGTGTATCTTAAGGACTTAAAATGTGAGATTTTGAGTGTTTTTATGTCTAACTTGTACTGTGCTTTTTACTTCCAGTTGGAGGAAGAATCTCAGAGCAATTCCTCTTCATCTGAGTTCTCCATCTGCATGGACTGGAGTTATCTTCCAGACAAAGATCTTTCTTCATCAAGTGATGACGATTCAAGAATAATCAAGAAAGTTTCACTGCTCTTTAAGTCATCCAGTGATGAAGATGTTGGAGAAAAGAAGTTGAAAGATAAAGACAAAGACAAAGGCAAGTGCAGTGCATAAAACAAAGAACTCAAAAAAGTACACCAAAAGGAAAAAGTAAAGACAGACGTAATACAAACTGATGAAGTAATGTCAGTGATACTCGGTTGTATAGATGTGGCAGCACATCTATACAACCTGAGGTTCGGGCTGGACGATTATGGCAAAAATAATAATCACGATTATTATTATTTTGATAGATATTGAAATCACGATTAATAACCACGATTATTCAAAATTCCAAAACTTGAGTATTTATTAAACTACAACTTGAAAGAACAATCAAAAATAAATTAACTTGTAAAAAATATAGAAATGGTTCCATCTTGCGGCTTGACCACAGGTCAGTTGTTGTGGCAAAATAGTCAGCTGTGGGGACATCTTTTTCCACTTCAGCACGACATTTATCGTACAGACCAGGCAGTGCAACTCTGCTGAAATAATTACGTGATGGCAACATGTAACGCTTGTCCAAAGTTTTAATAAGTTTCTGGAATCCTGTGTTGCTTATAGAACTGATGGGGCACATGTCCTTTGCTAGCATACATGTCACAGCCTCCGTTATCTCTTGATGTCTCCGGGAGCTGGTGGGATATGGAGTGGCACTGTAAAGAGTGTCCTGAATAAAGGATTGTGTTGTTGTTGTGGCGCTGGCTGAAGCTGACGAGCTAGCACTTTTTTGGCTCTTCTGGTCCTTTAAAACCTGGTCGTAGGCCACTTTGTGACTGAACTTTAAGTGGTTAAATAAATTGGTCGTGTTGCTTTGTGGAGCGGACAAAACGGCGTGACAAATTTTACAAGTAATGTCCTTCTGCTCGATGTCCGACGACTTGAAGCCAAAATGCTTCCAGATGACTGAAGTAGTCCTACCTTTCTTGTCAACTAAAGGCTCCTTTTCTGCCATGTTTGTAAACGGCTTTCTTCACGTGTTGCTAATCATCGAGCCCTTGCTGCAGCTGCGCACACAACACTGATGCATTCACAGTGCTTGGGCAGCGTAGGAAATTAGATACACGCCGTGCCATGCAGCACATGAATAGTTTTTCTCCGATTATAACGATTTTATGATCATAAGTAACCAAAATCTTAACCGAGATTAAAATTCAATTAATCGTCCAGCCTTACCTGAGGTGGTGGTAGTGTCACACATGTAGATGCACCTGCGTTTTTCGACTGTATAACAGGGCACTATTTCTTAACAATATGCAGCATTTCTACTTCTTTTGTAACTGTTTCCCACCATTGTTCTCTTTTGTCTTACTCAATGCAATGGGAAAATAATTACTGTAAACTACTCTTTAGCAAATGTTTGTAGACTATAGTGATTTAGTCCACGTTGTAATAAGACACTCTACACCTCTTTTTGAGGTGCTGAAATAATTGAGCTATGCTGCTTTCATTGAAAGAGCCTTTTAACAAACACAGTGGACTGTGATTTGTTTTTAGGGCTGCAACTAACAACTATTTTAATAGTCGACTAGTCACCGACTATTGAAACGATTAGTCGACTAATCGGATAATTATTAATTTTTTCTTAAATTTAGCATGAAGTTGATTTAATTATGTGGCAAATGATAAGAAACACAAGAAAGATGGGTACAATGAAAAATACATCTTATATTGAACATACTGCAGATTCATACAAAAATTAAATAAAAATGTCCGATCTAAAACCAATAGACATTTATGTCTACATCAGTAGACATAAATCCATATATAAATAAACCTCTGTCCATTTTTTAGGGACAGGCAAATAAATAATAAATTAAAATCAAGTAAACATTTTTTTCCTGTAAACCAATAACAGGCTCATTAGCAGCAAATAAAACAAATATGTGCATTTTGTGAAGTACATTCAGTGGTCAACAGCGGTCTGTTTCAAAAGAACTTTACAATTCTCAACAGTCTGAAATCTAACGGTTTTAACAACTGATGTTTGTAGATACACTCTTTAAGTGTTCATGCCTCACCGAGGTGCTGCCATAATACGCAAGTTTTGCTTTGCAAACCTTGCAAGTAGACTTTTTATTGGCTGTATCCAGGCTAAAACGCTCCCAAACTTTAGAAGTTTCGGTACGTGTACCTGATGTTGACACCGCCATTCCCGTATATTACTGCTCGGAGACAGAGACGCTATTGCGCATGAGCGACTCTCGGCAGAGATTTTAATCAGGTGAGATGCCTCACTCTGTTGGAAAAACGGGTCTGGCAACAATAGTATCACTAACCATACTGTCCTTTTCAAACATTTTTTTTTGCAATTTTTTTGGTTTACTTATAGCTGTCAGTTTGCATTTTTCACCTGCTTATATAAGTATTCTCTAAGCTGTACAGTATAATGTTTCACATGTGGCTCCTGTTTTTTTTTTTTTTTTTTTAAGAGGGATACTGTGACCTGTTTTCCTCCGAAAAAGTACCAAACATCATGGAGTGTCAGTCTGATATCAGTGATGAGATCCCTGTCTAATGTTTAACAATAAAAACTGTAAAGACTGAAATGCTATAGCTGGAAAAAAGAAAACGAAGATGTGTTATACTGTAACAGATGCATTTAGGAGAGATACAAGGTGTTTAAACACCCAGAAGCATATGTCTGGTTTGGTTAATAAACAAAATAAAATTTGATTTGTTAACTGGCATTGGGGTTCTTGCATAATTTTACATTTTAAGGGACTATGAGGAGTTTCGAAGTGTTCTTGAATAAGTCTCACTTCTAGATATATGCCTGATCATAATCAACACTTCTAAATGCTATTTCTTAGCTTCCTGATCAGGTTGGACAGGACATGATTGATTTACGGCACTCATTCCCATGACAACACACAAGCTAGCAGAGTTTAGCAGTGAGAAGCGAAATCTGTTTTTTCTTTCTGCTGAAAAAAATTTATTCTGTAATGTAATGTACACTGTAATGATACAGTTAATTTAAGATTGTTCTTTTTATTTATCTACCGCAGGGAAAGGTCATACTGTTGATTTTTTTTTTATTTGTGAACATAAATTTTTTTTCAATTAAAAATTTGAAATAATTTGATATCATGTTTGACTATTTAACAGTAAAAGAGTCAGTGTTTGTAATATCTTTAAGCTAAAAATAAGTTCTAGGTAAATGAGTCAATCCAGATACAGAAAAACAGCGCCCCCACCAAAATGTCCTCACTTCAATGATACAAAACTTTTACACCAACTTCCTTTTCTTTTGTGTTTATTAAGAATCTGAGGTGGTAACCTGAACAAGGGAGACATCTAGTGTTCAAATATGTTATCCAATTGTCTGTAAGTGTAGCAGAAAAGGTGGTCCTCACTCCTTATGTATAGTATTCCGGTCCTCACATCTATTTCTATACAGGAATGTGTGTGTGTGTGTGTGTGTGTGTGTTTGTGTATGTGTGGAAGTTGCTTTCACTGCCCACTGTTTGACATCACCATGTGTGTGTCTTTTATTTCTAGATGACATTGAGGATTTCTTAGCCGGACTGTGAGCTTGGCCATCATTTTTTGCAGGAAAATGCATCTTTGGATTACGTGTGTTTTGCTAAGTGCAATGTCAGTGTGCACTGTGGAGATGTTTGGCAGCTATGGAGAGATTTGTCAAAGACTGTGTGCCTGTGAGGAGAGAGAGGGGATACTGACAGTGAGCTGTGAAAACAGAGGAATTGAAAGTCTCTCAGACATAAGCCCGGTGTACTTCCCCCAGTATCATCTGCTGCTTACAGGGAACAGGCTGAAAAAGCTGTCTGCCAATGATTTTGTCGACTACAAAGGACTTACAATACTACATCTTGGAAATAACGACATATCTGAGGTAGAAGCTGGAGCTTTTAATGGACTTCAGGGATTAAAACGATTACATCTCAACAATAACAAAATCGATGCCTTGAAGGAAGAGTTTTTCTACGGACTTGAGAGTCTGGAGTATCTTCAAATTGATTATAATTCCATCACTCATGTGGCGCCCAATGCCTTCAGCAGACTTCGACTACTGGAGGTCCTGATCCTGAATGACAACTTAATATCAGCTCTGCCTGTGAACATTTTTCAGTATGTGCCATTGACTCACTTGGACTTGCGGGGGAATCAACTGAAAGTGCTTCCCTACTCGGGTCTGTTGGAGCACATGAACAGTGTCGTGGAGCTGCAGCTGGAGGAGAACCCATGGAACTGCTCCTGTGAGTTAATAGCTCTTAAAACCTGGCTGGAGAGCATTTCCTACACAGCTTTGGTCGGGGATGTTGTTTGTGAGTTCCCTTTCCGGCTCCATGGGAGAGATCTCGACGAGGTTTCAAAACAGGAGTTATGCCCAAGGAGAGCTATTGCTGAATATGAAATGCCACCACTGCCACATTTGAGCACCGATGCATACCATAGGACACCTCCATCTTTAGTCACGGCTTCCTTAACCTCATCTGGGATTGCACGGTCCTCATCAAGACCCACCAAGGGACCACGCCAGTCAGGAAAATTAAAATCAAGACCCACTGTTCGCAGTCCATCAAACAAACCACAGAATTATGGCCAGATCATATCGTATCAAACCAAATCTCCTGTGCCTTTAGATTGCCCAGCTGCCTGTACATGCAATCTTCAAATCTCAGACCTTGGTTTGAATGTGAACTGCCAGGAGCGAAAGATTGAGCATATCTCTGACTTAGAGCCCAAACCGTACAATCCCAAAAAGATGTACCTAACAGGGAATTACATCCCGGTGGTGCGTCGGTCAGATTTCACTGAAGCCACTGGATTAGATTTGCTTCATCTTGGTAACAATCGCATTGCTCGCATTCATGACAGAGCTTTCGGTGATTTAACTCATTTAAGGAGACTTTACCTTAATGGGAATCTGATTGACCGTCTGACTGGTGATATGTTCTACGGTTTAGAGAGCCTGCAGTTCCTATATTTAGAATATAACGTCATCAAAGAGGTTTCCGCTGACACCTTCCAGAACGTTCCCAAACTTCAGCTTCTTTTTCTGAACAACAATCTCTTAAAAACTCTCCCAGTAGGAACGTTTACCGGCCTGACGTTAGCCAGACTAAATCTTCGCAACAACCACCTGAGGTATCTCCCGGTTAGCGGGGTCTTAGATCAGCTTACAGCCCTGGTGCAGGTCGATTTGTACGAGAATCCCTGGGATTGCTCCTGCAGCATACTGGAGTTGAAAATGTGGCTTGAGCAGCTTAGCACAGGCACGGTTGTAAACAATGTCATCTGTGGCTCCCCTAAGAAGCTAGCAGGGGAGGATATGAGATACATCAAGACAGCTAATTTCTGCCCTAATAACTCTGAGATACTTGCCTCCATGATCCCACCCTCAGAAGAATCTCTTCCAGGCAGCACTATCACCATAGAAACATCCTTGGACTCAGACACACATTACAGCACCATCCCTTTATCTGTGATGATTCTTGCCCTTCTCCTTATGTTCATTGTTTCTGTGTTTGTGGCTGCGGGAATGTTCGTGGCGATGAAAAAGAGACGACAAAAGAGTCAAAACAAGCAGAATAACTCGATGAATGCTTGCATCAGTTCTCTCAACATGGAGTACGGCCTCTACAAAAAAGGAGCCATTCCCAAAGTCAGGACATCTGCTGGGCATGTATACGAGTACATCCCACCTCCTGCAGAGTCCACGTGTAGAACTACAGCCCACACCCCCACAAGCAGCAAGTCAGTGGAAGGACTCAGAGACTTTGACGAGTTAAGCGGCCCTTTTCTGGGGAACTCGGATGAAGAGGCAGCCAGTAATGTGATAAGCTCAGAATACAGTGCCGCGACTCCAGAGCCTCTTAATAAGCCCTCCACCCCCCACCAAGATGATCTGTGTTACTACAGAGACGTACTCGAGCCTGACAAGCACACACGCTACAGCAATACATTACCATCATGCAAGCATACGACGCCCTCGTCTAGTCAGTATACCTCAGACTTTGATGCAAGGCATCAGTACGTTCCACCGGACAGAGTGCAACAGACAATACTGTACTGTACAGCACCAAGTACTGTTTATGTGGAGCCCAACAGGAGTGAGTACTGGGAACTGAAAGCAAAGCTTCACATTGATCCAGACTATCTCGAGGTTCTTGAAAAACGAACAACTTTTACACAGTTTTGAAAGACCCTGCCGCAAGATGGCCCGCACGGACGCACTAATGTAATGTGTCCATTTTAATCAGGAAACAGACCATGCTGAAAGCAACTGAGAGCTGCTGTGTGAATTTCTTAGTATCACGCCATACAGGGCTGAATAATAAAGGGGAACACTACTCATTGGAGAATCACTTAACCCCTGATCCCTGTGGTGTAAGGCAGTGTGTTTGAATCTGTAAATATGAAACAAGCAACCAGAGATTCAGGGCTCTTATGACTCACCGCACCATAAAATACACCCTGAAGCTGCTTCATTGACAATAACGAGAGGCAGAGATTTCACCTCAGATTATTCACAGTTCACAAGTGTTAATGAACCAAGCAGATCTCTTCTAATCCCCACATAAACCAGTTTTTTTAGTTGCATCTACTCTTCCCAGTTCTGATGTTTTAGATTTATTCTCACTGAAACTCAAACATGAGGCTAAATTAAATTAATTCCGCAACTTTGACTTGGGTGTAGGTGTTACAAAAAAAAAAGTCACGTGGCTTACACATCTGTTATGGAAAATCTGCTGTAGTGAAAAAATGACAGATTTAGTGATGCAGTTTGTCTCCCAGAATGCACAGCTCTGGGATGATCACATTAAATGCGTAAGGTCATAAAATAAATTCGGATGTAATACTTTAAATCACAGATTATGAGGCTGGTAAATCTCTGCCTCTCTCGTATGCAGATTTTAGAGAGAATATTTCATGTCTCCTAAAACTAAACTGACCGAGTGCTCAAAACTGCAGTCTGTGAGAGTCAGCGGTGGCGGTGGTGGTGGTGGTGGTGAGCCTGCAGAGCCTCAACAACTCCCAAACCACTGCACTTGTGGATTGTGGACACATGTTGCACTTTTATTGAGTTAAATATTTATGTATTGAAACTGTACTCTGCAATGTAACTAAGGTACTATAATCCCACTGTGTTCAGATGGATTGCAACTGAAACAGGGTTATCTGCAGGTCTCTGTCATTTGTCGCAAATTGGTCATAAAGCTTAAAAGCATATTGTTGAAAACTGTTGAGTGTAATGAGTAATAAAATATGCAAAATTTGACCCTCGGATGACATTTTCTGTACTTTAACATCCTCTTAAGCACTTACTGTCCCAGTTGCAATGCATTTGACTTGACATGGAATACAAGAGTCTATATCCCATCTGCATATTCCTTTTTGACTAACAACTACAATCTCTCCATATGATGCATTTTAAATCACTATTTTTATACGAATATGTCTTTTCTTTCGGTTTTTCTTTGATGAAAAATGCACTATTGACTTCTACAGGTCAACAATGATGTCACATTCTGAAATGCACAGTTTGGTAACACAGGCGTATAGCCATAAAAGTAGGTTTGATAAATGCGTATATCAAAGTTACACATGCTATAGAGTCTTGCACTATGCATAGATAAAGGGTATATGTGGACAATCTGTACAAAAGCCAACAGTTCATCCCTTTCAGTCATAAATATATCTTATGATGAGATCAGAACCCGTTTGATCCCCGATTGTGGATCGTTTGTTTTGACTTCATATGTTTGAAACATCAGGCACTGAAGGGGAGAGGATTCATGTGTATTGCATAAGAGTGAAAAACCCCGTCTCATTAGCCGGCTTTGTTTGTTTCATCTGTTTGGCGTGGGTATGAAATGTTTTGAACTGTGGCAACTTCACTGCAATCAGCGGTCTCACTTCTTCCCTCTTTCATTGGGGGCTGATGGGTAATGTAAGAAAGGTGCAAAAGGTCTCTGTGAGCTTTGGCTGTTAGATGAAAAGCACAACAAATGAATGAATAGAGTGGTCTTTATGCATAAATATGGTCTATGCTCTACAGTCCCAGCATATCATTCAGCCATAATGCAGTCTGAACTGTTTCTGGGTCAACAGTAAGCTCAGAGATCTGACTTCTTCCTCAGAGTTGAATTCACATCCTATGCAGTATAACACTCTAAAGCTGTCATCTTAAGTCACATAATTAGAGGGTACAGTGCATCTGGATCCTGTCTGCATGTCCTCATGTATTACACTGCAGCATTAGTCATTCTTTTACCCAGAATGCAGGCCTGGTTTGTTGCCTTTTACATGTTTAGAGTCACTTGGTGATTATTTTGTCACTTGACCTGCGAGTGCTCTTTGGGAAGCCATCAGAGCAAATGAAACGACACGACAGAGCGTAGGACTTTACTTTCATACGTGCGGGGTTTGTTTTGTTTGAAGAAGGATGAATGGTGCAAACACTTCTGCACAGGCAGATACACTTAAAATGTTTTTAATGTAAGAAGTGACCAAAGTTGTGTTGCTTTTGTCATTTCTGAGCCAAATTAGGTTTTAAATTTTGTACAGCCAATTTAACAAATTAGATGATAACACGTCCTGACATGGCCAGGGGAAGAAAAGCCAACTGTATCCACTCGTGTTTGTCATGATGGGTTCTTTTTTTTTTTTTTTTCAACCAATTTTGCAAAGGTGGCTGTGTACTGGAACAGTTTTTACTGTAAATAACAGAAATTTGTAAAATGTTGTCCTCTTTTTGTAATCAGTGACCAAATGCAGATTTCTGTCACATATACGAATACAAACTCTGATAATCCAAAAAATATGTTCAATTGAAATGTAACTGTCCTGTGTTTGTGCAAAGAACAGGCCCAGTCAGTGTCTTATTCTTATTCTCATGATTGCTTTGTTGGATTTTCATAAGAAACAGTAATTTTCTATGTCAGACTCTCAGATTTGTAAATAGAACACTTCATCAGCATTTCAATGCAAACTTACATCGGCACTGAAAGCAAAAACTGGTCTCTTATTGCAAAAACACAGTGCGACTCTGAGTATGTGGGGTAAATATATCAACAATGTGCTGTTTCTTTAGTTGTTAGCTGATGAATAAAAGATATGCATTCATTTGGTATAACCTTGTTTTTGTGTTCTCTTCCCAAACATGGCGTGTGAAGTAAATGTCAGCTTGCACCGGGAGAACAGAGAGTACAAATTTTGTACTGAACCCTAAAGGCAATTTCAGAATATTACAGAAATTACAATATCCCCTTCAAATGTTCAGATAAACCCATCTTCATGGTTTCAATTAAGCGAATGGGAAATAAGAAAGAGGGCTGAGTTTTATAATCAACATGGTGGAGTAGTTGGTACTTAACCATGCTTAAGTTTTAGTCAGAATCACCCAAAGACATTTTGACTCAGAGCTTAAACAATCAATTCTGTCTGAACAAATGAGCTGATGCCCAAAGTGTTCAAACAGCTGCACAAATAGCAGCGTCAGCTCAGGCCCGGGGCGGTATCACTAAATGAACTTAACCAAATCACTGTGTGTTGTACATGTTTGAACTCAAAAGTGTTTGATCTGCCGCTACACAAAGAGTCAGGGTTGATGAGCATGATGCTGGAGGAGGGAACTCTTAATACACCTTTGCGAACACGTTCATGTTGATGCTAGACAAAATAATAATAATGAAAAAAAAAAAACATGAAATCTTAGCAGAGGTAGCTTTCCGGAAGCCTGGTATCCATGGAAACATCCAATTACTGCACCTGACACAAAACTCCAGAGGAGATACTAAGCTGAAAGAGAGAAGAGACGACTTTTATACTCCACTTTCTGAGCCTCTTACAACTAGATACTTCACTGGTATTAGCTGGACATGTTTAAAACAGAATGAACTGCATCTCCCTGCATTAGTCAGGGTTGACTCATGCAGGATCTGTGTCTGAAAAGTGCCAATTTTAATTTAAAATAAAGAAGTAAGCACAGACACTGACCATCATTAATCACCTTTGACTCATGTATTTGTCAGACTCATGGCGTTATGTTGCTTAGATGCTTGAATTCTGCTGGGGAGTGGGAAATTAGGGCAGATCTACATTATGTAAGCTTGAAAAGATGTGTCAGGCTGTGTGAAGACAGCATATGACTGTTAGCATCCACCAAAGGAAAAACCTTTACTATCTGCTTACATGAGGCAAGCCCACTCGTTAGAAACAGCAGTGACTCAGACCTCCCTGATATGTCTCTCTTTTCTTTTATTAGCACAGAGCAGAATCTCACATCTGTCGACATGTGTATGGCTTCCAGTTGTTCGTCTCAGACTCTGTGTGTCTTTCCCTCCAGCTTTTTCAGTCTTCTGTTTCCCTGTTCGGCAATGCCCCGTTTCTCTCTTTCTCGCTTTGTGTGTGTGTTCGCGTGTGTGTGTGAGTGTGTGTTATGTGTGTGTCTGGCTGCATAAATTATTGACTCAGAGTGTTTTCATGCCTGCCTCAAGACTCCAACCACCCAGTTTAGCGAGACCTTTATCCACTCTTTTCGACTTTTAACATCCAAGATTCAAAACATTCACACAGCTTGGCAGAAAGGTAAAGGGATTCAGTAATAATTGATACATTACATCCAGGAACATAAGCTGTCCAAAGCATTACCTGTTACCAGTGGGCTTGAGTTTATATGACGTAGACTCTGACAGGGGTCTGTTTTCAGAACATGGGATGGTTTTGACCTGAATTTGTGATTAACGCCAAGGTCTTAATTCTATTTATGACAGTCACTCGCTAAAGTTTTTTTCAATGTGAATTTGCATCAAAAACCTTCTACAAACTTCAGAGGAACAGATTGGTAAAAATCAGAACTGCTGCAATGTGGTTGTTTTAGATGGACAGCAACCTTATATTCAGTATAACAACCTAATCTGTTTGAGATAGCTTTTTGACAGTTTTACAGTCGAGCTCTGAATAAATTGAGTGATAATAAAAAAGAAATTATCTAATTTGCTGCACTGTCAGCAGGAAGAGGTGACATGAAAAAAAAAAAACTTAATATGAGTCAAAAGAATTTCCACTCATTGATTTACTCGACATGCTTCCCCTTGTCGTTACTCTTTTTACTCAGAAGTAAGGACCCTTGTAATGGGATTTGGACCAATCAGAATCTAGTATTTAACACAGCCAAGCTGGGGGATCGACTTTAACTCCACTGCTTGTCTGAAGGTGAGCGATACATTTCAAGAAAAGTCTGAATTATATTCTCTGTATCAGCACTCAAAATACCTCTTGTCAATTAAAATTGTCTGGTCTGATAAAAAGATTTTAAAAGCTGAAACTCAGATTCCTCCGTGAAGCCTGAGGGCTCAAATAGCAGCATGTTACGGTAAATTTGTGCGAGTCATTTTTCCAGCATTGTGAGAGCCAAATTTGTAATTAATATCTGCCAAAATGCTGGAAAGCTTTCAGATTTTTTTTCTGTCATTATTTACCCACTGAGGCTAAAAATGGTCTGGACATATTTTGTAATTATGATTGTAAAATGGTCTGAAAATGCCCTGTGTCTGAGTGCTTTGGCCCCTTTTTCCAATAGCACATAAACTTGAATTTTAACATCTGGTTAATGATTTCTGCACACGGTTTGGAGGTATTAGCGGTGTAAAAGAAGAAAAACACAAAAAAAAATGATTTTTCTAGGAGTTTAGTGAGACAGAACACTGTAATTGATGGAAAGCACAGCTCCTCAGCTCTCAGTCTGCATTGGAATTTTTTGATTTGGGCAAAAACTTGAGGAGTTACGGGCTTTTAGCATTTTAGCACCATTTTAGTCATTTTGCTTTGCGAGCTACAAGACATGCTTGTGATTATTGTAATGAACCATATATCAAAGCACAAATTCTGAGATTTCCAATGCCGTTTTAATTTTTCTGATTGAACAAATAGTGACAGAAATACGGTAATAACACAGTAAACAGAGCCGGCACTATCGCAATAGATAGAGGGTTAAAAAAAAAGTTCCATCAAAGGTGGAAAATATATCAGATAAACACGTTATAAATTATTTTATCAGTGAATGGGCTTTTAATGTGGTGGGGAGATGTGGGTCACATGATCAGGGAGCAACACCTCCTCTTATTGGACAGTTTTCTCTAAAGGGACGGACTTTGAAGTATACTAGCAGGATAAAAAGTCGGTATCACTACATATTTAACATTAAATTCATGTCATGTATAGTTGCAGATGGCTTAGTGGTCTAGGACCAACCTCATGAGGTTGCCCCTGAGCAGGTGGCCCAGGTTTGAATCCAGCCTGTGGCCTCTTTCTGCATGTTACTCCACACTCTCTTCTTGTGTCCCGCTCTATCTACAGTCTTCTCATAAAAAGGCCAAAAAAATAAAATAAAATAACTTTGAAAAAAAAAAATGAATTTGCCAGTATTTTAGCAACAAAACTAGCTTGCCAGCATTCACGACTCATTATTGTCATGAAATGAAAAGTTGTGTTCAAGAAGTGAATGTGAATCCTCTTTGTTGTTCTGAGCTGTTGGGGGATGGATCAGCTGTCATCAGGGCCGGGCTGTTTTCCTCCTGCTATTCTTGGTTATTTTAGAGACAGGCTGATACATAGCCAGGGTGATAATTCTTAAACAGTGAGCAGACAGTTTACAGAAGCTCCTTCATTAGAGTTCAATTTTCTGGAAATAATTGCACTTGACTGAAAATGCTCCCTGCAGTCAATCAAAATCCAGTATCCGCCCACACTGCAGTATAAGTTAGGGTAATACATTTCGCCTGAGATTGATTTGAAGGGAAATAACATGCTACTGGGCTAGAATGGCATTAACACACCCAGAGACGGGGATTTGGATTTGTGATGTGCTAAACTTTGCCAGTATATTTACAACAACTGGAAACAGAATATGTGAGACAGACTAATATTTATGAGAGCTTATCCAGGCTTATGACTGCCAACCTGAAAAAAAGTGACAAAATCCCTCTTCATCCTCCCGTTTTTAGTTCTCTCTACACTAAACATGAAAATGATATTTCCCGTCCAGAAAAAAAAGAAAAGCTTTATATATATATAAAAAAAATGAGATGCTGTGTTGAGAATACAGTGAATTGATGTTTATAAGAGGCTTTCACAGCTCTTGAATGCTCAACAATGTCTTGCATAATATCATTCTCTGAGATTTCCTGCCAGTATAAACACAAATTAACAATATTCCACAAATGATCCACCCTGAAAATCACGTTTTCCCTCCTACAGTCACAAGCTGTGCTGCTTCTCTGCTGCCTTGAGTCGCTCATCTCGCTTTAACCTCAATGCATGACCGTTATCCACCCTCTTTTTATCAGCCACTTTCCTCTTGGCTCTTCAGCACATCAAGGGCACGTCCTTCTCTGTGTTCTAGCCTCAAGTGTCTCTATAGCAGGCTGCCAGGCTTGAAGGCCTGTAACATATACTGAAAACAAACAGGCCACAATGTACAACACACCAAATCTGTGAATATGGTGTGAAATATGTGTTTTACATCCACATACTGAACCTGTTTTTTGTCTCATGCTGTTTTTTTTCTGAGCCCACCAGCATGATTCACTGCAGCAGTGTCTCCTCCTGATTTGAAATAGATGTGACCTGAAAGGGCCCTGTTTGCATCTTCCTCTCTCACTTCCGTCTTCAGTGATGAAGCTGACCTTCCTTAACAGTAATGCTGCACAAGAGACCAGACAGTAAAATAAAATAAAATGAAATAAAACAGGCAGGATTTTCTCTGGAAGCTGATAAAAAATGTAGGACAAAATGAACATTTAATTTTAAAGTCTGGCAATAATGAAAAACAGGAGCTCACACAACCCTAGATTCAGTTTGTATCATTTCATACAACCTCTTCTTGAGTTCTTGGACACAGAGGTAATTCTGCCTTGCCTGCAAAGCTTTTGAATCAAGTGCTGTGATGTGTGAGTGGACTCGTACAGATTGCCCCTGTACTTCGGCAGCCCTGAATTTAAATGCAGCTTCTGCAGCACTGAGAAACATTCCCTCCTTCTCTTCCTGACCATTTCATAAAACCAAACCGACAGCTAGAGGAAGGCAGCTCACCGCTCGGCTTTGTTCAAATGTTTGTTCATTCTGACGTGTAGCAGTTCTGCCGACTGAACCTCTCTGTAGCTGGAGAGACTAACTTTAATAATTTTATGAGTATTTCTTTAAAACTGACAGGAGAAGTTCTACTTTTTGGCTTAAATGATTCATATGTTATTCGACTTCAGCCCCAAATTCCCTCTGTTGGGCTAGAATTCATTCCTAGTCATCTCATTTTGTGCTTCTGTCACTTCATTAAATGATGTAGCGACATAAAAAAAAAACAAAGTTCAAGAAAGAATGAGGGTGTACTTTCTAGAACTTAAAGAAGCTGCTTTATTTTTAACCTTTTTGTTCATTTCAGGTCTCTGCAGGAAGGTGTTTGAAGTTTTATCATCTCATCACTCGTGTTACAGCTCAATGAAGCCACATGTAGACAAAAGAAGCCATAAACAAGTTCCTCTTCCTTTAGAAGTGCGAAGATACTTTTCTCGCCTTGGCAAAGTGTCAGTTTAATGATGACACTTTCTGAGCTGATAAAGGTTGCTGTACCTTGCTCAAGGACACAGCAGCAGAATAAACACTTCAGGTGACAGGCAGACCTGCTGTGACCCGTGTCATCAGGACTACGCATACTTTTAGCCTCCGGCGTGGTATCTCTGTGACATAGGACTTGGTTTAAAAAAGTGCAAGCTTAACACACCACACACAGGCTACTGTCACTTTAAATCATTGTTTTCATAAAGCAGCCTCATACAAATCTGTAAATAACTTCCAGTGATCTGTTTGTGTTCCTTATCTTTTCCTCCCCCTGCTTGTCTCTTTGGTTACCAGGGCTAAAAACAGAACAGAGTTGCTCAGTCCTAAGAGATGAACTTTTGTAGCAGCACTTTCAATTTCAAGCTTTGAAGTCATTGGCCATCATATCCAATTATTTCTTACAGGAGTTTTGATTGGATGAGAGGCGGTCCTATAGTTCTAATTCAGAGTGAAGGGTCGCTGCTGAACAAGTGGAAACTTCTGGTGTTGAATAATAAATGTAAAACTTAAAGAGGGTGCATTCTGCTTTCACATATTTTAAACATGGATATATAAAGTAATAATGTTGGATGTTCATGCTACATGTGTGCAGATTTTCAAACCGCAATATATCCACATGTTGCAGAAATCCCCAAATCTGTCTAGAACTGCATTTTGAAAAGTAGTGTATGAGTGATGTTCATTATACGAGCAATATATACCATCATGCATTGCAGTTTAAACAAAAGAAATGGCTTATTACGTGATTACTGACAACATACTGTTGGATGCAACCACCCCACAGAATAACACTTAACTCTCTGTTTAAATCTCGGCAGAGTGCATCCCACAACTCCGAGCAGAGAAACACACAACAGGGATGTGGCCGCTAAACCTTGCATCGCAGGTGATAGATTCACTTTGTAGTTCTCAAACACAACGAATGTTGTGGCGGGGATGTATGGTTGGTGTATATTTATATATTAATATATAAATGTAATATATAAATGTAATATATTTATTTATTTGATTATTGTAGAAAATGTGTGTGTGTGTATATCTATATATGTGTGTGTATATATATGTATATATGTGTGTATATATGTGTGTATATGTGTGTGTGTATATATATATATATATATATATATATATATATATATATATATATATATATATATATATATATATATATATATATATACATATATACACATATATACACATATATACACATATATACATATATATACATATATATATATATATATATATATATATATATACATACATACATACATACATACATACATACATACATACATACATACATACATACATACATACATATATATATATATATATATATATATATATATATATATATATATATATATATATATATATATAGTATTAGTTATCACTGAAATCCATGGCTTTTATAGTGTTTGAGAAAAATTATAACTGTAAATCCCCAGCCAGCCATAGACAACATTTTAGTTGTATGAGAGCAATTAAGTCACTGTCAGCAGCTAGCGAGTGAGCAAGTAGTGTCCAAAATGTTGTTTTAATTTTGCTGAGTGAGTGAACTAAGTAGTCAACTACATCGAATTTATGATATAATGAGTAGGGAATGGGGAATGAGTGAGCGATTTTGGGCACATCCTAAGATCTGCCCATAGCTCCTCCCCTACAGGCTTCCAGAAGGCCGGCCAATCAGAGGGAAGGGGGTTTGTGCAGTGGGGAGCCTTAAAGAGACAGCAGCTAATCATGGTGTTTCAAACTGAGGCTGAAATGGAGGTTTTCTAGAACACCAGTGTGTAAAGATTGTTTTGAGCTATAAATCATGTAAGCTACTCCAGAACAGAAAAAGCAGAAAAAAACACAGTGACCCCTCTTTAAGTGTCCATTTGGGACTGACTCGAAATGTGAAAAACTTAATTTTGCTACATATTAAAGGAATAATTTAACAGCAAGACATATTTAAGTAACATGCTATGTGCCAAACACCTTCCCCTCTTTTCTCAGAGTTGAGCGAACAAGTGGCATAGCGAATATTTACCTCAAGATCTCCTATCTTTCTTACTCTGATAACTAAGCAGCTGTGGTCAGCCACCACATACTAATGGATTCTCACTTTATGGGAAAGATGAGAGTAAACAAGCTCACTACCAGCTAATGAGTAAGCTGTGAATGTTTACTGTTCGGCTGAAACAGTTGCCAACCCTCTATAGCTCTGCTCTCTCCTCCACATATGGTCACCTCCCGCTTCAGAAAACAAACAAGGCAGCAGGAAATTCCCAAACTCAAAGCTCTGCTGTATATAAGACGGATTATATGTATATGGCAGTTTGGTCCCTCCTGTTTGAGTCTACTCTGGAAGAGAAAAACAAAGACACTTCAATAGAGCTGCTACTTCCATTTCCCTCTGTCACCGCAGTCATGAAATGGAAATATTTGACAGAAATGTGGAGCAGGACACTAACCTTGTATTTTCAGACTAAATGGTCATTTTATCATGATACTCAATGAGGATTCTCTGGCTTTTGCAGCCATCCTGACGTGAACCAGAAAGGATTTTTTTGTAGATTTGTTTGTCCTTCTTTAGTGTTGGCCCTAATTCTCAACACCAGAGGTTTCTACTTGGTAGACAGTCACAATGCAGCAGGAAAATGTCCCTGTGCTGCCTGGTGTTTGTCCTGTTTGATTGAAGTCGTGGGAGTTCTGTTGGCAGTCCCGAATGAATAATTAAATGAACAAAAAACGATCATCTGTTCTTGCCTTTTTGAGTTCGTGACAATATCCTGTGAGTGGAGTAGTTGTATATTAGCAGTATCATACTCCCAACTCTCCTGCTGGTCGGGCTGGTAGAAAGTCAGACACTATAATACTTCAACTTGAGGGTAACTTTTCTGAGTCTATAGTTCAAGGCATAGTGAGACTCTCATGTCATACTCAGCTGTCATGACAGCCTGAGCGTGTGCTGTGGTTCCTAAAAGCATTTTTCTGTGTTTCTGTCTCTCTTGAGTATCCTTATGGGATTTACAACAAGCTACAATGGATCCAGACAGATGGCAAGGTGGGGGTGTTGGGTAAGCATCTCCTGAACCCAAGGGAGAGCTGCCATATACAAGCTGTCAAACAAATGTCTTCACCCGCAGTTTCATTTGTTTAGATATAATGAGATCCTGACTTTGATTTTAATTTACAAAATTGTTCAGACATCCGAAAAAAAAAAAACTGCAGAAACAGCATTAAAGCCAAAATCTTTGCTTCTTGTTAAGAAGTTTATTCATACACTCCTTTATTAATTAAATTGTTTTTGTGCCGACAACATCATCGCAGCCTCCATGAAAGCATAAGGCCAGCAAGGCCATCAGGTATTTACATAAAGAGAAGTAGCAAATAGGTCATGAATATCATTAATATTCAAAAAGCTGCACTTCAAAGAGTGGTATCCCAATGCCTCAGCATTAACTGCATTTGACCATTCATGTATTTCCTCATTAAGCACACTGGGAAGCATTATTTGCTGAAGGCTGTGTACTGCACGCTGGTGGCAACTGCATCAAAACAGTTCTTTTAAGTCCCTCCCTGTGTTAAGTATCGTGCTGCTACACAACTCCTAACAAGGCAAAAGACTAAGAAGAGCTGCCAGTGTGTGTCAGCTCTCATAATGCTGATGAAGCTCACAGCGATTTATGTAAGACACCACTTCACTCGTTCACTCTTGACTGGATAATTGACAGGCTATTGTTAGTTGACAGCCAACATTTCCCAGATTTCCCTAAAGAAGTGTCAAATTTATCAAGCTAACCACTAAAAGACTTCGGCACTTTTGACAAGGATTGTTGATTTTAGTACAAACAAAAACCTATGCCTTTAGAATAACTAAAAAGACACCCTAACAAGACAGAAAACACTCAAAGGGCAGCTCTGAATCTGCCCTTTTCTATGAATACCTCCCTTTGACAGTGCAACACTGCTTCATGTAGCTCTTACGTGACGGTGAATCTTTTGAGTAAATACAGGAAGATCAATTATACTCATTTATTTGACACACAATACGAAGTAACTGGGAAAAGTTAATGTTATAAATCACTTCATTTAAATGTCTTTAATAAATAAGTATTTAAATATTATATTCATTAAAAATGTATCACACAACTCTTGAACTGTGGGTTCAGATAGTTCCATAGGATGAATCCATTAATGTTTAGTTCGAGTCTGAAATATCTGAACTGATTAATTTAAGTGTGAATACTTGTTTATCTTTGCTTACCCTTTGATTTTCTCCCTGAATGTCACTACGAGCATCTTTGCAGCTTCCAGAATATGATTTTGTTGACCTGACTTCTTCTTTCGCGCCTCCATGAAGCTGAAATTTTGTGATTTTAAGTGACAGGTGCCAGAATCTATTTGGATGGATTGCATCAAAACAGTAAAGACATTCAGATCCCCCAGAAGAGTGTTATCACTTTTGAAAAAAAAAAAGTTAACATTAGCGTGTCAAATAAGTATACCAAGATGATACATGTCACACGTTGCAGTCTAGGCAAAGCAACACCTGGTTAGTGCAATAATTTTGATGACATTTTGCTCATCAGTGTTCCTACTAACACATGCATGAAGAGTAAGGAGTGTATTCAGAGGGCGGCCAGGGATGGAGTGTCTCCACAAATTAAGTTTGATTAAGATTATCTACTCTGGGTGCTTCCCCAAAACCCTAATTATAACTTGGTATTAGTCTTAGCTTTTACTTAATTTAACATCTGGTACTTTAATTGTGTATCACCTCACAGCTCGGAGCTTTCTTTGCATGTAAATGAAGCACATACCATTGTTTGGTTGAAAATCAGTCAATCCATCAGAAATTGCAGTGGCAAAGGTATTTTGATAGTTTCTTAAAGCTCCTCTAAGAAAATTTTTGGTGTATGTTGATTTTGGCGCCCCTTGTGGACAAATCTGTACCCATTATATTTTTGCTGATTTCGTCTTGTACATGGAAAGCCTGGAAAAAGTCTCCTCTGGCTTTCTTTTATAGGACAATATATATCTTGGTGGGAATATTTGCTGTTTATAGGATTATTCTTTCGCATGCTGTCTTTTCTGGACTGATTCCTACCCCCTTGAAGTGGTGCAAGGCCTTAAAAACTGCAAAAGATGAGACAAAATATGAAAAGTTTAAATGTTGTTCCTGATTGCTCTCTTACTTTTGTGATGAAGTGATCAAAGGGCTTCACTGTAAGTATCTGTATCTGTTTCATAACATACAACAACAAAAAATTCGTACAGGAGCTTTAAGTAAATAAAATTGTGAATATAGTCAAACTTTATATTATAGATTAAGAAGTTTCAATTATATTGATTCAATTTTCCTTTTTTAAAATGAATGTGCCATGATTATTGTTTGAAGCATGTTTTATCTTGCATGTTTTTCTGAAGAATATTCTGGAAAATGTTTGTCTTTGTTTTGATTATTGCAATGATAATAATCATCACACATTTGTATATAACAAGCCTATTTTTTTCACTCCAATATTGTTAAAATGGTTTTAAAAAAAGACAACACACCTTTAAGTTACATTTTAAACGGATAAAAAAATGTCTGATTTCTTTGTGATTAATTGTGGGTTAACTATGACTAATCATGCTGTTTACAGCGATTAAAAATGTGAATCGTAACATCCTTCATTAAAACATATGTGTTAGTGAATGCCATCAGGTATTCCTCGTGCCACCCCCTGCATGAGTCAGTGCCCGTTAGGCCACCCCAGTCTGAAAAGTCTGGACACATCCCTGCACAGAGCTGCATTCCTCAACCATTTCAATTCTTTATCACTTTTTCTTCCTATAATCCAAAAGAAGTAGTTTTTTTTATCAAGTAAAGCCACTGAGCTATAACTGCCCTGGAACCAACTTTTCCCACTATATATAAAAGCGAATATATGAATTCTGGCATACTGCTAGGTTCAAACAAAAAAAATAAGCAGAAAAAGAGCCGTGCTTTCACTAAACACAAAAGTGTCACATAGCTGATGTAAGCACTAAAATGCACATCCAAAGAGAACACTGCCAATCCCAGATGAACCCTGAACACAGCTGCATGTGCGACTGCAGCATCAGCTATTATAATTTAGGTGACTGCAGGCCTGACAACCTCCATACAGATCACGTAACACACTATACAGATTGAGAACAAAAATCCTTCATATCTAGATTTGTTGAAACATTACTGATGTGATGGAATTTGAGAATTCGAGAAAAAAAATAGGAGGATATTCCATGCACTGGCTGAGCGGTAATCTGGCTGCAGATGTGTTTTTTTTTTATACTGTCACAGAGCTTATCTCCACAGGCACAGAAGCCCCTTTAAAATGCAGCATCTTGTGAGGACACACTCAGGTGTAAACTTGGTGATCACCCTTGTGGAAAGCATGAGGAGAGATATTTGCATCTACTTTGTAGCACCACCAAGCAAAGCCACCTGCTGCAGCTGAGCTCACCCAGAGTCCTCGGAGCGGTTTGGAGCTGACAGCTCCTCTGCATAGCAAACGGGAGAAAAGGTAATGGATTTAAAGTGAAGCTAAAATTATTACAAATCCTCAAACAATGTTTGATAACAAATCAGTCTCCACTGTGGTTTGCAATATGCAACTCATAAGAATGTCAGATGAATTATTTACAGGGACTATTTTAGATTTCACAATGTCAGTTAATAATTCATCCCGTATCCTGCATATTTGAAAATACCTGAGTTTGTGGGAGGTTTACATGCATATTTATAGAATCTTTTAATTCAAAAATTCAAAATTCAACACCTAACCCTCAGTCTAGACAAGAAACAGTGGGGAAAAAGGGAAAAGCATGTTTGGAAAAGTAGACAAAGAAGTAATTTTTTATCCTATTCTTCAAAAAGTCCTGCAGAGAGACACACCTGTCCTTTATGAGCTCCCTATCGATTCCTGGAAGATTATAAAACCCACATGACCAGATTACGACACATTTCCTCCTCTATAATCTGAGTGATGATTGTAATCTTGATGGGTTTCTTTTTCCCACAGGGAGAGCCCTCACTTTGGTTACAGCGCCGTTAAACTCCTCACCTAGCCACTGGCTAGCAGATCAAAGCAACATCCACTCACAGGAAAACAGTCGAGCTGGGGAAAAAAAAAGGTGGGTTGCTATGGCAACTTAAACCACTTCTTGTATGGTCTCTTGCTACAAATGTATTATTAGGCCAGGAGTGTATTAACTGCATTAATCAGGCGAGTGTTTGTAGTGCAACAACACCTGCTGTGATGACTTTAGATGGCAGTACGAGGTTGTGTTTATGGGTTCTTTGTTATTCACAGATATTACCGACACTATCACACATCTAAAGACACCATGAAATGTATAAACTGTTCTTTGAGTTTGCATTAAGAAAGGAAAAATCATCACAGCATGTGTATCATGATTTAGGTCAGGTTGTATGTAAACACATGGTTTTTCATGCATGTATGTATGAGTCACATTCTGCATGTATGTCCTCCTGGCCCTCCCAGGAGACACAATGTCTATGGCACAGGAAGCTGGCGACATTAAACATTCACTTGGATTTACCACACATGGAATAAGAGCGTCCTTGGAAGCCTGACATCTCCTGTATAATTAAGTTGTCCGGATTAAAGCAGGAACGCAGCCTAATCAGCGGATATGTTGATAAGCATTAAGCCACGGAGGCAGGAATTATTAAGAACTACTCCTGATCGCAAGGTCCCATAATGCATCAATCCTGCAAAATGAGGTCACCCACATCCAGCTTCCATACAGTCAAATACATTAAATATGTGGTTTTGACAGCTGTGGAAACATGTATTAGCTCAGGATGGTGGATATGCATTTACAGGAAGAGTGAACACAACAAAAATGCCCACAAGTCCCCAAAACGTCATCCGCGTTTGTTGGTTTTATTCCTGGAAATGTGAAAGAATATAACAGGAGCCAGAATGAGCTGCAGCTTCCAAAAGGTCTGACATTTCCTGCGAACTTAAAATAGCTCCTATTTTCAAGTTTCTGTTTTAAACGTGAAGCTTCCTCACTGTGTTTTTGTTATCGTGCCCTGACATTTGTCCTCTCCCTTTAGGTACACGCTCTTATTTACTTTCCTTTTTGGCCTTTTGAAATCAAAGCACCTTTTCTTTAAATGCTCCTTTCAGCATGATAGCTGCACTTTGACCACGTTCTGCAGCACGGTGGAAAAAAATGTCCCTCTCCAACACCTCTTCTATCATATCAGAGCAGCTATTTGTCGCGAGGTGGGCATGGCTGGACAGCATGGTACTCCTGTGCGAGTCTACTCTGGAAATGAACTACATGGACTCTGTTTCCATTTTCCTCTCCCCCCCTCGCACCACGGTCATGAAATGGAAATGTTCAACAATAATGTGCAGCAGAGCACAATGTTTTGCAATGTCAAAGCAATGTGAATGTACTGTAAGATCCATCCATTATTTATATAAAGAAGTTGGAACACTGGAAAGATTTTAAATTTCTACAGCTTCCACATCCAGCGTGTTTCCCAGCATGCCTTGTAACCCTGATGACAGAATTTTATCAGGACAGAGCTCCTTCACAAACTGAGCGGAGAGTCTGTTTTTTGACAGTGTGTCTGTCTCTGGATTCTCACTCCTACACATCTTAATACCTGCTGCGTTCATGTGTTTGAGATAATGGATTTAATCATTGTGTAATCGCTAACACAGGCAAAGCTTTCGAGGGTCTAATTACAGACTAAAATATAGATTCCCATTAAGCAGAAGATGGGTTTCATTGATGTGGATGGGTTTAATTCATGCTCAGGGGTTAGCGGTGCATCACCGTTAAAATTTAAAACACTTCTTAAATGAATGAGTCACATCTTGAACACAGCTACATCCGTCTCCTGCATTCCTGTACACCATAATTTTATCTTATATTAACTGCAAACTGGAGACAAACAATCTCAAGTCCATTATATTAAATATGAAACACTGTTTTTACATCATGTAGGATTCAACTTTCATGTCTGGATGTTTGTTCCCACTTCTGATGCTGCAACTGCTGCATCACCTCTCCACTTCTATTCATGACTGCACTTCCAAATTACACGCGCGCATTAAAGAAACAATAGGATTGTCAAAGAAAAGGACCACATGTCCTTAATCTGCCTAATTCAAGTCATTCTGAACTGCCAGCATTAAATATAGTCACATATTGATACCAACCTGGAGGCTACATGTCTGTTTGCTTGATGAGCTCTGAGTGTGGGAGACGGAAAACAGGAGGAAGGATAAACATGAGCATGAAGACACGAGCCGCTCAATGCTCCATTTCCTCCCGTGGGAATCTCATCTTAGTTTTGAGGACAAAGACGCTTTAAAATTTCAAGAAATCATGGGTGGGGATTTATTGGATGATGAACGAAGATGCTACCATAGAAGGAGGATTTCTTAGTCAAACTACAGATGCAGTCACAACAAATAAAACCTGGCTGTGAAACCAATGCCATCATTGAGGCAGAAATTTTGCATATTAATTATGATTAGTTGCTCCACCCATCTGTGGAGAGAGATTGGGGAAGTGGATGCACCTGTGTCAATCAGGCTGCATGCAGCAGAAGGGACAAAGGGTGCTGTGGGCAGTGTGAGGGGTTCCTCTTCTCTGTGTGCTGAGCTTGAGACTGCATCCACTCCCTGTTCAGCCCTTTGTGCTTTACACCTTTTCTTTCGGAAGCTGCAGCATTATTGTTTGATAGCGGAGGGGGTTCTGTTGAGCTATTACATAAACCCACCTTTCTGCTTTATTTAACAATCCTGCTCTCCATCCTTCATTCCCGGGTAATTATAATTCTAATTTGTTATTCCCTGCAACCCCTAGAACTACGGGGAATGTAACAACAGACAGCAGAAAATAACATTAAAAGAGGCCCATTGTGGACAAAAACAAAGCAACAACCTCTTGTATGAAAATGTGAACCGATGTGGAAATCTTAAAATCTGGCTGGCTGCAGAACCATCAGAAACCACACACACACACACACACACACACACACACACACAAGGCCAAATAAAGCTGATTCATAAAAAAACACATATTTGCAGCTGTACACACTGTGCAGGGGGTGAATTTTTCATGACTCATAATTTTCGCAGTTATCAAATTTAAAAGTTATCCCATATAAGTGCAGGCTGAGTTCAGCATTTCTAATATGACCAAGACCAGCGACAGGCTTCAAAACTCTTTAAGAAAAACAAACGAGTGATGGATAATATACGGTCTATAATAAAAAACTAATGACGTTACAAAACATCAGCAACAGCATCGTTTCCTTTAAAACATCCTTCTGGTGCGCTGAGCTTGTGCTAAACCTGCCCAAATAAGGACGTCATTGATCCATGAGGAAATTGAAACTCCTGCTCTGTCAGATGCAGTTGTTTGTCATCCTCACTCATCCTGCAGAGGAAGCGACCTAAACACTGATATGAGTCAGACAGAAGTTTCACTGAAGTGATGTAACTGTCCTGAACATCCTTAAGTCCTAGTGACTAAAAGAGAATGCAACAACTCAAGACATCCCTCGAGCTCCTCAAAGAAACTCATTCGACTCAGGTGATTTCTTCTATCTCTCTGTAATCTGTTACATCAGAACATTTCTACTCTAATGCAGATTGAGTATCTATAAGTCAACAAATATTGATAGTCTGACTCTCCTCTCTCACTCTATAATCTCTCTGTGTCTTTGCACCATTTGTTTGGGTTTAGCTTCAGCTGTTATCGCTCTGTAACCTTGTTATCAGCACCAGCAGGCAGCTGCAAGCTCTCTGCCCAGCGCCGACTGGCAGACACAGTCTATTGCTCCCTTCACGTCGTCTGCCTCAGACAGGAGCGTCACACCTCTGTTACGCCTGGCCAACAGTGTAAACGGTAGAATAGTGGGGAAGAATTGTTCTGGTGCTGAGTGGGCACAGGAGGAGGTTATAGAGATGTAAAGGAACCAAAACACGTTGATGGCGCGCTGCACCCTGAGTGTTTGAGGCTCACATCCTGTCTGTCGCATGTTTACAGAATGTTGCTCCATTAAGTTGGCTGAACAATCTATTAATGCTGGTTTAAAACTCCTGTGAGGAGTTTTTAGCTGGCATAACAGAGTCAAAAGAGACAGTAGAAGCTATTTCAGATTTAGTTTTAGGTTTTCATCTTTAGACAAAAACCCCTAATAGACTAAAGGTGCGGTCATACCAACATACCGTGTCCAAGCACGCTTCAGCCCTAAAGTCCAGTTCATCTGGCCAGTATGACCACAAGTATACCGTGCCAGGGCACGGTTCACTTCTCCTCTTCAGTGAGGTGTGCTTCAGCACGGTACACTTCATGCAAAAGCACAAGCATGCAGATGTGATAGCCGTGACCGCTCCTCTCAACAGTTATTTTTAGCAATAACAGGGGTGTTATAGAGCTGTGTCAGCCCAAAACAACTAAACATGAGCCTAAAAGGCACTAAAGTTGTAATCCTGTTCCCTGTGTTCCATTGTACTGACTCTGATGCTCCAAATAAACAGATGCTTCATGGTGACATAGGCAGGACATGCATGTCTAAAGTCTGGTGCATGTTGGAATAGTGTGACCATGAGCCATACTAACCAGTGGAGGAGCAGCACTGCGGGGGGGGGGTATTGTTCTTTTCTTTTAGGCTTTATACTGTCCTTCTGGTTTACATGATGCAGCTATAAAAAATCGCTATTTTTCTCACACCGGTGTTTTTGAAAACATATTTCAGAACCTTTAAGGCTCCCTGTGGAACAAACCCCCTTCCCTCTGATTGGACAGCCCTGTCGGAGGTAGAAGTATGACCTTCATGTTTGAGGTGTCAGCGTGTCATGATCCAGTGAGGAGATCCTTATGTAATAACTTTAACCTTTTTAACAAGTCTCATGAGGACCTTGCGCTATTTTTCGAACGGACACAGGAAATGCCAACATCAACGCAAACCAAAAGTTCCTCACAGGAGCTTTAAAGTAATGATCTCAGGGTTTTTGTGCTTGTTGACTGAAACAACAACTGTGTTTTCATGCTCTAATGAAAACACTGTTTTATGAATACAGGATCCAAAGACAAAGTTTGAAATCAAACCTGAACCAACACAGCAGCAAACACGTCGAGTGGTTTCTGTCAGAAAAGCAACAAAAGTTGTGTATCTGACATGATGCTCATAAAAACTTCAAGCTGTGCTTTCTTTTTTTAAGAAAGACGACAGTTAGCAGTGTTCCCTGACACCCGCTTTTGTCTTCCTCATCACGTCCAAAATTCATGTCCATCATTTCCTGTCATTCCCTTGTGCACGGGTTGCAAATTTAAAACCCAGAGCAAGGAAAACTCAGGCAATTACAGCAGGAAATGACAGAATGGCTTCTGGTGCCAAAGTGACATCTGAAAACGAATGTCATTTACATATAAATATGGGATATGATGAAATGACAAACCTTAATGTTATGAATATAAGATAGGTCACAGTCTGTCAAGCAATAAACCTAAACTGACCTTGAAATGCCACCAGATCTAGCGGGTAGAATCGACAGACTTTAATAATGGCTGGAAGCCGCCGCAAACAGTGTAGTAGAAGAGCATTACAGTGTCTCTGCTTCACACTGCCACTCTGGTTAGTGAGCTCACATCAATCCTGCTTTGAGCTGTACTGATCTGTGTCGCTAAGTGATGAGTGAGGAGGGACAGCAGTGTGGTTATGCAACACAATACAGCTTGCAAAAGTGTCATCTTGAACTTGGGGGACACATAATGTTAATTAGCTTGTAAAAAACACACAACTTTTTCTTTTTCAATAGCTTTTATCTTTTACAAGCTCACTAAAAAATAATCCCTGCAGTGTGATGAAGTGGATATTTTAATTACCAAAGTATATGCTTTAATTACTGGGATTTGTCCTCTGCAAATGTTTATCTCTGCTGAACTTTCGAACCGTGCAACTGAGCTGCATATTATTAATATTTCTGTTGTTTCTGTTCAACCGTCTCTTTAATGTGCCTTGAGGTTATGGTGGATTTTTCATGGTCCAACTGTTTCCATGGATGGTAAGACAAAGAGAAGCAAGACTTGTACATACATCTTTAGCTGTAACATCATGTCTAATCATTAATGGATTTTAAATGTCCCTGTTAGATGATCATTTATGTTCCTCTGCATATGGACATGAAAGTACCTGAAGTTCCTCTAAAAACCCCTACATTTCTATTTTAAAGGCAGCAGAAATACTGCACCAATTATCCAAATCCAGCCAAATCCTCTGTGCTCTCGAGGTGAAAAGGTTTATCCCATAATAACTGAGAAACCAGGGAAATCTTGAACCTAGTTAAGTTAATAAAAGTCTATCAATGGCGGCAAAGACGAGTCCTGAATGCAAACACCCCGATCAGCCGTGCTCCTGCAGCCGCTGGTTCAGCAGCGAGTGTGTGTTTGGAATCTTAACGGCGAGGATCCAGACGCATTATTGAATGCCACTGAAGGGGTCAAAGAGAAAGTTGCACTGAGAGTGAAACAGACACACTGAGCGGCATCATCATCGTGCAAGAGTGGGTCCTGGATCATTTGGCATCACTCCCCAGGGAAATTCACATTCATCTAGTTAACCCGTACCTGTTTTCTGACCCCGCAGTAACAAGTCCATGAAGTGTTGCATTCAATGACGTGCTATCAGAACTGTTGCATTGATCCCTAAAGAATATGAGACATAAGGATTTGTCTGCTCCACACAAAACGCTAAATTAAGGAATTAGAGGGAGCAGACAGTAATATCTCTATGTTTGAGATAACTTTAGAAATGTTGATTCAAGTTTAGCCTACATTCACAACGCACTGGATTAGCTTCCCGGCTGAGGAAAGCACAAGAATTGAAATGCAAATAAGACGAGGATTACTGAGAGAGCATTCAGCCTCGCAGAGCCTCTTCCATTAACGGGTGAAGAACTGGTCACATCTGAAAATAGCGTCTAAGCCTAATGATTACTCGCTGCTTACTTATTTTTGTTTAGAGAAGTTAATAACTCTTGTTATCAGTGATGCAGAAACAAATAAGAGAATGTTTCACACCTTGCTGGCTCTGGATGTGATATAACTGCAGCATAATGATCTAATCTATGGCAGTAATCCTCCTCCCCATTACTCCATACGCTTATAAAACTGCTGCACTGTGGCTGATAGTCCCTATCTCTTATACAGATTTGTTTTTGTCAGCATTCACCCTGAAAATATAAGAAAGCAGACGTAGCAATAGTGAGATGGATAACTTCCACCCTGTACATGGATACCGGATTTATTTCCCAGTCAAGGTGTTGCATCTGAATCCAAAGAAAATGGAGCTAAATGAGAAACTGAATCATCTCAACTTCAAAAGCGTGCTTCCTGCACACTGAGAAGTGTGAAATTTGTAGCTGCAGGGGTGGCACTGACTTGAAAGTAACCAAATATGAATTCTCTTTTATAGTTTTTCAGATCTGTGGAGAATAAGAAAAAGTGTTTACTGACTTTTGTCTGCCATGACAAAATGTAATTACAGACTTTGAATGTGTTTCTGTCTCTTTTCTTGAGTCTGCAGATAAATTATTGAAGTATTATTGAAAGCATGAGAAGCATTGACAGACTTCAAAACTTAAACCCTCCTTTTATGATTTTTTTTCCCCCAGATTTGTTAAAACTTTTCCACTGATGCAAACATTGCTTTCTGATACATAAAAGTCAAATTTAAAAATGTTTCTTCTAACATACAGGAGCTATGGGACTGTTTCATCATGTTAGTGTAAATCAGTTTCCAAAGTCAGGAGCGCCCTCTGCTGGAAGAATGTAAACACAGCCCGACATCTCTCTCCCTCAGTCCAGCCTGTTTTTATCCATCCTGATTGAGACGCGATGGCAACAGAACAACCAGTGTGTCCCCCTTTCGCTGCAGCTTCCTCCAACTCCTCCTGGGGGAAAATCTAGCACTCCCACACACGCTGGCAGATATCGTGTTGTTGACTGAATGTGTATTTCCCACTGCTTCATGCCTTCCTTCCTCCCTTCAGGGAGCAAATTCAAGAAAGCAAAGTTCAAAGACAGACGTGGAAACACTTTGATTTCAGAATTAAAATCTATATGATGTGACGCTAAGTGAAGTTTTCGGCCCAATAACCAATTAAAAACCCACCACTCATGTTCTGTCTATTTTATGAAGTGGACAGAGTGAGTCAGAGGCCAAAGAAATGTTTGTATATTCCATTGTTTGCTTCAGGATATTCTGTTAGTGGCAAAAATTCAGATGATCAGATCAGATATTCATCTGATATTTGCTAAAACTGACATGGCATTGAAACAAGCCCTCCCTGTAGGATGTCTTGACTTTCTTTCAGACAAATCTATCCCAATAGGATACCTTACAGCTGTTTTTGTTTCGAGCAGCACACAAACATCAGTTTCTGGGTCACTGGAAGGAAACAGGGAGAGGCAAAGAAGAAAGATTTTAAGGGAAAAAACACACCTGTCGTTTTTTTCCAGCACGTCCTCGCAGCAAGGTCTCATCACAGCTTTGTCTCAAGGAGCTGAAGGATATCCTGCGCACAGATGCTTCTGAAACCTTGAAACAGCAATCTAGAAGAAGAAAAACATGTTTTTTAGCATAAATAACTCTTGCTTTTTGCAAATTAAAACATGAAGAAGACAAAACTCAGAGAATTCAATTCCACTGGTGCTTTTGGCACTCTTCAGACTTACAAATAAGTGACTTGTTGTGAACTCTGAATAAAATACCAAGTTCTAGTCAAAGTGAAAACCAACAATTCTAATGAGTGTGTTGGGTCTGCTTTGGAAAAATGTACCTGATTTATTTATTGCTTCTGTGAGGCGTCTGAGATCTGGAGCTGTCCACCTGCAGTATGTAGAGAAAAATGTCAGATATTGAATAACATCCTGAAAATGTGTCAAAAAAAAGCACTTTCTTTCTCAAAACTCAAATGCATAAAAAAATAAAATACAACAACAACAACAACAAAAAATCTGTGGACACTTCTTACCTCCAAAGAAAAGTAGACTGACGGACTGACAGGTGACTGCAGCACATTTCTCGTTTCAGGTTGCTTCTCGTGAAACTCTTGGGAAACTGTGTTACTTTGTCCAACAGGGTAATTAAAATAAGAAAGTTGGTGTTCCCAATGTTTAAAAGCTTACACAAGTCAGTGAATCCACACACTTTAAAGAATATTTATTTTATTAGACATCTTCAGTCCACCATGGAAGCTTTTCATCCTAA
Source organism: Labroides dimidiatus (assembly GCA_030710495.1). Taxonomy (NCBI): domain Eukaryota; kingdom Metazoa; phylum Chordata; class Actinopteri; order Labriformes; family Labridae; genus Labroides; species Labroides dimidiatus. Next base: position 11,363,204 of record CM061160.1, on the reverse strand, counting down.
AAAAAATATGGAATCTCTGCACATCTTTATCATATAATTTGCTGCAAGGTTTCTTCCAACCAAGTCTGTTCACAGACTTTCTAATAAGAAAAAATAACATCAAAAATGCATTGAGACAGACATCAACAGTGCTATAGCTTGTGATTGTAATTAAATCCTGCAGAAATGAAGCACCACAGCCTGTCTGCTTTGCGAACAAGCTACAGATGTTTTAATTAAATAACGACCATTCACTCCTCTTTTCTATTCAAATGAAACGGGATGTTTAAGACTTTCATTCTCCCAAATATTAAAACAGACCGCGCAGCCGCAAAAAAAATAAAAATAAAAATAAAAAAATAACAGAAGTCTGCTTCCACCAAGATTCACATCAGTTGAAAAATATCAAGTTTGACCTTTGATGTGCAAAGTGGCCAGTAATCTCATAACTCTCCAGATAAGACGCACTGACCTCTGAGAAGGCCATCATGCATGAGTGAGTGTGATACCAAAACACTGTTTTCACACTCACAAAAAAAGGCACAAACCATGCTGGAAGATTTGTCTACAAATTTCTTCATAACTTGACATGAGATTATCATGTAGTACCAGAAGTCTGACTAAGACAGTAAAGGTCAGATTTTTTTTAAGTCCTCTTTTTTATTTATATGTCCTGAAATGTCTTGTATAAAATAAACAACAGATTTTCCAGAGGCTAGAAAGCCTCAGTGACTTCATTTCAGTAAAAGCACAATGCAGAAGTGACTCAGTAGTCAAAGTTCACTGATATTTCTTCTCTTGGCTCCAGGAAGTCAGCGGCTCATGGCAGGCCGCTGAAGATCTTGCAATGCATGTACTCCAGTTTCTCTGCCCTGCTTTTCCTCAGCATAGGAAACCACTCCCGATAGCCGAGCTCTACCACCTGGTATCCTGCCAGCTTCAACTGCCTCCTCTTCATCACATGAAGCCCCAACAGGTGCTCTGATTGGTAGCAGTAGTAGTTCCTGCTGGGGACCTGGACAGCGAGTTTGACCGCGCATTTAGAGTTCTGAGAGGCTGAACCCCAACTACTTGGTTTGATAAGAGCCTTGGTGATGTCATCGGTTAGTTTTACTCCTGTATTAAAGAGCTCTTCACCTTTATGTGGCTTTACGGTGTGACGAGATGTTGGCTTTTGGGGCAAAGGATCTGAAGTCTTTTTGGTATTTATTAGCTGTGCTAAAAGGTCGTCTGTTAAAGTCACTCCTAAATGTGCTTTTCCCCAACCCAGGTCAGAAGGAGCTTTAGACGGACTTCTCAGGGATGAGGTGGATAAATGAGATTCTGAGTTCACAGGTAAAGGCTGTCCAGTGGAGTCGAGGTGGAGTTCCAGGTCGATAGAACGAGTGTGGGGCAGAATCATCTTCTTATGAATGTACATCTCTCCTCCAAGTAGATCTTCCAGAACAGATTCTGCCTCCTGCACCTCTGGTTTCTGGCAAATATCTGACTGAGCAAACCTCCACAGCATTTGTGTCACCTCCTCTTTCAGCTCACTGCTGAGCCGCGGCCCGGTCCAGTGAGGACACTCCAGAGCCACAGCTCCATCCAAAGTGAACAGGTCTTTTTTCAGATCAATCTTTGCATATTTCAGTGCTTGGTTGATAAAGTCAGGACTCAAAGCGAGCTCATACAGGTCCTCTGGGAACTGTGAGACAAACGCTAGTCCGAGAAGACCAGTAAGAAGATGCTCTGGGTATCGCTGGAATTCTGCCTTCCTCTGCCTCATGCTCTCTGTTAGAGTGGAGTAGACGTTTGGGCTCTGGTTTGGGAGAAACTGTAAATTCCCAAAGGCCCACAGCAGCTTGCTTGAGTCTTTACTTCTGCAGTGCAGCGCAACAGAGGGAACGCGCTCAGCTATCGCCATGAGGATGTCCTCACTACGACAGTGCAGTGCTGAACAGGTGAGCGCCACATGCATCAGCCCTTTGACTCCCATATTGTGAGCATGTCGAGGAATTTCCTGAGCCATCGCCTCCATCCACGGCCTGTGATAGAAATAGCTAAAACGCATATATTTCAGCACATTCACAATGGCAAACTCACTCATCTCCTGCACAAAAGAGTGACCCTTATCGACTATACAAGTCACTGCACTCTCCGATAGTGAAGTCTGGGATTTGAAGAGCCCCAGGCAAACAGTACCAACCTCCTCTGGGTGCAATTGTGGTAAATGTTGCATGAGAAGCTGCTCCAGGGGACGGATCAAGTCTGGTGGGCACTTTCTGCCCTCTCCCATTATATACATGAGTTGCACCAGCTCAGGGACTCCAATTTGTCCCAGATTTAGGAGCACTGAATCATACAGGTGCTGTAAGAACTCGGGGACCTGCTTTTTAATGTAGCGCCATAAGCCAGCGACAAACAATAGCTGGTGTAAAGTCATCCAACCAGCCCGGCGGCACAGCTCGGCCTCATACAGGTTGAGTACAGTGTGGGTTGAAGGCATGTCGAGCCACACAAACGCCTGCAGCACCTCCAGCAGCTCAGGATCCGTAAAGAGGCGAAGATGTTCCACAGAATATCGAAGTAGCATGATGAAGCGCTGGTCGCTCCTCACTAATGAAACAAAGTCTGGGTGCAAACCGCTGAGCTCTGTGAAAATCTGAGACACATGAGATGGTTTCATGCTGCCCTTCAAAGCAGCCACTTTTTTCAGCAGCAGCATGGCCTCCTCCCATTTTATCAGGCACGGCCGCTGAGTAAGGTCAAGGGTGATGGAGGCGTACGCTGGCCTACATTTCAGGAAGGCACGTGGATCCACTTTAACATCTGGTGCCATGGGTTTTCTGTCGTGCTGTGACCCTGATGGGATCTCCTGTTCCGGGCTTTTGTCGAATGCCAAGTCAAGGAGAGTGTTTTTAGAGCTGGAGAGATGCCGAGAGCAACTCACGCTGTATCGATTGCTTTGTTGCCAAAGGGAAGGTATGAGGGCAGGAAGACACTGCTCATCCTCCTCGTTATCCGTGTGGCTCCAGGAGGCTGCAGAGTTCCTCGCGGAGGGATGATAAGATGCAGGGTTGTAATGCAGCCTATATCCATCATGTACAGAGGGTTCCGTGGGTTCCTTTCCCTCATGATCAACAATCTCATCCACCCGTTTGGCATTCACATGCCGGGCCTGGATGAAGTTTTTCCGCCCTGCTGGGAGGCAGCGCAGCCTGGGCAGCCGTCGACACAGCACACAGGCAGCCATCAGTCAGCCAGACTGAAAAGAAAAAGGCAAGAATTTAAAAGAAAACTATCACATGCCAAAACAGAGTTTTAAAACTGAAAGCTAATGAGCCCTTTTTCATGTCCTGAGAGACAGACATTTGGACATTTAGTTTAAGTCTTGTGTGTACTTTATTTCAAAAAAGAAAGAAAGAAAGAAAGAAAGAAAGAAAGAAAGAAAGAAAGAAAGAAAGAAAGAAAGAAAGAAAGAAAGAAAGAAAGAAAGAAAGAAATTTTGGAAAACACTCTGGCTGAACTAACTGCCGAGAAAGTCATTTTGCCCCCTAACGGATGTCTCAGGCTGCCATCTTATAGTCAAATATCTCCAGACACATAACTCCTCCGGCCATGAAAATTGGCAGGAGAAGATAGAAAATTACGCAAAAGAGATCCAAATAACCAAAGGGCATCAGCAAATGTTTATTTTTAATTTTTTTAATGATAATTTGATGACAAAACCAAAACTTACGAGGAAAACTGGGGCCGCAGACAGTCACCATAAGTTTACATGCATTCTGTATGAGATGGGTTCACAGAGTTATGGTGTTTAATCAAAATCTAACACACACCTTGTAGCTGAGACTGCAAGACAGAATTGTGATGTGAACCTTTAAGATTTGTGTTTAAAAGGTCAACTGGTATTTTTGTGTTTGAATCATGTTTAATTAATAGGCTTTTTCTTTGACTTTTTTGGCTCAAACTCTGCTGGGTGGAAACGGGTTTTATTTTTCACATGGTGAACTGGTGTGATGAAAATAATAATTCATATTTGAGATACTTTGTATCGTGTAATGTGAAAACCAGATGTAAACTTAAATCATCCCAGAGCAATATTAGCCTAAATAATTTATAGATTAGCATCATCAATCACTCAATATCATTTTAATAAGTAAAAAATTAATATCCTTACAAAAACAATCGCAGTTAGTTGCATGAATGGAAGGCACTTTTAGTTAGATAGATAGATAGACAGATGATAGATAGACAGATGATAGATAGATAGATAGATAGATAGATAGATAGATAGATAGATAGATAGATAGATAGATAGATAGATTTTTTTATAAGTATTATTTAAACAAGCAAAAAGATAAACAGAGCAAGGAAAATACACCACTGATTAAAGCCACTGGACAGGAAAAAATCTGATTTTTTTTTATATTATTTTTCACTGGTTTTAACATGCCATATTTATTTACGTTTTCCTTCCAACATCATTTTACAGAATTATCTGTTTATTGTAATCCATGACTGAAACTGCAAAGTCTAGCAAATGCTGTTCGATCTGCTGACAGTTTAAAAGATCAGAGATCCCTGCTCGTAGGTTATATTTCAACATGAATTACGCTCACCTTTACGACATTTTTAAGATTGTTATCGACATGTTTGTTGAAATTAATTGTCTTTCTGATCCGCAACTGGGGGTAAAAAAAAAAAACACATTTCAGAATGTGAACGAGATGTGAGACGGTAGCTAACGTGATTTAGGCTTAAGTTGCTGAAAGGTCTCTGCAAAAACTGTAAATTAAACGTCGTTAATAAATCGTCACCTCAAATCTGGACAGTTAAACTCACCTTCTTCTCGCCCGCATTTACACTGTCCAGTTATTTACAGTCAGAACATATTAACACATGAACTTAAACAGAAGTGTCGTGCAGCGAACAGGCATGCTACAATCACACCGGAACTCAAGATATACCACCTTCGAAATAAAACTAAATTCTTGCTCAAATGACCAAAAAGCCATCACAAAAAGCGTACACTTGTGCTTTGATGCGCCCAATTTTAATAACGGCAACGAAATAAATTATTTTCAAAATTATTTGGTGATATACTGTACGAAAAAAGATGTCAGTAACGTTGTATTACTTTATTTTGGTACGTTGCTATCACTTCCGTAGAGAGGAGCTGCGAGTGTATAGGGCATGACCTACGGCAACTGGGTGGGCTCAAAAGCTGCGACGACAAAACGCAAACCTTAACCGAGAACATACCATCGGCATAGATCAGTACCGGGAAGCTTAAAAATAACCATCTCCTCCTCTTAGCCAATACTTCCTTTGCATTTGTTAAAACTAAAGCGAATCAAAATGAAACCGAAGTTGTTTTCTTTACTGGACCTAAGAACACATAGAGACAACCCTCTCACACCTTGTTCCACGTTTTATGCATTATGCATAATCTATGTATTTTGGAAAAAAAAGAAAGAAAAAGAAAACAGATATCAAACAAAAAAAAATGAATATTACAAGATAATAATTATGGTCTAGCAGATAGCTTTCTTTTAGCTCAACCGTCTGTAAATTTTTTACAAATTTCTTTTTCGTTGGTGTTTACATATAAAAACCTTACAAATGAAAGTGATAAAAATGGACACCTAATTACAACTTATTACAAAAACATAAAACTGTCTTATTTTTTATGTGACTCTTCTCAATATATTAGAGACAGCTTATTTACAAGCATTAACATTAACACTTAAAATACTTATCTCAAATTCAATTTCTCTTTAATTTTCTATAGTGTTTTCTGTAACATAAACTCTCAAATTATGCATCTGTTTTCTATTTTCTCTAGCAGGGCTATGAAACTTCCCAGAACTAAGTTATGGCTGTTTTGTTATTTAATGATGGTAACAAAATTTTTACCACTCATGTCTTTGCATTAATAACATTTTAAGCCATGAGATCGTTATTTTAGCAGTGCATTTTGAGTCCTTATGCACATCAGAAGGGTTCTTGGTGATAAATATAATTCAATAATTCTTTTTTTCTTCAGATATGTTTTATTGTTTTCTTTGGTGTTCCTCGCGCTTTGCCAATACATCTAAGAAAAACATTGGGAGTTTTTATATTTTTTTATTTCTGTATATTGAGAAAAAAACTTCCCTGTGCTTTCAATGTGGCAAGAGTTAACAAATCTAAACAACTTTTCCTTGTCCAGATGATGACAACAAAGAAGAAATGAGATTCTTCAAATTTAATAAGGTGTTAAAGTTGTATCCATATGTTCATATGATTTATCTTTACTCTGCAGTAACTTGCATTCTCTAGTTAAGCAAAACCAAACAAGCGGTGGTTTATTTCTTATAATTAATGCTAAATAAATTAAAAAGAATCATTTTAAAACTGTCCTCTATTTTACATCTGTGTGAACAGCAGGGAAACTTTGAGTTCTGTGCCTCCATTGTTTGACTTCACACATGACTGAATCCAGGGGTTAAAGGTGAACTAGCTGGAGCCAGAGTCCTAAGAAAGACAATTCCCGCATTTCTGCATTAAGGGAAGAAAATTCCTCACATCCATTCAGTGGGAGGAGCCTTGGCTAAAGAGTCTTTGGTGGCAGAAACTTTCATTTCTCTCTTCTTATTTACTTGTTCATGGTGGCTAAATAAAGTTTTACATCATTGCTATCATAGCTGTGAATTGATTTGTAGAACACAGATGAGGTTTCAAGAATGTGGTTTTGGGTTAGAGTGTCGTTTATTGGTTCAATAAAACTCGAAGATGGCTGGATACAGAAATAGATTTGCTTTAAAAATATGTAACACATCTTAACAATTTTTGTTTGGAAGTGTTAAAAAAGACTGCAATCTTAATGACATTTCACTTTCATAGAAGATAAATCCTCACACAAAAGTTGAGCAAATGTGAAATGTTTGTTTTTAATTGAAATTATGTAATAAAATGATACAAATGAGACTAAAAACGGCTTGTTTGTTTGTTTGTTTTTTTCCACAATTAAGCCTTTTTCTTTAAAAACATTTCTATATAAGAATAAATTAAAGGAACTTTTGTGAAGAAATTGCAAGGAATGGTTGATGAATATCTCAAAGACTGTAGAGATTCCTTTTTTTTCTTTTCAGAATAAAAGATTAATATTTCTGTTTAATAAGTAATTGTTATTAATGGTTTAATTAAGTGTGATCAAGGTAAATGTTTACTGTACAATTAAGTCAATACATACATGGATTTCTTTCAAGTTGTAGATACAAAACTGACTGTAGAGAAACTTTTTTTTTACATTCTGAAAGTCTTCATTACTAACATTTAAAGTTTTTCTAGTATTTGACTTGATCTGTAAATACCAGGAGCATTTGGAACCTATATTGCTCACAACAAATGGAAAAAGTAAACAGAGATTTAAAAATTCATGAAACTTTTGATAGTAAACTTAAAAAAGAAAAATTAGTCGACCATAACAAAGATCCAAATAAATGTGCAGCCAGTATATTTATTAAAGTTTATTTCTTTGGAAAGAATAATATGATTATTCAGCTATGAGATACAATATGTTCTAAAGAACTTTATAAATGTAAGGTCATAAATATACATGTTTGAGTAATTTTCGTTAGATTTATTGCTTTTGCTTGTTTTGGGGTGTTTTCATTTACATATTAAAGTAATTCAACCAAATTCATAGAGGCAGAAAATGAATAACTTAATAGTTCTTGACTTGTGTAACTTCTGAGTCTTTCCCCCTAGATTAAAAATGTTTGTTCCTTTTTTAATTAAATTTACCTATTTATTTATTTATTTATTAGACATGACTTATTCGATAAATTTCACAACAATTGTCTGTTCACAGGGTAAATCAAGTGAAACTTGAGAGACTTCCTTGGAGAGGAAGTAGTTGATTTATGCTAATGAAGGAGTTGGGGTTTAGCTACGCTGGCTGGGAGCCGCCCTTCATTCACCACATGGTTGAACCCAGGCTCCACTCGCGCCACTTTCGCAATCTTACTACGATTCCCAAACTCCATGCAAATCAAAATAGGAACACATGGTTGTGTTTTCTGGATTATGCGTCCTACCTGTGACTCTATTTGTACAGTCTTTATTTCTTTTCTCAGTTTTGCAGATACCTCTGAAACAGTGTGAGTAAACGGTAAGTCTGAACAAGTGAGTGAAGATGGTGGATTTTTTAGAAGCTAGTGTCTTATTACGTGCATGTTATTGGCAAGAAACCTGTTGTTAGCTTTTGCCTGAGATGCGGTAAACGCTTGGAAAGTAAAAAGCTGTGACTTTTATTTGAAACCGGGGCAGCGCTTTTACGTTTTTGCGGGGAAGAATGTGTAATTCGCCAGTTTCCGCATTTGAAAACAATGTTATAAGGGGCGCATGGCAACCTCTCTTCCATGGTTGGAGAATGAGGGAGATTTGAAAAGCATGTGTTGCTGCTGCATCTCTACTCGGTACCCCGGGGAAGTGAAAATTACGCTTTACTCACTTTATTTCTAATTTTAAGTTATACATTCTTGTGCTTCTGCTGACTGCAATATGTTGGTAGAAATTTGAAGTTGTCGTCAGTGAACACTTAAAAAGTGTCCGTAGAACAAAGCAGCAGCACATGGGGTTGAAGCAGGCCGCGCGCCTTTGCTATCCCGCGAGCCGATGAGTTAGCTTGCTGCGAAGTCTTTACGCACAACACGGGAAGATAAAATTCACGTTTATTACTGGATTGCGTGTCCTCTATCTGTGACTAGGTTACGTGAAATTTGTCCTTTATAAGCACTCGGTAACACACATTGAAATGCAATTTGCGTTAGCCTGTGAAGAAGCTGTAGCAAAGCGGCTATTTTGCTAAGTAAGAGAATGCTCCGAAGTGAATGGACTGCTTTAGCCTTCTTGGTTATTGTGTCTTTAAGGTATTTAACCACATCTAGGGGTGACTAATACGGTGTAGCAAACTTATCTTCTAAGTTATCCATTTTTCCCCTGAAAGCTAACCGTACTCACAGGTTACACGCGCTAGCCTCTTTAGCTTAGCACATGCTTGTATTGGACTGTTTTGATGGAGCCATCCTGCTCTACTAGCTTGTTGTGTGCTGGATTCTAACTTAAGTTTGCAGTAGCTCGTATCTTACGCTTGGTGCGCCCGGTCACAATTGAGCGCACGCTTCCCGTGCACCTGATGATTATGCTCATGCATTATTACCAGTACACTCAAAGCACATTTGTACTCATGAGGTGTTTTTATGCGATGGGAACTGATTTATTAAACGCTCAAAATGCGGACTCTTGGGCGCCATGTTAGTGCGTGGGGGAGGGGTATAGCAATGTGACTTAAGCGCAAGTGTTGCTTCACAACGTAACTACTACTCTTCGCTTATACTCGTGTTTCTCCCCAAACTTTGTCAAAACATTAAAACACAATAGTTACTGATGTTTGCGTGCGTCGAACCCACGCGTTTAACCACACACGCGCTCTGAATTGTCACCTGGACTTCTTTGTGCATCCAGAGATGGGCAATTAGGCGGGTTGAAGGATGCCACCGTCCTTGGTATGCAAGGGCTTTGTGCAGAGACAACTTGTTTTTAACAAGTGGCACTCCTGTAGAAAACGCGTGAATTGCTGCAGCGCCACGTTTCAATAAAATGTTCAAAGGATGGAGCGCCACAGCTGAAAAACATTGCTCATCTCATGTATTCAAGTGCAAAGTTCCAAATTACGTAAGAGTATGTTTTGCAAAAAAAAAAAAAAATACGTAGGAAAATTGCTTGTGTGGGTGGACGATTTTGATTTGTCAGGTGCATAAAAGCGTATGGCAAGCTATGGCTTTATCTGCACACTTCACTGATTTCTTTGACATAATAGTTTTGGGGAGATCCCCACCAACAGATGAGTTAACCTTCGTTTATGAACCACAACTGGCAAGGCAAAGGTCATTCTGAGTAGAATAAACTGCTAAACCACACTACAAGATATAAGCCAGGTTACCAGTAAATTGGATTTGTGTACAAATAATTTAATTTACAAATGAGTTATCTGCTATCAACCCATGCATTAACAATAATCAGACTTAGTACTTTAGATTTCACTTTTTTTTTCTTATTCAGCTGTGCGCCTCTGAGATTAAGCACAGTTCAAACTTAAATTTGTCACACCAAAAACAGGTTTCAATACAATATTTGTTTTATGCAACTTCCTGACATTTTGTTCACTGCATGATTTTTTTTTATAACAAATAAGTTTGATCCGTATATTCAATATGTGCTTTGGAGTGAGATTGCTGACATACTATTAAAAGCTGTCTTTCCTTTGTTTGCAGACCCCTGTGCACATCCGTATCCCTGCCGGAAACCTCCCTCATTGTGGATTTAAAGGCACCTCACTTTATTCACCAAATGCAATCCTCCCTGAGAACCTTGAAGCCACTGTAGTGTCAAAGTGCTTACAGTGCAGGTAGTTTTATAGAATCTACTGCAGTGAAGGCACTTTTAGCACTATTCTGATGATGGCAACTAAAAGAGCAGGTTTATTCACAGACATAAACGGCTTATCCAGGATTGACACATGTTGGAAGGCACAGTCTCCATGCTGCGGTTGGGTTTTGGCCCCCTCAGTTCCTGTTGCAATAAATTTCTCGACACTTTATGAAACATGCTTGATGTTTGGAGGGCATCATGCATCCTGTCACTGAGCAAAGTCTGTGTGGCCATTGAAGGTTGCTGAAAGGTCTCTTTTAATTCATTAATTAACTTCCACTGAAAAATACTTAATGTTTACAACTCATCATTGAATGTGTATCTGGCTTGAATTCATCTAGTGCTTGTGCTAAGGTGCATCTAGTGCAGATAGTGAAGTAGACTAGCACCTACTGCCCTAAGTGCTCCTTCTGGCACAAAGAGCTGGGACTCTCATCTGCTGATTTGTTTGTATATACAGTTTGTAAACAGTATTGTGCATTAACATAAACACAGTCATTGTGGCAGTTCTCTGTTAGTTTTGCATAGTTGCGCTGCGAGAAAAAGTAAGTTGTGCAAATCTATGCAAAACTGATGGTGGCCTGTGTTTCCATCTAAATCCTCTTGGGGAATATTTCCCTCCACAAAGGTTAATGAGGTCTCGATGTGACTCTGTAAAAAGTTTCAGTAGTATTAAAGTGCTTATAGTGCAGATAGTTTAATGAAATCTACTGCAATGTGGGCACTTAAAGTACTCCTAGACTAATGTTCTCCCCCTCCAAAAGAAATCTACAGAAGTATCTCCTGCACATGAGTCTCTGGTTAGTTTTGCTGATTTGCTTTCAGCTTTTCTCTGTACTGCTGTGCAAATCCATGCAAAACTGATCATAGAACTGAAAACAATCCATCAGAGGTGATCCCTTTCTGTGCAGGTTGGGAGAGGTCGCAATGCTGTATGTGAGTGAGGTATTGCACTTGTCCCGGCCTGTTGAGGAAATGGGGAATTATTCTGCTAATTGTCCCATATTTCAGTCTTGGATTGACGGATCTTACCTGCACGCTAAATAAAGCTGGTTGGTAATATGGGTTATCAGGCTGTTATGATCTTATCCCAGTTGCTTATTATCTGTACAAATCAAATGGCTACATTTTAATGTGTTCTGTGCTAAAAAAATAAAATAAAATCATTTTAACTAATGAAATTGTCTATTTATATAACTAAAGTGTCTTAAGAATTCACTGTTGTGGTTTTGATTATCTAATACTGATCCCAAATATTGCTACTGACTGAATGATTAATTTTTTTTTACTACATTTACAACAATTTTACTTTTCAGTGAAGTGCATGTGCTTGTTTCACTTCAAGATGTTTTATTTCCCAAATTAATTTAAATATTTCCAGTTTTACTTTAGAGTATGAATATTAAAATGGAAAAACAAACAAGATACAAACCTTTAAGTAAACCTGATCCACAGAGCCAAGTTCACAATGTGCTTGCATCTGAATGCCATAAAATCAAAGCAATAAAACAGAGTGTACTATATTAACCTCCGAAGGGGAATTCAGGTGTCTGGCCGATGAAATTTAAAAACTGCATAAAACAAACATTAGAAAAAAACATGAAATGAAGAAAATGGAAAAAAAAAGAATGGACATCACCTAAAAAAATAATGTTGTTTCTATGTTATATTTACACCAGTGTAATGGACTTATGTGATTGTAATCCCAAATGATAATTGAATAAAATGCAAATAATCATTATAAACGAGGTGTTGATTGGTGATCAAAGCTCCATTGAGCAGTCAAACTATTATAAGAGCATATTTTTAACAGTCTGAAGTTGCTGTGAAAGACTTGAGAGGGAACATCTTAATCCGGCTGTTTTCTGGCGTCACTTGTGCTCAAACAGTAAGAGTGTCAGCAAGAATGAACGTCTGTGTCTTAAGTTTGTAATTGAGCCTACAACCAGCAGAGGGCGGTATCTGTACATTCAATGAAGTCTGTTCATTTTAAGTTCAGTGCTGTAACTTCTACAGTAATGAAAAGGAAGGGAAATAAAAAAAGTGAGAGCACATTGAATAAAACAGCATGTAGCGCATCTCAAATAATCCAATGCAGGAACACTGAGTAAACAGCAAGAGAACAGATTGAGTGTTACATATCACGTTTTCAAGTCAATAAGAGATACAGAAACATTGAAAATGAATCATCTACCAAATGTTGACCTTCTTATGATATGAAACAAAGCTATAAAGCCTGTTTGTTTATTGTTGTTTTTTTCTTATTTCAAACATCTCAGCTTTTATGTCTCAAGCTGTGCTAGTTTTAGAACTGGTTGTTCTTTTTTTTGTTCCTCCAACCTAAATTTCCCTCTCACACGCAGAGATGTGTAACTACATAACTAGGAGAACACTCCACATATCCCCCACACCACACGCAGTCGCACTAATACATCCACTAACCAGCCAACCTCTGTCCACTGAGCAGAGTTTCCATTATTTGGCATCGTATGGTGGGCTGGCAGACAGAGAGCGTTCACTGAAGTGTTCACCTTTCATTATCATGTTCGCCTTACTTGACAGTCAAGATAAATGAGAAGCATCCAGAGAGGACATGAACTCAAAGATGCATTTCTATGTGTCAGCCAATGCTGATTGCACTCGCAACCCCTATTTACTTTCATGTCTAAGAAAGTGTATGCCTTTATTAGACAAAGTGCTGCGTGATTGCAGGTTGACAGGTTGATGGCAACAACAGTGGCATCACAGGGAATTCTGGGCCTTATTAAAAAAGATGTTAGAACACAGAGGGACCAAAATTCAGGATCAAGAATCAGACGAGAACTAGCCTGATGTTTCACCTAGCAAAAAATCCATTATTGTATATTTTTGCCCCTTACCCGTGGTTTCATGTGCTTACATTAGATGTACTTCTTAAATCATACAAGTTAGCAAACTTGAGCATGCCAACATATTAATTACGAAAAGAAAAATATATAGTAATGAATATCACCAAAATACTGCCAAGTTAGCATTAGCTTTCAGCACTGCTGTGCCACCTCAACTCAATGGAACCATGATTTTTTTTTCGCACTCTGGAAACCTCATTCAGTTAAAAACATAAATTAAATAACATGAAGGTCTGAAATTATTCTAATTTGATCTGTTATGAAACCAAACCTTGATAATGACAAATCATGCCGAGATGATGACTGCACGTGAAGGTTATTAAAGACTTCAACATGTTGTTTGGGAGATGCCATCATATTACATTTTGCTGTGAGATGGTGATAAGAGAACATGTGATGAATGATTAGTAATATCCATGGGAAATGAACACCTGTCTCTCTGCAGATGCCATTTGTCTCAGGCCATTCAAAGGCAGACTCTAATTAAGACACAATCCTCTCAGCACAAAAGTGCTCTTTGCTGAATGTGTTGGGCTTTCTGCCTTCTGCCTGATTGCGCCGTTCGTCTCATAAAAGTATCCCTCCCTAATCTGTATTCAGAGTTCAACCCTCTCTCTCTCTCTCCCTCTCGCCCTCTCTCTCTCTCTCTTTCATCCATGGTCAGAAATGATAGAATTTTTACGAGCCCCTTAACCCCTGGCTGGTGTTTTTCAGCTCAGGCTTATGCAAAACTGACCTTTTATTGTGAACAGTTATTGCCCTCACTCTCCCCGGATTAGAGGAGATGATATAGTGCACACTCACCAGATAAACAAGGCTGGTCATTCACTTTCTGATCGAGTGTGCTCTCCTTTCTTCTGGGTAATAACTATAAATCTAGCACCAAAAACCAAAAGCAATATCTTGTGATTCCTCGATTATTGGACTTAGGGAGTCTTTTTGGGCATGTTTGTTTTTCTGGAGAAATAAATGTTGTGATTTTATCCAAGATTACACAGGGGAATGATTTGAATTCTGAGGTTTGATCAACAGATAGCCAAGACTCTCTTCAGACAGCCTCAAACACATCATCAGCGTAAGTCCTGAACAAACACACTTGTCGTAACAATAATTACCCAACACCGTCTGTGTCTGCTTATATCTACAGATTAATATGAAGCACTTTTAATGGTCACAGTTAATGTGCTGCCAATTTGTTTCTTCCACTCCATCCAGCTCGATCAGCACAAGCCCTTTTATGGTTAACTGTGTGTAAGTGATTTAAGACAAACCTGGTTAGCTCCTCTTAGCACTTGTTGGCCTGATTAAATATTCAGAGGGGACCTTGTGTGTGTTGATGTTGTGTCTCAGGGGATTGTTTAATTCTGCTAACAGACACAAAAAAGGCCTGTGTCAGCCGCGCTGCTGAGGCTGCATTTCACTGCTGGCATCCTCTGTGATGGGGGTCTGATCCTTCAGCCGACCTCTGCGAGTTAGCCGTCACTCCTTCTCCAGGATGGTGCCCGACCGCAGAGTGAACTCCAGCTTTACGTATGCATATGGCACGCCGCAGCTGTCAATTTATGCTAATGCACTTTTGAATTAGCCATGAAAAACAATTAATTTTCTGAGCAGGTTGATGAGGAGTTTTCACAAGGAGCTTAATCACAATCTTTTGTGCTCCAACACTTGCTGACTGTGTGGCTCGTGGAGCGAGACACGGACAGAATTCAAAGAATGTCCACTCGAGATTAGGAAACAATCTCATGCCTGCTTATTATACAGCTCACACACACTGGATGCTTTGTGATGTCAAGCTGGGCCCGTGTGATTTATTTGCTTTAATAATAATCATATCAGTTATTCTAAGTAACTGATTCTTGCTTGTTATACAGACTTACACATCTTATGAAATAAAGGATGTCTCATAGGTTAGAAATATTGACTTTTAGACCTTGACTGAGCTAATGTATCATTTATGATACAGTATTTCAGACAAACTTGGAAGCCAAACATTATCACACTTTCTGTTCTCTGGAGGCACAAAGAGGATTCATCCATACAACATCAGAAATCTTATTAGAAAGCAATAACTCAGATATAATAGAGTGAAGATGTCAAATCTCTGCAATATATAGGACTAAGTCCTCGTGAAATATGGACCAGTGTGGTGATAATTGTAGTAAGCTTAAGGGTCTGAAGGCTCTGTGTGAGACAGCGCTGCTCATCTGCTAAATAACACAAAATGTCTTTAACCACTCTGATTCACAGCTACCAATCCGTGTCCTATTTTCACTCAGCACTACGGTCACCCGTCCCTCATTTCCTCTCCTTGGGGAGTCAAAGTTCCCTTTGGCTTTAAAGCCTCTCCAATCATTTGTTCATCTGCTCATTTCCAGCCAGCCAGGCAGGCAGCTAGATGGCTCTGGCAGAGGTGTCTAGCACTGCAGATGTTGAAGCACCGACTGCTCTTCCGTTTTGTGGCTCCGCAGCTCATGAGACTGTTAAAGGGTTATTCTGGGATGGGAGCAGACTCTAATTGAGTGTTAAACTGTATTTTTGTTTGCTAAGCAGTCTTTTATCGAACAAATTAAATGATGCTGCCCACAATATTCTTTTGGTGTAACAGATGTCCCTCCAGTTTTCTGGATTTCTGCCCAAATTGCACAGTGGAGGAAAAACTGAATGACGGCTGATCTCTCGGGTATGAGTGCTGTAAAGGTCTCGTGATGACAGTAACATCATTGTACGGTCTAATCAATCAAAAATGGACATGTGGTCCTATTTATGACTGTTGGCACTGCAACACTCCCCTCTGTTATCCAGCATCCACTGAGCAGTTTCTGTGGAAATATCTCCAAAATCATTTTTTTTTTATTTATGTTCAGTCTTAAAGCCTTACAGTGTCATTGAAACTATCATTGCTTTTCTAATGTTCACATTCTAAGACATCCAACTAATTTGTATTTCTATATTGTGAAAAATGCACATGTACATAAATATGCTCAGCATTAAGAGACTTAAAGGACATCACAGTGATGATGAACACTATTATTACTTATTAAAACCCATTATCACCCAATCATCTCACAGGCCATCTGGACTTTTTTTATTTTGTTCTTTAAAGATTTAGAGATCATTTCCAGAAAGCTCATATTTTCTTCTGTCAGGATTGGCTTGAATTATTAGCCGAATTAGTTAAAGAGCCACAGTAATGAGAACAGCTTGCATCAGTTGTTGCCAGTGGTCAGAGTGTTGCTGCATGTAGAATCCTATGCAATACTGCAATACCCTGGATATGGTTTAGCTTGTTTTTATTTCTTCTTCAAGGAGCTGTTTGAATTGTTTCGCTAGCCCAAAAGGTCGAGGAGTTACGCTAATTCAAAGAGCACTTGGGATTTAAAGTGTTAATTAACTTTGTGTGCCTTCTCTGCAGTAATGCATAAGCAAGCCATACAAGCACAAGGTGTGAGCAGTAATGATGCACGTTCTGGGGCACATAACTGCCTGAAGCCGTCAAGCCTGAAGTGAAGTAGCCTCAAAAATATCCCTGGACGACGTGAGCTTGGTGAGTCATGCCTCCTTCACCTGGTTGTTGACCTGCCAGAGGTCAAGGTAAGAGTGGAATAATTGATTTCCACTTTGATAATTTCATTTTAGGTGTCACAGTGACAGATACTTTCACTTTCTGTGCAAAAAACATCTAAAATTACTCTTATATGGATGATTGGTGTGTAATTTGTCAGTGAAGGAGTCATTTTACAGAAAAAAAAGCGAATTATTGCTCTTAACATGCAAAACAACACAAACCAAACCAAACTTTTTCATATTCTGTAATATTCTGTAAATCCATCCATACTTTATGCATTGACAGCAGTTTGGATCTTTTATTGTAGTCTTTCTTAATGCTTTTTTAAAGCATATCATTTGTCCCCTTAGACGTTATAGATATTATGCATGTGTAGTTTATTCAGTTATGATTATTTCTCAAGCAGCAACCTCCGGTCTGAAAATATGAGACAATGGGGAAGTGCTAAATTCTGCAGTTTGTCGAGTGTCCACTTGAGGCTGGCTCTGGACGTACCGGAACTCACAAACACACTAAGACAAAAAAATGAAAAGGTAAAAAAGTGAACATTTTCAAGGAAGAAATAAACACGTTTAAAGCCTGGTACAAAAAATGTCTCCCATCTGAGCCGTTAATTTCACTAACAGCGTGCACTGTACAGAAAGGGAATTTTCTCCTAACTCAGGGGTTTAGTAGAGGTTACCATCACAAGTTCGCCCAATCAGAGGCTCAGCTGAGCTTATGTGATTGACAGGCGCCCTATAGCTGTTAGTGTGGAGACTCAAAGCCCCCCCCCAGCTGATTAGCTCTAAACTACATTTCAGGAACAGAAGGATGACATTATGGACGCAACATCCATTTATTAAAGTCTGTTTTATTTCTTTCTAGTTTGGATATAACCCACACAATTAATATTTTTTGGGTTTTGCCTGAAAAATCAATACTAACAATCACCATTTCCTGACCAGAAGATCACATATCAAGGCTTTTGTGTAACCTACTTTATGTCTTCAGAGGAGATATATGCCTGCTGCTGTAAACGTTTGATAAGAGCAATGAGACTGAACCAAATAGCAAAGACGTGGGCTATAAAGCTGAGAAAGCAGACGGCTGACAGACACTTAGAGTTCCTGTGGAGCTGAATTACTCTGAGAGTGAAAAAGTAAATTTCCAATGAAAAAAAAAACATCTTAAACTCTTTTTCTCCCTTTAACATCATAATTGTGGTCCACCCTTGAAGATCCAGCACCTTTCAAGAACATTGAAACACTTTTTTCCCTGTTAGATTAAACACTAAAGCCTTTCATGTGATCCTATTTGAAAGTGTTTTTGGATAAAATGAATCTCCATCATATTGTTTGCAGTTTCCTTTGCAAGGAGTTTATAAAGTCGATTTTTCACTCAAAACTGCTTCAACTCTCATGGATCACAGCTGTGAAAACTCAGCACGACTCTGCTGGATTACCTGTTTTATGGGAAAATTCTCAAAATGTAGCATTTTAGCTCCCAGGCTGAGTTCTGTGGTGTAGATCCTGTCAGGACTAATACTGTAAACATGCTCAGAAGGTTTCTGAATAGCAGATGGCGGATCAAGTGAGAATCAATCTAGAAATCCTTTTGATGTGTGTCCTTTTTAGAACAGAGAGGGGGAGCACCTTGATGTGAGGATATAAATGAAACCTTGAAAGTAAACTGTTTATTGGAAAACACGGTTTTATATTTGACTGACTTTTATGACGACGACGATGACAACGAAACACAAGCTCATAAGCTGCAACTTCTCTATTTACTGTGAAAACATCATGATTAAACAATTACATTTATACCAACCTACTGTGAGAGCTGAAGGCTTATTCACACATTCACAAGAATAGCACACATACTGACACAGCCTCATGCATGGTGCCTCATGTTGCTGTCACCTTACTCTTTGTCCTCAGTTGCACCACTTGTCATGGCCGACAGCAACATAGAAATGTTAGAGCGCAGAATGACAGAACATTGCATGCCACTTTGGCGGTGCGCCTGTTAGACATACAGCACATTCTTAGAGAAATATGTATTTACTTTGCAACAGACAAAGAGAAGAAAAGAGCCTTTTCCGGCCTGTTCTTGTGTTTTATAATGGTAACATGAAACATTGGCTTAGCCTTATCTCACTTAAGGCATTCCACGGCGAGAGTTATGTTCAGTGGAAGAGAAGCAAAGCTTCCTTTTTATTCCTGAGCATAACTCATTTCCCCTCAAAGAGCTTCTTCTCCCCCAGCACGTAGCTGAAGAGAAACTCCTTTAGGTATTAGTCTTTTAACTTCTTGATTCATGGACGATAATATATCCACTAGAGTGTCACACTGACAAGAGATCACCAAGGAACACTGCTCTGTTTTTATTGTTGGCTGCGGCCTGAATTAAATTTGCTTACAGTGGTTGTAGCTGTGTATTTTAGCCTCTCTCTCTCTGGCTCCCGTCCTCAGCTCTGCCTACTGGGGCTTTGCAGGAATGTTGTGAAGCCAGGTCACCCGAGGTAACATGCAATGACCCATTGTCAGGCCAGCGTTTGTCTGCCTTAATGAGTGCTGACAGATGTTGCACCATGCACATTAATTGTTGCCTTTTCCATTAAGGGATAAAGTTGAAAGCTGCGTGCAAAGTGGTTGAGAGTCTGTCGACACATGTGACCTGAACCTGGACCATCTGTGGCGGTGACGCTGGATCATCTACTGACTTCTTCCTTTGTTTCCTGCACATAATACAAAATATGATGCAGAGGTGTGAAATGAGATCTTGTGGCAGTGGAGATTTATTGACAGCTGAAATGGCACATTGATTGTCTCAGAGGAAACCAACCGGGAGGAGAAAGACATGAGCCTCTTAGCGGTGTCTCATTAATTAATAATTAGACTCAGAGGGGAAGGGGAATGGTCTTGTAACAGTGGATCTTATGAGCTGTTGTGGCCATTGTGGGTGGCAGGAATCCACAGTAGCTTATAATACAAAACGATGTGTCTGATTCTGTTGAGCAACATTTTGATAACAGAAACATGCACTTTTGGTGTGTTTTTGAATACAGCATGTTCAGCTTTCCATGTTTAAAGAACAAAACTGACACCAGTGGTGTGACTTCTACATGCATAATGCTGAAAACACATGAGCAATCGCAATCTTCTTCCCATCTCACTCAGGAAAAACATGTTTACCCATCCACTGTGGCCAATGAATTATATATTTTGTCATCGCACAGCAATTCCCCTCTGAGCTACTATTAGATTACTGTGTTTCCTAATTACTCAGCTTGTATTACCATATTTCTTCCCGCTCCCATCCTCTGAAAGTTTTACAAAGTAAAGCTGCGAGCGATTATCTGTCACCATCTTCCGTCTGGAGGATTGACGCTTTGACCCCACTTGTCTGAAAATCACACTTGACACTTGTACTCCTGCAGGCAATGTCAAATGAGACAGCTGGGGCCGACTGTGGCTGACACGCACCACTGACGGCTGCTAAAGATGTACCATTTGTCTGAAAAACTAATATTTCCTTTCAGCAACAGCACCCTGTTCCACTGCATTTCATAATCGCTGCGAGGCAGATCTGAATGCAGGCTGGATTGGGAAGATCTCCTTGGTGCAGATATGCCCTTTGTCCTAGATATAAGAACCAACTTTTCTGCTAATGTGATCCAAAGAGAGCTCATGGAGTCAGCTCGAGACGTACTGTGTTTGCAGGCATTTTGACAAGTAAGCTGGTATGCTGCAGGGCTAAATCCAGAAGAGGACCTCTGTGGTTTACCCAACTGAGAGAGAGAGAGAGTCATGGCAGTGCATCAGGCCAGACGTTGTGAAGACAGTAAAGTTTATGATGGCTTACTTCTACAGCCAAGAGGCTTTTTCACAACCTACTAGAAATTATCCTGCACTTTTACTCTTGATATATAACCTCTTGGTGTGAGGATCCAAATTGCTTCATGCATGCATTTGGTTGTAAAGGAAGTGAGGATATCAAACAGTTGCAACAACAGCCATGTGTGGGACTACATGAAAACAGTCAGCTTGAGGAGCTTATTGATGAATTAGTGGGTGGATTGTATTCCAGGCATGGTATTCTTAAACCTGAGGTGACTCTAAAATGTTTTGTTTCAGGTGTTTTTTTATTACAGGAAACAGAAAGTTGTGTAAAATCAAAGGGAATATCAGCTCCATTTATTGTTAATGTCCCGATGATAATCCATTTTGGACTCTACCTCAAGACTAGAGCATCTCTAATGAGGCTTTTCTGTTGTTCTGCTCAGGAATAGCCTCCGTCTTAACCTCCATCATCTGTAATAAAAGTAATACAGGCTTTGACTTAATGAGCTGTAACCTCTGCAGCAACGTCATCTTGGTAATGGAGTGTGGACGGAGCAAGTTCAGGTCCTCTCACTGTGACTGAGCAAAAGTCCCAGAGAAGCCGGGTTAGTTTGTAAATGGAGAGTAATGTGGATTTTAGTTTGGGATGGGCAAACACATTAGCATGCCAGGCTTCAGAACAAGACCCTTGATTACCCTTGTAAAACTCACCTGGTACCTGTAACCGAGACTCTTTTATAGAAATGATTCAGATATGATGTAGGTTAAAAAAAATCCTCCTCCTTTACCTTACATTTTATGACTTTCCCCCAAGCCCATACATATTTCCTTTGGAGCAGGTGCACTTAAATCTATTTTTATCCTCAATAATTTGACTTTAATCTGCAGGCTGCATTATCATATCCTACACAGCAAGCCAACAATTACTTTTGGTCAGCGCTGGCATTACGTAAAATGTAAAAAGAGCCCAACATAAACTTATAAATCTGGCATCCACCAGATGGACCTTGAGGTTCCCGCAGGCCAGAAAAATGGAAGCCATAGCATCACCACACGCACGTGCACACATGCAGCAACCACCAAATGCAGGGTTGAAAACATGCACGTGAAATGAACTCCGTGACATTCGCTCCAGACTTATAATGTAAAGTACAGTAGAGTAGCATTAGCTGTTATAATATAATATTACCACGGTATTGTAATACATTCAAAGTGTTTGATCAGGAATCAGCAGGACAATACAAAACGACAACTGAGTGAAGCTAACAGAGAGAAAAGCTTCCCTGAATACCTGGAATAACACAACATTTGAAATGAATAGAAGGCAACAGGCAAAAGCTGTGTCTAAGTCCCTTAATGGGAACAGAGATTAAGTTGAATTGAGGTCAAACATACTCCAAGGGAGGCTAACAAAAAGAATGACAGCTTTGTATTCATTTAATGCAGCAAAGTAAGATTAGCCGCCTTAATAGGTGCAGGAATGACTTAATGCTGTCATGATTTGCCAAAAAGTCTGAGTGATAATCATCAAAAGTTTTGTCTAAGTGATAAAATCTGCTTCCTCTTTTTCTAAATAAATCAGAAGTATTCAAAAACTACTTGTCAGATGATAAGAGACTTCCTCATGGCAAGTGTTGACGTACTGAATACCAATGACGATACAGAAAGGTGGCTCACTGCTTTGTTATACTTTCCAGAAAGGACAGAGTGACTGCAGCTCTGAAGGCAGGTCTGAATGAGGGCTTTTAGGGCTATCACATAACCAGGTTTTAATGATGGGAAATAACACCTATCCTTATGACTGTGCTGTAATTTTAACAATCCCCTGACCCGTCTCCCATCTCAGCCTCAATTAAAGGGTATGATGAGGTTACTTCTGCCTTATTTGAGCTGATTTGTTGTAACAAGCACTCTCATGGGCATAAGTTGCTGATACTTTAGGCTTCAAACCTCATTTTCCCAAAAACTCAAGCCCAAAATGTTCTACATTCTCATCAAGTTCTACATGGCTTCTTCATTAGATCTCTGCTCTGATCCATTGATCCTCTCTTTTAATTAGCTGCTTTACTGGCTGGCTTATTTATTTTAATTACAGGCCAATGGAAAATGCCAGAAACCTGTCGATTGCTGATGCAACTTTCTTGGCTACAGATAGGAGTCAATTAATGGGAGATTAATTCTCTAATTCCATTTTCTTCTTGCCCTTGGGTTACATCATTTTTTGTCTTTGACTGCAGCAACATTGATTGAACTTCAGTGTGGAGTTATACAATAGTACAGCAGCAAGTTATGTCCACTTACCACGTTATATGCAACCACAGCCAGCCTTGTATGGATGTCAGATGGTAATATTTCCATCCTGCAGCCTTCCCATTATGTTCAAAAACAGACACTGCAAGAAAGTTAACTCACCTATAAGATCAGAAACAATGGTATGTTAAATCTTTGATCTGCCCCAAATACCCTTTAGATAGTTAGGTGCCGCCTCTGTAATGAACTTTGTAAGTACAAAGTTACATCAAGATACACACTCACCATGGATTTACTGTCGCAACTCGATACATTTACTATTTCATCAAAATTTTATTGCATAAGCATATCAATTAAAAGTGTATTGTATTGATCATAACGCTCCTTAAAATACTACTTTGCTATCCTATCCTGTCGTACTGAACTGTTATAATGGTTTTAATTGAATCTTATCATGTGTCCACCTGAAATGTAGGTCAAAAGGCAAGGCAAGGCAAGGCAAGTTTATTTATATGACACATTTCACCAACAAGGCAATAAGAACAGAACACGTTGAAAATAAGTACCTCTCGAACACTAAGTCAATTTCTCAACGAAAGCTGAGCATATTCACTTTGCTGAAACTGGCACTTTGATAGCTGAGCCAAAGGAACACGCTGGGTACTGCAGCGCACGATGACAGCCGTACGTTTGAGCTCAACCTCAAGTTTTGCATTCATACTGAAGTTGGAGTATAAACTTTCTGCTTGAATAAGTTTGTGACTTTCAAATAAAAAAAGTCATCTGATTAAAAATATGGACCCTGTGCTCAGAACACTGAGGCTGATAGTGTTTCAAACTTGTCAATTATATCAAGAATCCCTCAAAGTTTCCTCCTCTTACATCCAACTTTCCTGCATTCAAAGGGTTTTCCATTTTTGTTGCAAGTAGTTTGATGTTTGAAATTGAATGTATTCTTGATGAGGGGAGCTGGGAATTGGCTGGCTGTCAGATCAGCACCATTATCTGCCTTTTAGCTTTGAAGCAAATTAGACTTGGGGTCCCTGAGGTGCCTGGACCCTTGCATACTTGAAGTGTTGAATTCTCACTGTGTGTCACTTCCTTGATGGAAATTCACTTTAATCTGAAGAAGATTCATGCCCCCCTCCGGACTTGTTCGCAGCCCTTTTTGATTTGTTTTCAGGGCATGGAAGATTCCATTTTTCTTTTTTCACCTGAATATGAAAAACGCTCAAGCATGGAAGTAAAGTACCTGATGACATTGCTGACTGATAATAAATCTGGTGCAGGCTTACAGAAATGATGGAGCCATCACACCAAATGAAACATGAATACAACCTTAACACATTGCAATACTGTGATGTCACAAAATCCAGAGCCAGTAGCTTGTCAGAAAATAAAAAAAAAATATTAAAATGTGGGATGCATGAAATAGAAAGATGTCGTTCATACAGCAATGGAGATTTCACTTGGTGTATAAATTGGAAACATTACATGCATACTGTTGTGCTGGCTTCACAGAGTTGTGTAAATGATTTGATTTCATTGTATTTATCTTCAGGGGTGTTCTGGTGCAATTTGGTGCTGCACCTTGGGTAGAGACTACTTTGCAAAATTATCCTGCTGGTAAATCACATAAAGGCCATGAAAGCTGTTTTTTTTTAATAGTAACAAGAGGAAAATGCTGCTTTTAGATTCTGGGGTGTCTTCCTTTCAACCATGTATCTTTGATTATTTTATTTTATTTTCTTACTCAAGTCCATTTGACCTTGGTGTTGGGTAGTTTTTGTGCAAAATACATTATTCTGAAGAGAAGCTGAGTTACTTTTTGTTTTGGAATCTACAACTCACGCCTTGGTGGCAAAAATAAAAGCCCAACCCCACTAAACATACTCAAACACAAACACCCACACACACATTTTGTTCTGCATCAAAACCATGCCTGTGAACTAACATAAAACACACTTCCACCACCCTAACTTGGACATTTCAGACGCAGAACAGCTCAGATCTTTCTTCTCTTCCACCGCTCCCATCCATCTTGTCTTATCTGTGTTTATAAGCCATCAGGTGCGTTGTGTCTTACCCATTCCCACAGGTAATTTGACTCGCAATATATTTTCAGAACATCTTCCAGGCGCCCAGAATAGTCCAAATCATTACGCTTTCTGGCAGCGTGAGCGAAAGGATTAAACCAGAGAGGAGCCAAGGAGTGTCAGGATTTGGTTTGTTTGTCCCAGCTGTGTTGTTTACAGGCCTCCATGCTATAGTCTGCAGACAGCAAAGAGAAGTCTGGGTCCAGGGAGCTTTGTCAAGCCTATCTCCACTCACACTTATTTGCAGGCTGTGTGTGTCCGCCATCGGGGAGTGATTGACCACTAGCCTTAGATTGAAATTGATTGCATAAGGGCTGTAACAAAGAAAGAGTGTTGATATTCTGGTAGCAGCGGTGCAGGAGCGTCACAGGACGGGATGCTGCTGTCACCAGAACAACTGGGTTCTATATTAACGTATTGTCTGGTAGTCAGATCCCAAAGATCAGACAAGGCCTTTGATCCCAGAGATACTGTGTTTCTAATTGGGTTGTATTGATCGTTGCTGCTCAGACTCATGACTGCACAGTCATGATGAATGTCAGTCTGTTGTGCTGGACAGAAAAAAGAAACCTGACTGAAGAGACTAAGACTGAAGACACCAGATGAATGCAGCCTCCAGTTCAGCAGCAGCTCGAGTGTCTGAGTTATAGTTAGTGTCTGCTTCTAAACATTTGATGCTAATTAAACGAAAGTGGTAAAAGAATGTCACCTTCTCCTCAAGATCGGGCTCACGGAAGCTGGAAGTTGGAAGCATCTCGTGATATCAGTTTTCACACCTCAAATTTATCATAGCCAGGAAAAAAAGCACCAATATTTTTATATTTTTGATACATCGGAGGAAAACTTAATTTTACTAGTGATTTCAGTCAAACTAAGGAAAGGAAAAATTCTAACAATGTGTGTAATTCCAATTAGAAAATGGCACAATGTGTTAAAAATGAATTTGTTTTGAAGTGAGAGTCCATGTTGTACTAGTTTTTTAGTGGTGTTGGCAAAGCAACAAGGCTATTTTCTCAAAAAACTATAAAATCATGTCCAGCACAACAGCCAGCTAAGTGAAGTGAAGCCAAAACCATAAGAGCTCCCCCTGGTGAGTGGCGGCAGTATTAACCATTCCTGCTCACTTTCTACATCTTAACAAATGAAACATGTCAAACAATAGAAACTTCAAATTCACATCAAATACATCACAAATATGAGCTCCATTTGTTTCTTTCCTGCATGACCAACACAAGAATTGGTTCCACTTTGAGCTGTACCAATCTGAGGGTTATTTTGGCGTTTCCATGTGACACCCGTCACGCCACTCCACTCACAATATCACCTTCAGACACACACGCATCAGCTCCACCAGTGTAGTACATCAGTGCCCATGAGGCTGTATTTTGACTTCACATCTCACAATAGGAGGAGACTGGAGGTGTACTGTTCATATTACTGACAGTTTTTCCTTTACAGCTTTACTTAAATTCCCATTGGAATGTAAAGCCCTGGCTGTATAATATATGTATGAAGAGGTGAATGAGATGTAAAGGATAAAAGTAATCCAGCCCTACAGCTCATTGATTTCACATTGCATTTGTTATTTGACATTTGAGTGTGTGTATAGATTTACACACCCCTCATTTTCCTGACATGTTGTGTGACATTATGCCTCAGTTCCTGCGAGCAATTGACATGAACTAATCATTTAGCTCGGTGCAGGTCTCAGAAAATTCATCTGACATTTAAAACAATCACTGAGTTGTACATACATGCACGACATCATTTGGATCATTACTGAAAGTTGCATTGACGCTGACACAGGCTCCATCTGAGAGCGTGTGCCACTGACTCATTATGCTGCATTGGGTGCCCCAGGAGGAGGGAGGGGGCAAAGCTTGAAGGATTGCACAGCATATTAAATCTGTCTCACTAAACATCAGTCGAATGAAGCCTTTCCTTGAAGATCTGAATGCAGATGTTAAATAACAAGGCAGTGGATGAAAAGGAGCGACTTTTAAGTTGCATGCAATTCAGGAACGTGACGTGCAGGTGACCTTAAGATGGATAAAGAAGCAGGTTAATGTGATGTTAATTTTACCTCAAATGGGTGAGTCAGTTTCTTGCATGCAAAAATAAATAAATAAATAAATTGCAGAAGAAAACATATTAGCTCATCATTTCATCCAATTATGAACACCTGCATAAGCAATCAACCTTCTGGTGTTTGCAAACTCTGCAGAAACACAGTAAAACCATCTTAATTCCTGCTGAGTGTTTGCACTCAAAACAAAATACCCTCTTAAAACATCCCACCTATAAAAGAGTCCAGACTAGACTGGGGCAGCCAAGGCCATTAGTCCAAGGATAAATCATTGAAATGGTCCAGTTTAATGACAAGACACTTATCTTTATGTGCTAATCTGCACAGCTTTATTGCTCTGGCCTGGCTGTTTGGTAGTGTTTGCAGGTTCTGTCAGGTGGAAGTCCCCTTCCTCACATTCACATTAGACAGAAAATTAAGTGTTATGAGAGACTTGATTCTTTCTCTAAGTCAGCAAGGAGGAGAAGACATTTGGGCACTGATAGATCTAAGAGGATCCAGAGCTTTGCTTTAATTTCTGCTATAAAGCACATCATGTTTTGAAGGGTACTTTTCTGCCTCTGCCACTTTCCATCCAACAAATGCAGGATTCATCATGTAGAAAATCTGTTGTGTTGTTTGCTGTATTTGCATAATGTAGCTGTTTATCGTTCTCCATTATATAATGGATCCATTTCTCATAGTCAGCTAAAGACATGCCCCACAGACATGTTTGTTTCAAATGCAATGAAAAATCGCTGAGGTGATGAGGACTGAGTAATGAAAATTCAGGCTTTCTTTGCCTGGGGCTGCTAGAGAGTGTGTGGAACCTCTCTGGCCAGGGAAACTTTGTTAATGAACCTCATCCCTATTGTGTGCCAACACTGCCGAAGTCAGAAGAATCACTTATTGTTTTTCATACTTCCTGTTCCTGGAAGGTTCTGATTCACACTTGACATTCAGTGAAGGCCTCCGAAATGGTTGACTTTAAGGGAGTCAACACTGTACATGTACGTTCACGTGTTGTTTCTGCACCAGATGTAACATGCTATCATGTATATATAAACTTCTACTCCAAAGCAGAAGAGTCAGCATTATGACGGGGCTAAAGAAAACAAGATTTTGCACTAGCAAGATCTTGCAGCTTCATCTTTGTTAAAGGCGTTAGCGTCCTCAGCAGTGCACAAAAAGTGAGCTAGCTCAAAGTTTAGCTCACTTCAATTAAAATGAACTAGTTCACATTCATAGTTCATTTTTGAAATTTTCAAACTTAGTTTATGATCCAGAAAAATTAACTTGTTCACATTCATTTTTTTTCACAGCAAGTGTTCTTTTTCAGTAGAACCATCTATGCTTCTGATCCCTATCCCTCAAGCCATTCCCCAAAATAAATAAATAAATACCTGTGTGCTGTTATCTCCCACAAACCTCTGTGTTTATGATCTGTTTACCAAACAAAGTAAATCCAAAATGCTCGGAGAGTGCTGCGGTAGTATGTTGCCAACTTCTCAGTGGGAAAAGTCGCTATTTGCGGTCCCAGAAGTCACTAAAAGTCACTAAATGACGTCATTGTCTAATTTGCATAATAAGTCAATCGCATATTATTGTTGTGGCTGAAGGGGAAAGAAATAACATTGTAGGAGAGAGACAGAGAGCAGGTAAAAACACTGTAAATATGTTTGGAACTATAAAAGAACTTTCTTTTTTTTTCATCATGTCAAAACATCAATCCTCCTCCTTCACCAGGGCTCGGGACCGGCAAAGGTGACCCAAAAGAGATAAACATAAGTGTAATTCATTGGCATGCAGGCTCCTGCTCTAGCTGCAGCTTAGAGGGCCTGCTGCTAGTGAGGAGTCTGCCTGTGTGTTTTAGATAGAGGAGGGGCTCAGCACCTGCTGCAGAGCATGCTTTCACATTAGTCCCCAAACTCTAGAAAAGTCACTAATCACTTTTTTTCTCAAATATAGTCACTAAACGGGTCTGGAAAGTCACTGAATTTAGTGACAAAGTCTTATGTTTGAAACAGCATAGTAGATCTGACTTCTGTTGCTGTAACAGTTCTTGGCTCCTTTCAACAGGTCTCAGATTGTGAGCGCCTGTTTACTGCCTCAGGAGTGAACTTTGCTCCCGTTCCCGTTCATGAGTTAAAACCTGAGCGGTTCAATTAACCGTTTATGAAAATATGAGCGCGTTCAATGACTTTATTTACGACATTACTACTTTAAGCACATCAGCACCAAGTGTCAAAAGTGTCAGGAATGTGAATCAGCCTTGCTACTAACGGTGTCTGTTGTGACGACTTACTGTTACCTCTTCTGACAGAATATATTTGAAAGATTTAACCGCTTTGTTAATCAGGTTTGTTGTAAATGGGTACTTCTCTTGAGAAACGTTGAATGTTTGACACGTTTAATTCAAATATTACATTTTTTTCCTGTTATTAATAAATTAGCTAATAAATGTCACAATTTTAATGTATGATGACAGCACATAATTACTCATTCTTGAGTCTGCACCGTTAGATATGCAACAAGAAAACTCTCCGCGAAGCTGTACAACACGCTGATTTAATTAGAAACACTTGATGTTATGTCAGGAGGCAGCAATTAGTTTTGTTTCATTTGTTGAATGTAATTAGTTTTTCTCGACTTGATTATGGTCTGTGTTTATAGAAAAGAGTAGAAGTGAAACATTTTTGCTTTCTTTTTTTTTTTTTAAATCAAGTTAACCATGCCGGAGTAAAATGTAATCTAGTATTGCAATGTCATGTTATCAACATAATTTACAGCATCAGTCTTCACTCTCATTAAGGTTGCTCGTTATTGCATCATGTAGAACTGGAAGTCATGAAACTAAATAAATGTGCTAAAAAAAAATAAAGGATTTATAAATGTGATAGAACTGTTTCACAATCCTTTTGTCTTCCTTGTTTTTATTTATTTATTTATTTATTTATTTATTTATTTATTTTGGGGGGGGGGTGATCTGTTTTGTGTTTTTTCCATATTTTCCCATTGTGACAGTGTGTCTTGGTAACATGGTTATGTTCAGCCTCATGCTTCAGTAAAGACACCCAGGGTGAAGTAGCCTCAGCTGGAAATCAAGCTCTATAAGTGTTTTGATAAAATCGAGCAAACCTCACACAGTGAATGATTCGATGCCTGGTAACTCATTACACCCAAGGACTGTCTAATTGTTTTGATGACTAATTTAGCTTTGTGGAAGCCGGTGTTTGTTTACTCTTCTCCCTGCGGGTCCTCTGTGTCTTTGCTGAGACACAGCAGCTTGTTTCATTGGGAGAGTATTAAGTGTCCCTGTCCTCGGAGCATCTGTTCCTTGCAGCAGGAGATGTTACGTCTACTCTCAGCTCCAGACTACTCATGTTGAAGTCTGTTTTTACAGCTCAGAGAAAATCTGAATGGGGACACAGTTGCAGAGGAAATAAACCTATACAGCAGCTCGTACAGACAATTTCTCCCAGGAAGCGGTTCAGTTTTTCATTGCAGGAAAATAAAACTAAAAATAGACACCACATAAGACTTTTTTGGGGGTGGAGGGGACAAACAGTAAACCTTTTTCATACGCACTTACTTCACGTTTTTTTAAATGTTCAGTCCCCCCACTATAGAGTGGTTTGTTTGGCAGGTTTAGAAGTTCACTGCATATAGTAGTTGAAAGCAGATGATTTACAGCTCACTCTTCAGATGCTCTCAGTTTGAAGTAGGTTGGTTGGTTTGCGATGACTCTTTAGCTTGAAGTGGGAAGAAAAAGCAGACTTAGACTTCTAAAAAGTGGTTTTATTTAGAATGTTCTATTTATTGTACTTTAAGGGGGTGTTTACGAGGTTGGTGCTGTTTACTTGCAATACAAAATCTTTGCCCTGGGGATTAATAATGTATTTTTTAAACTCGCATTCGACTTATCAGATGGTTTCTCCATGCTGATTGGCTATCATGGCGTAAATGTTTGCTGGAGATCAGATTTTTCAACCCTTGTGAATGAAGTGAGTAGATCAGGGAATGGAGCAAATTCCCACCATTTATGTGTATTATTGGCTTTATTTGCACAAATTGTGCAATTCCCATCACTCAATGTGAGCTGCCCAAGAGGCACTTGCATCTTTACATTGGCTTTTCATGTAATTCACTCACTGATTATTTATCCATGTTTGGTGTGAACATAACACTTTATTACTAAGCCTGCCGTCTTTGGTTTTCTGACCACTCAAAGTGCTTTTCCTCTATATTTACACCACACTCATGCACTGGTTACTCAGTCATGCTTGTTTGAGGTGCAGAGGAATCACATATCTTAAGACACAGTGTATGTTCCTGACAGGCTTTAACAGTGGCTGGGATTATCTGGCACAGACCTCAGTTGGTTCAGATCATATCTCAAAGGCAAAGAGTGGCTGTTTCTAACATTGACCATTAATCTCAACGGATTGTCTTGACATGGGGAGTTCCCCAGGGTTCGATTCTTGTATCACTATTAATCAACCTGCGTTGTCATGCTCCCTCAAGGTCATATCATACACGACAGTAATGGTTCTAATCAAAGCTACACAGGCTGCACCCAGATTCACCCAGTTCCCCTCTCGATTGAATCAGGCCACTTGGAGTGTCTGCAGTCACACTTGGACCAAAGTTAAAAGTTTGATGCTATAAAAACTACCTTTAAACAAAAAGAGAAGTTAAAGGTAATTTTTAATTCCAGAACTACAGTGAAGAAAAAAAAGTTAAAACTGTTTGAGCTGAATAAGATCTGCGATAAAAGCTACAACAAAATCAGTATTTTATGTGCACTCCAGACAAGACATGCAAAAAGTAATTATGCCTAAGCATTAATAACTTCTGTGAAATCAAAAGTCTCTTTTTATGTTATATAGTTTGAACTATCTTTGACATATGATATGATAACACTGGATCCTTATGACCTATGATATGTGCGTGTGAAATTTTGACATTTTAATCTTCCAGGTGACTTTGCATGATAACTGGTTGCACTGTGATAGGGAATTTTCTAGAATTAGCCGGGGTATCCATCCAAAAAAGGATCTAAATATCAATGAACAATTCTATGTGCCATCAACATGAATGACAATAATACTGTAACAGTTACACATTTGTAATAATAAAAGATAGTGCCTGGATCCCCCTTTTGTTTACCAATTAAACCCACAACCATGCCTCAAAACATGACAAAAGTGACACAAAACCAATTACACTGGTAATTGCTATGCAAGTCTATGCTGGAGAAAAGTGATCTAGCCTTGTGCTATTTTTTTTTTTTTTTACTTTGGGGAGATGATGAATTTTAGTCTTCCCTCCGAAAAAGGTGAAACTGGGCTTTCGGTTGATCTGGTGGAACGACGAATCATATCATTTGACATTCATTAACACTTTGTCCAAAAAAATAAATAAATAAAAAACAACAGCAACAACAGGAGCTTGGAGTCAGTTTAAGGAGCTGACATTATCTGCCTGGTTTTATTAGATCACGCTGTCAGCTCTGGGATCTCATCACCTTCATGTCTGACACCTTTGTCATTGCCTCGAATAAATAGGATTTTTTTTTCCCTCCATAATATGAGGAAAGAGCAGCTGCCATAACAGGCATTTCATGCTGTGGACATCAGGGAGGCTTCAAAGCCCTTTTTAGTGCCAGGCAGCCAGAACACTTTTTCCAATCTACTATTGAACAATTTCCATTTTTTTGTGTTGTCATGAATCTAAGGAGGACAAGTATTCAGGTCAGTTTATTTTAAAATCTTCATCAGTATTCTTTATGATGATTTTCAGTTTCCTTCGTAAATTAAAAACAGCAATATTATACACAAAAACAATTAAATAACATATTAAACAGATCGGGCTGCACGGTGGTGCAGCGGTTAGCATTGCAGCCTCACAGAAAAAGGTGGGTTCCCTCCAGGGACCTTCTCTCACAGTCCAGAAACATACTCATGATGTTGATTGGTAATTCTAAATTGCCTGTAGGTGTGGGTGTGTGCATGAAAGGTTGTCTGTCTCTATGTGTCAGCGCTGCAAATGACCAGTTCAGGGTGTACCCAACAGCTAGGATAGGCTCCAGCCACCAGCGACCCTGAACAGGGTGAGTGGTAGAAGATGAATGAATGAATTTAACAGATCATCAGCTGACTAGATAACACTAACTGCTGTCAAAAGCTTTAAAGTACAGTTTTTAGGCAGATTGCAAAAGGAGCTAAATAAGGATCCCAGGTGGACCACTTCCTGATCACGGTGAATATTTGAGCAATTTTATTTTTGCAGAGATTCTCAAAGTTGCCTTTCTTGCTCTAAATGAGGTGATTCAAGTAATTTTGTGAGGATAAAGAGCTCTTACAGTGGTGCTGAAAATAGGTGTTAGCTGTACATGACATGTCCCAGGTACTTCTCAGATTATTTCAGCTGCTAGTTGTAAAAATATCTGACAGATTATCTTCTTTCTTGGTTGCATTCTTACTCCCCTAAAGAGGCTTTCTTCAAGTATTCCTAATAATGTGTTCTTCATTGGTATTGTCAACCATTTGGATTAGATCCTGTTTGTTGCCTCATACTTGCCAAAGTTATAGTTTCGTCAACCTGGTGGCTGAAGTGTTTACTCTCCTGCCAAGTTGTTTTTGTGCTTTTGCCAAGATAATAAAATCCATTTTTGAACCATCTTCAGTCCCCTGCTTTTTAAAACTGCACTTAAATTTCCGATTGACCATTTTTTACACCTTCCTTTGGAGCAGAATTGGATATACAACTGGCTGGAATGAGACCCCAGACAGACGTATAATGTACACAGAGGAAGACAGCATATCCAGCTGGTCTGGGAATCTTAAAGTGCTCGAATAAGTTGCAGGAGAAAAACATATTTTGGCAACCCAGTATATCTGAAAATAGAAAATACATACATCACAAAAGGCATGCACAGGCAGCACTGAAGGCAGCACATATCCTACACACACACACACACACACACACACACACACACACACACTCACACACACACTTAGAAGCATACACTCATACTCTTTGTGAAAATCTTCCTACAGTGCCTCACAGTCTTGTTGGCGACTTGACAGTTCGCTGAAATTTTCCCATGAAATTAATTTTTCATTCTATTAAAAAGTTTTCATTTGGATGAAACTGTCTTTGGTGTCTCAAAGTAGGATACATTAATTAACTGAGACATGTACAGGTCAAAAAGTCTCATTAAAAAAGGAGAGCAGAGGATTCATGACGGGGTAGCTGTTTGATGGCTTGGACCAACCACCGTCAGACTTTAAGACTATATTTGTGCCTTAGATTCATGACCAAAAAATGTCCTCAATTAGAACATTTCTAATATTTACAAAGACCCTTTGCACTCTTAATCACACAGACTCTATTTAACACAACCTCCTTCACTTTTAAATTTAAATATTTGATGTAAATATTCTCTCTAAAGTGATTCCTTCTGTAAAAAGCCAATGTCACTTCAAAGAACCTCTCAAAATGTGGTGTCCCATACCAATAGGAACCCTTTGAACAGTGAAGGCAGCCATGTTAATCCACTGTTGATCTACCCTTGGATCAAGCTGTTCCAAAATCAATAAAAGCCATGAAAGCTGGCCTTCTGGTCTCCATCACATCCTTTACATCCTCCAGCTAATACACTTCAATACCATGTGGAATGTGAGAAGACTGCTGGCATTTACATTATGTGAATTACAAGTCTACTAGTCTACTTAGAAAGTTTTGTGACTCCCTTTTTCCATGAATGCGTCAGCCAGGAATCCACTCCAGCATAAAGTCCTCCCTACAAAATTTGTATAAAGTAAGACCACTGAACCAAAATTTGCAGCACATTTTGGAGCAACCCGGTGAAAATGTGTTAACTTAACCAAATTGGTGCTAAAAAACACTATTTTTTTTCCTTCAGTCTCATAGCAAGTGTTGATGGTTAGGTTATTTTGAATGAGTTCAAATTACTTTTTTTCATGTGCATTTCAATCATATAATTCTGCTAAAACGTGTATTAGTTGTAGTTATGCTCCAAGTGAATGTTGGATAAAAACATTATGAGTAAAAACAGACAGGTCGCCTAACTGGGGGGTTCCCAAACTTTACCATGCCAAGGCCCCCAAACAACATTAGCTTCTGGCCAGGGACCTCCTTTGCAAACTAACAGACAATGCTTCAAAATATGAAAGAAACACCAACTTTTAAAAAAAATTTTCTTACTTTTTTCACTTTTCAATAACTATTACATTTGATTAGCATAGAAAATTATTAAAAAACGTGTTTTTAGTACTGTATATTCCCAATGAATAATAAACTTTTCAACGAACTGTTTACAGAAAGGACCAAACAAAACAAATAAAACTTCTCTCTCGTGTGTGTATGTGTGCGCCTGTGCATGTGTCTGTGTGTGTCTGGGAGTGACAAATTACACCAGTAGGAGGGATGGGCTTGGTGGCCATATTTTCGAAATTTCATTGGCAATGAGTTCTGCGTTGTTTTTTTAATTTTTAATTTTTTTTATTTATTTATTTATTTATTTATTTATTTTTTGCAGCAGCAGAATCCTCCACGGCAGGGCCGTTGGACTGTTCCCACTGCTTTTTTCCTGTCAAAAACCTTTCCATTTTGTGCTAGCTAGCTACAAGCGAGCTTGATAACAGGCGCAAACAGCCAGATTAACAAAGATGATCATCGTCATGCCCAAGTTGGAGCTGATGCACAGGGTGCGGCTAGGTACAATCAGAAACTTGAGAATCTGACGATCACGGCAGTATATGTTGCACGTTCAGGACAAATTGTTATATACAAAGAATAACAAAATTGAAAAATAACAATAATTTTTCCCCTATTTTTCCCCTTTCCTCCAATTTTCTGAGGCCCCCCTAGCACCCCCTGGCGGCCCCCACTTTGAAAACCACTGGCCTAACTCACACTGACAACAGGTGTTCCCTTTTTTTTGTTTGTTTGTTTTTTTTTGTTTTTTTTTTTGTTTTTTGAACCATCAAAGGACACAGAAGAGGTTATAGAAAATATCTGAGGGTCCAGAAGTAGAAAAGATGAGACATGCCTGGTTTTACACGTGGTTATATTTGAAAAATAAATAAATCCAACATCCACTGAATTAACTTTCACGATAAATCCCATATCATGCATTTTCGTGGTATTATTTAGCAGAGATAAATTTGCATTTGTTCTCCTTGTAGGTGTCATCCAGTCAACATGCAACCCACAGACATGGATGAGGCTTGATTCCACTCCATATTTTGTTTCCTGCTCTGCCTCGCCAGTATATCTGATCTGAACACGGCGCGCTCTTCTCTACACAGCATTTCTACTTCAGCACAGCGACCAGAAGCTTCGTCTGCTGGACAGAAGTTGAGTCAACACGCCGGGAAACGCGCTGTCTGGATTTATGTGGCACCTCCATACTCACTGTCGGTTTTTTTGTGCTGCTCCAGGGGACTTTCTTTATCATTGTCGCTAACTAAACACCCCCCGTTCTGCTCCTGGAAATGTGTTTATAGGCACTAATAGTTGAGTTGCAACCATTAACCGCCCGGTCATTAAGTACCTGCAGATCTGCTGCAGGGGAGTTTCAGCAGCACGCGGGACCTTACAGAGAATAAGGATATTCTCACAGCGTGAACAATGCTCAGATTACAGACTATCATTTGCACTTTTTCTGTGCTGTCTGTTGCAGCCAGGGCTGATTTTAGAGCGCGGAACTGCAGCGAGGTGAGGGAGGCTTGCACCGGGAGAGGATTCAGCTTCGCGCATGTTCCTCTTCAGGAGATCCCAGGTAAGGCTGTTCCGGCTGACACCTGTCAGTCAGACCCACAAGAATCACAGTTACAGAGTCCTGTGAATAGACAGACTTTGTGAGGCGAAAGACGTCTGGATTTGATGTTAAACTCTGATCGAAAAAGTTGCAAACCTCATTTTATGAAGTTTCTGATTTATTACGATGAAAAGTCATTTATTTTACTGCAGGGACTGAGCCTTTCATTGAATTAATACTTACATCTAAAACCCCCTGAAGTTGACACACAGGACCTCTCAATAACCAAAATGTTCTCAAATGGCCTGACTGGATTTGCACCCCCTCTGCACCCATCAGGTGGACTTATCAAAGTGACAATCCTCCCCCCATTTGAAGCACTTGAGCACACAATCCTGAGGCTATCAGTTTGAAAGAGCCTACATTCATGCTGTGATAACAATATATCTCATCAGCCAGCATCAATAAGTCTGTGATTGTGCTAAGACTCCCCCCCAGGCAGCAGCAGATGTGGTGTGATCTGTCTGCCTGTGTCCAGTAGAGGTCTCTGACTGTGCAAACCAAGCAGAGATAATGAGTGGTCAGCTCTGCAGGTTAACTCCTGCTGGCCTGTGAAAAGGAAGTGATAAGGTGAACTGATTCAGTAGCAGACTGTAACTAGGATGAGTCACCCGTTCTACATAATTAAAGCAACTCCCCTTTGGAGCAATTAATTAAAATCGCCTTTTAATAACTTACAAAGGATTTCATGCCATATTGCATTAAGGTAATATGACTCAGGAGGCTTTGAAAAGAGTGACTGTAAGATGCATTTAAATTAGATTCACTGTAAGGAAACAGAAGAAAGAAACAGAACTGTATAATTAAGATTTTACAGAAGACATGCTGTGAGTGGACAAAAAACTTTCTGTTTAAGCAGAATGTTTGAATAGAAAGATTAAGTCATGAATTTGCTACCAACCTGACATTTTTTTATAATTCAAATATGTCCACACCTGCAGAGAAGTATAAAGAGTTTTATTCCAGCTGACTCTTCCCTCTTTATCGTCATTATTATGCTCCGGGGCCAGAAGTTCTCCCTGTAAAGCCATAAATCTGGCACAAGTAAAAGGCTGCATATTTGATAACAGGCACACCTGTTCAGAGCTGGGTTGAATAACTACCTGATTAAATCCTTTGGATCCAGGTCCCTGACATCACAACTAATCTGCCAAATGAGTGCAGAATTCAATCTCTCTCATCTCCGAGTGATGTCACCCTGAATGAATGTCTTTTGATCTGCTCTTTGAATGAGCCATAACCTCACATGTCTGGAATAGACAAGACATTATCAACAGCTCAGCAGATTCACACACTGATGGCCATGCCCTTCAAGGCTTGCCACTTATTGCTTCCTCTCACTCATGCAAACAACAATCGAGTTTTGACGCATCAAGACCAGAGTATTGAAATACCTTTCGTTAAAAGGTTAATTGAATAGCATACTGTTTGTGGGTCTTATTAAAATCATGTTTGATGTTTTTTAAAGTTCATTAAATGGATTTTTTTATATATTACAGAGAGCAGTTTTAGTCTCTCATAAAGCTCTGATGTGGAGTTTTAAGCTGGTTATGAAACAGACTGAAATCAACACTGTAACTTTTTAATCATCTACTAAAGTAAACAAGACCTTCAGCTTAAAGAAATATTTTTAATGCCCAAAAACAGCTGCTGCAGGGCATGTGTCAGGTAAAGTAATTACTGTAAAGCATGGTGTATATGCCACCTTTTTGACACCTTTTTTTGTCATACAAATGCATTCTGTACAACAGTATTTTACCCCCAAAAATCTAGCAGCTTCACTTTTTTATGCTTAGTTTTGAAACATGCATGTAAAGGCAAAGTCGTGTGGTGAACAAACCTCGAGGAGTATTGGTGCAATTGATAAAAGCTTGATATAAGTCTTGTCAGGATCGTCCCACAACTGTTGACACTGCCATAGACTGTGTCCAGAGTTGCACAGCTGCACATAAACTGCACATTGCTGAACACATTATTAGACTTTGCACAGGAACATAGTTTTAGCCTTTTTCCAATGGGAGTCCCAAATAACAGACCATGTCTTATGTAACAGTGCAACTTATATTCCAGATTTTATGGTACGTAACAGAATGTTGCAGAACCCATTCAAAGATTTTAAAGTCAAGTCAGAAAAATGCAAAATCACAGTTTGAATTACAAAGTCTTCAAAAGGAAAGCTGAGCTTTATTGGACATTTGCTTTAGTATCTTTTTTTCAATCAGCCCTATCAGCCCTTTGAAATCTGGTATACTCTTCCATTGTATCCTTTGACAACATGCCCATATGTGCTTTCC
Source organism: Labroides dimidiatus (assembly GCA_030710495.1). Lineage (NCBI taxonomy): Eukaryota > Metazoa > Chordata > Actinopteri > Labriformes > Labridae > Labroides > Labroides dimidiatus. The sequence continues at coordinate 11,323,929 of CM061160.1, read as the reverse complement.
ACCTCAGTCAATAAGGTGCAGCCTGACTGTAGTCAAATCCTTTGTGCAGCATTGATATGTATGTATTCCATGCAGCAGATTCAATAAGGGCTGTTTTGGAGCGGACACTGCAGGGGTTAACAGTGCCCATGTGGCAGCCTGGGAGCATCTCCAGCGATGACATTACTCTGCAGTTAATATTCCTCCACTTGTGGATTAGCTTCTCCTCATGGGACTCGGCGTTGAGTGGCTCTCAGGCTTCCTGTGTAGCTTATTGTTTCTGTCAGCCTTACAGCTGCCATCGCTCTATTAACTCTGACAATTTGTAAGGAAGAAACAGCAATAAAGGAGCTCTCACTGCTTCTGCATATTGTATGTTCATCATGTTAGAGTATGGCTCTTTGCTGTTTGGTTTCTGACAATCTGATTTGAGGTATACAAGGTGTTTAACATATCCAGAAATGTGTCTGTCACTACTTTAGATGCGAGATGTTCACATTAAGATGTTTTCCTTTGTGTACTGTAGTTGTTACTATAAGATCTGGAGCATTCTGCATGTTTGTTGCCAGTTACAGATAAAGAAATAACAGGTGGTATTGTTCTTATCCACTGCTGCAGTATTTCATAAAAAGCTTAGTATCTCAGTGTTGTGTTGTTCCCATTGTTTGGTCAAACAGAAGCAACCAGGTCAGGTGAAATGACTGCAGGGTTATGACAGAAATGTTGTTATGATCCAAAGCCTAAAGGCTCAGCTGGTGCAGTAATTCCACAAGACTAAGCTGATGCTTCTGCCTGCTGACCAGGCCGCACTGGAAGCTGTCAGCAGCTACAAGGTGGAGGCATTTGGAGCATGGGAGCATGAAGTTTTGGATTGCTCTTCAAGTCTTAGAGTGTCTGCACATCTAAAAACACCCTGATAATCCCCTCTCTATAGCTGATTTAGATTTGATTTGGCTGCAAACAAATTCGTGTAATTTTAGCTTTATTTGTTGCTCTAGTTAAAGATCAAACCTGCACACAGCCTGGCCCCCCTGCCGTCTCAGTTTCACTCTGGATTACCAAACGTCTGAGGCAAGATGGGAGGATATGGAAAGTGAGTCACAGAGCAGACTGCTGGATTCAATGGAACTTCTTAGCATGTCAAACTCTGCACTATCGTTTGACGTCCGGCTCTGTTTACTCCCTGCCAGGAGGTGGAGGTGGGACAGAAATAACGGTGCTGATATTTTATGTGATCCTCAGCCGCCTGCACAACGATGCAAATGATCTCTGCTGGAGCGTGTGATGTGCACAGGTTCTCTGCTGTCATGTAACGGGATGGAGAGGATTAAAAAGAGCTAAATAGGAGTGCATTCACAGGGAAAGGCCGGTTGTTCCCCCCTTCAGCATACGCCTTTATTACTGTGATGCATCGTCAGATTATTCTGACCTTCCTGTCAGTCGCATGCACAAAGAGATTGAAAAACACTGGCATGGCTGTGAATTTATGATTGCTTGATGATTGTTGTATCCTTTCAGACACATAAATATTTGTTATAAAATATCTAATAATTGCGCTTCTGGGATTTATTGTTTACTACATAGTAGTACTTGTATTTTAGGCTGCATCCTGCTACCTAATGTAATGCGAATGCTCCCCACTGTGAAGCAGAGGGGGGAAGCACTATCTGGGGAGAATCATCCAAACAATCATCATTTTCTCCTGCTGCAGAGGGGATTTCTCAAACGCCGCCTCCATCTCTTTGTCATCAATCATGTTCATGAATGCCAAAATGGCCTTGTGATGGCTCCACTCTGCGGGTGGTCCCTCTGAGAGCTGCAGGAAACATCGTGTCCTGCAAATGGTTGTGGGGCTGCATGGAGAGTGGAGCATCCCAACACTCAGAGCATATTAACACAGAAAAAAGGGAAATGTTTGATGGATTTAATTATTTTTTTGTACAGTTTGGTCTATTTTTAAACACAGCCTTTTGAATCTTTTTGGAAGCATTTTTATTTACCTGCAGAGGATTGAGTTTTATTTATATGTGCTTATCTATATATACACATAATTTGGAGTAAACTGTATGTTTTGTGTGTAGAGAGAGATAGGAAGACAGAGACATGCTTCCTCCCTCAGTTTGAGCTGGTTCCTCACCTCACATGTGTAACAGTGTCAGTCTCAGTCTGACTGAGGGGCAGAGGCAAACAAGTAAAAAGGGCACAGCTGCATGCAGCGCAGCATTCGCCTGTGAAACTTTCTGTGGAATAAAGATGTAAAGCTGCCTGTGGCACAGCCTTTAAGGCTCTGCGTCTTGCTGTGTCCACTTGAAGCATTTCCATTTGGCCATATAGTTTAGGTTTGCGGTCTTTCAGGAGTGCCCTGATGGGGACATAATTAATGATCTGCCAAACTTACAAATGAAAATTGATATACATAGAAGCTTTTACTGATTTTGTAAAACTCATATATCTCACTTATATATCTGACTTGTTAGATGCCGATGATGTTTTGATCACAGTGGGCTCTTGAGGAGAACGACGAATTTTGAAAAATGTCTCGGTTCTCAAATTTGTTGAGAATTGTTGCTGTAAAAATAAAGATTGATTTATTAATTGGTTCAGAGAGGACTTGGCTCAGCTCAGACAATGCCACTTGCCTCTGAGCTCCAGTTAGAGATGGAGCAACAATCAAATCAAAGTATAAAGACAGTTAATTTTGTGTGCAAGTCTCAACAAACTGCACCCACGCTGTGATCAAGAACCAGATGATTGAGTTCAAAAGTCGGAAAATTTAAAAGCCAGCTTCAGCTTCACTTTTAGCATTTCGTTTCGTTTCGTTTTAGCATTTTTAAATCACCATGGTAACTTATGCTGAGCGGCTAACCTGTTCTGGAGCAGGTTAAGATCTGGATAAGGGATCAATGAGTAGAAAAGCAACACCTGCTGACCAATCAGCTCTCTTGGAAAATAGCCTGCCCATTCGTAGAAGAGCCTGTTGATGTTTGTGCACAGATCGTGAAAGGAGAGGTTAGGAGAAAAAAATTTTTTAGGGAGAGGCGCAATCCTTTTGATGTCCACGATGACATCCTGTACAAGAGACTTTAGATTTTCATCAGATGGACTGAACTACATTTTTCAACTGATGGAGCCATAAAAAATAGATTCTGTTGATTTCATCCAAACATCAGAGACAGTGTGAAGAAATAAAACCTTGACACCGACTGCTTTGAAGGAGGTTTTTGTACTTGTTCCGGAGACCATTTAGCTCCACAATTTACATCTTCATTAATGATGTAAATAATAATGGTCACATATGGAATAACTGCAGAAACATGAATTTATGGAATGCACAGCTACGTGGGAGTTGAGGAATTAATATTAATTTTATTTATTAATATTCCAACGCAACACGTGCTCACACGGCTGCTGAGCCTCTAAATAACTCAATGGAAAAATATAAACCAAAGAAAGGGCACTGAGGAAGAGCTCTACCCCATAATAAATATGTAAATAAATACCGTAATAAAGTCAAACTGAGTCATCAGATTATTGTTCGTTTCAATTGTCTGATGTATTCATAGTGTTCAGTCTCATGAATTTACGCATTAACAGAGTTGGGAATTTTCTGCCAGCATTCCTTCCTGGATTTTGCTGTGGCAATGTGTTGTTTTTGTCCCAAATGATGATGTGTTTAAATTCTTTGTATTTTTGAAGAATAATTTTCTGGTCCTCTGTGGTAAAGGAGGCTGCTGTGCAGAGTTTCTCCCGCTTCTCCATGTTTGTGATTGGCCAGACCCTGTAAACTCCACCCCTTTAATGTGAGTGCATCCCCATCAAGACGGGAAAACTCTGGATTTATTTAGCGAGTTGATATCCAGCTTTGTTGTACTGCTTATCAGGATCGCAAATGTCTCGTTGAGTCAACCCAGGTAACGGAGAGATCCTGGATGTGTTAATCCAGCTTCGTAGTAAAGGCCTCTGATCTTTTGTTGATTATTATTTATCTCATCATCAGTGTTGCAGCAGCTCTCTGTTTTTGCTCCCAACAGCACAACAACATTTGAGATTCTTTGGAAAAGTACAGAAATGTCTTCAGGGTCTCTGTATTTTTGAAAACACCAAAAGCAGCTACTGGATAATATTTTCTAAACCTTAATCCTGTGTGTGACCCAAACTTTCTATTTATTCTGTTTGTGGCCTTCAGCGGGGCTTATGTCCAACCCTCTGTTGCTCACAACCCTGGATGCTGAAATGTGAATAAAGCCTAAACAATTTAAAACCTACAGGGGCTCCGGCTGGCGGTTGAGCTCTTATTAGCAATGCTGTTTGTTTTGCTAATTCACAGGGTATGAAATGTGAATAAGAGACTCATTATTCAGCTATTTTCAGATCAATTGCCTTTATTTACACATAAAAGCCTGCATCTAAGAGTAATCTCTGAATACATTATGTTAGGGAACAAAAACACATGACAGAATCATGAGTTTATTGGAGCTTGACCAAATTAAGTTAGCCTGACGCGCCTTTAATTACACAGTTCATCAGCAGCAGCTGTCATTCGGGGGTACCAAAGGAACGATGCTGCGAACACAGCCTTGAAGAAAGAATGTTTGTCAGACTCATTTGAGATAAATCCACTGTAAAAAAAGAAGGAAATGGATACGCGATTCCCACTGGAAAAAAAACAAACACATCCCCTTTTTTCCCTTATTTTTACTTAGAGTCACTAAAGTCCACAGAATACAAAAGCCACAAACCTGATCTGTTGCAAAAAATAGAACACCTAACGTAAGGGAAAAATGTTTACTGAATGGGTATGCAAATTAGAATCCCAACAGGGTGAGTTGGACCCTGGCCTGTGGCATAAGAAAGTTGGCACAAAAGATTACTTATTTGGTTCACTGACGTAATTCTGTTTGTCATAATATAAGTGAAGAGATGAAAGTCAATGATAATCAGGTCATGGTATGGGGTTAAGACAGGGTTTTGGTGGTCCCCAAACTAAGGCCACGGGGCGGATACAGCCCGCCTCCACATTTGGTCCGGCCCCCTGAACAATACCCGAGACGCATTACGTTTTGTTTTGTTTTTTCAGTCTGGCCACGCGATTGAGACTAATACACACATAGAATGTGACATTTTATTCCACCCTTCTGCAGTCTGTGCCCTAGTGTTATTATTTATTTCCTGACTTTTTTCTGTGAAGATCCCAGAAAAAGGTTACTAATATTTGGTTATGTGTAGCTTTGTTGAAAACAATAAATGTTTACGTTTAGGAACCCCTGTGATCGTCACACTTTTTTTGTTACAAACTGACCCCGGCCCCCCCTTGTCCTCACAGGAAAAGGTTTGGGGACCCCTGCTGTGTAGGAAGTCATGGACTCATGTACAGTGAGCTTGTTTCTATGGCAGAGTAACCCCCACAATGAGACAAGGACCCCCCAGAAACAGTGACACACTGTAAGAGTTCAACAACCCACTTGCTGTACACTATCCCTGAAGTCCTCAACAATTCACTTGGGTCGCTGACTCTATCCCCTACTTCTTCAAATCAAACTGTAAAATACTTCAGAGATTTTGAATGAAGTTTGAAATCGACTGTCTGATTTTACTGTAACTCACCAGCCAATTCTAGACGTCTACTTCTCTGTATGTGACGGCCGATCACACAGATATATCTGGCACATGTCTGTCCCTGATATCTGACTGCATTGTGTGATTGTGTTTATTTATATATTTACCAGACTTGTTGACACATTTTCACCATCTGTTTTAAAGCCATCAGGCAAACATTCCCCATTGATCGATGCGCTTTTCTTCATTGACACGAGTTTCAGTGTCACGGCTTTTAGCTGTGATGCATATCTGGTTCTTTTCCCCAACCCTTCATCTGCCTGTCAAAATTTAGCCCATCATGAAACAAAGCCCCCCTCAGATGCCTCTGTGCTGTCGTTGGATCTATCTTTAGCCTCACGTCTGCAGCTCCTGGCTTGTTGTCAACGTCTGACTAGACATGATGTGCAACTGGAGAGGATGTTTGCGTTCACACAGGGAGATTCAGTGTGGTGGGTCTCTGGAACTGGACATGGGGAGCATGTAGAGGACACTTGGACTGTTACAAGGCTGATAATTGCCTTTGTTGGTAAACTGAACTGTAAATGCTGACTGAAGGGTAATGATCAGTGCAGGTCTCCAGGCTCCTTCCGTTTTCCAACCCAGCTGCTACCTGTAGTGCTGCCTCTGCCATGCTCCACTTAGCAAACTTGTCGCAGAGGAGAGTGGCTCGCCTTGCTCTCGTCTCGGTCTCGGGGGCTTCCAGGCGTGCTGCCCATGTGGATCGAATATCCACACTAGTCCTCTCATGCCTCTGCTGGTCCTTTTATTACATGCTCCTCCAATAAATATCAAAGGCAGACATAGTGCTACATGTGCTGATTATGTGCTGCTTGTCATTCCAAAATGTGCTGCACATGGTGTTAGGGAAAGCCATACATTAATCTCGGCTGCAGTGCTACTGGGGCACTTTGCAGAACGGTATGTATGGCACATGAATATTCCTCAGCCATTACCCTTGAGGTCAAACGTATTGTACTTTTTGGTCGTAAATTTATCTTGTTGGCAAAGATTTATACCAGGAACAGAGCAGTGCTTGTGTTCTTCTATGGAGGGGACTGCCTTTACTGCACATTACAGTTTTCCAAAGCTGGAGGTAAAATATTCAGTTATCTGTTTTGTCTGCTCAATGATACAAAACAGAAAATTTAACAGTTTATTGACACTTTTCCCCTACGCAAAATGGAGACCTATTTTTTTCTTTTTGATGAATGTGACAGAACAGTGCCAAATATTTATGAGCCCCCACTGTAGCTGGCAGGTATCTTGATAAAAGATATGTAAGGCGGGACTTACATAAGACCACAGCTTATATAAAAGGTGGTCGTAGTCTCACTGATGTCACCCAGAGCTGTCTGAAGAGGCATTACGACACTCAGAGATGGATTGTAAATATTCTAATTCTAGCTTTCTTCTGGCTCAAGGGGTGTCCCAAAGCTGCTTAATCCCTAGACCTTTAAATGGAAATGACATTTTCAACTAGCCATGACTATCCCTAAGGTAAGAAAATGGTCAAACTTGAGCACAAATTATTTAATACAGTTAAGTGTGTAATCACAGAATCTGCAGATAAACATTGTCAAATTGGTTTTTGGCTAATGTTACAAGAGCTAGCAGCAGATCCATATCAGATCCATCTCCACTCTGTCACGGCACTGGAACCAATCAGTTTCAAGTCTAGTCAATGTGTTTACTTCACTTGATCTGCTCCATTAAGTTCCAGCTCAGTGTTTAGATCCTGCAAGCTTTAGCAGGGATGCATCTGTATCTGCTGGATGCTGGAGTATGTTGCACCATTTTTCACTGCACAGGCGCTGGAACCACATTAAAACAACAAGTTGATTTTTACAATAAAGCTTTTAAGTTGACCCCAGATCTTGTTACAGGTTTTCAGGGGCCAGTGAAGACAACATGAATGAGGAGAGGCTCAGTGATTATTGATGGATTCAGTAATTAGCACAGGAAATCCTCAGTCTTGTCACTCCAGCTATCCTGCTCCATGCTGGTGGGTGTTGATGAACAAAGGAGCCCAGAGCAGAGACAGACTGGACAAGGGTGGAGGTCCAGCTAAACATCAACATGCCTGTTCTGGTTAGGCTCAAGGACCAAAAGCTGGTTCCATCTACAATATTCTCCATAAGTTGTAAGTGTTTACATCAGGGTCGTAGAGCATTATAGCATTGTAGCATTAGTTACTGGTGGTGTGCCTGTGCTACAGTTACAGACACAAAAAAATGAGCAGCATTTCAGGACTAAAATGATTTAAAAAAAAAAAAAGGATTTAATTTATGTGATGACTGAGTCTGGTGCAGTCTTCATGTGTGACAGACTACAGAAATGGGGTCATTTCTACCTTCAGACAGATCTGTGCTTCAAAGATTTGTGAAGTCTAGATTTGGGGACCATCAACTTGAAAGCGGTTTTTATAAGATAATGAAAACTGAAAGTACATCCCACGAATACCCCTTCAAAACATTTTCCTTTGCAGTTACAGAGGAAGGGTAATGATGTCGTCTTCAAAGGTATTTTTTAAATCTTACATATGGAAAATATTTCAGTATAAACCAGTGTGCCATTGAGTCAACATTTGGCTGTGTTATCATGCATACAGCCTTGCACGTGATATGTGGCAGTGGAATATCTCGACATATTCAAAAAAATATTACTGACACATTTGCGGAGCGCATGAAACCGCTCCAACATCTTTATTCCTGTCCTTTTTCCCTTCACGCTGACTCTCCTGAGGATGAAGAATACCATCATACCATTGTACCGCTCTGCTTTTATTGTCGACTGTTTTATGTCTGTGAGAATTCATTTCCTCTTGAACCTGTCCTCATTCACCCAAGGACATACACTCCTCTGCATCTGCATCCCCCGGTTGTTTAAAACACGATCCTCCCTTTCATTATGACTTCTGACATGACCCAAAATGTGATCGGAATGTCATTCAGTTTTTTGATTGATGCCGGCTCTTCACTTGAGTGAAAAACTTTGCTATTCTGTACACAAAACCCTCTGGGGACATTATTAAAAGTGTAAAGAAAAGATGGAGTGTGGAGCGTGGGCTTTAAGGGTGCATGCTAATCTTCATATGTATAGAATCCTTCTCTTATGTGCTGTACTGTGTTCCTCAGGATGTCGTCTCTTTTTCATACGTATAGTTTTCTTGTCAAAGTGTGATTATCCATCAGTCAGAGGGTACATCTGAGCGTGCTGTAGAGTCAAAGGTGAAACAGAAACTGTGAATGACTTTAGTGTTTAAACCGTGAAGTGAGATGAGACATTGAGAGAATATGGCGAGCGTGAGGAAGAACAGTGATTCAAAGGATTGTGATTTAACAAGCGAGCAAATACAGTCGAGCAGAATGAGATCCCTACAGTGTGTTCAAATGGGACATGATGTGCATATTTATTTATCCACGCCGTGTATCCGCCCACTTATTTGTTTCGGTTACTCATTAACTCACATTATGTATGTGTGCACTCGCTCATAGTTACCCTGTTAATGCTCACATCATGGCACCACACATGTTCCCTCATTGTTGACTCATCTCCTCTCTGCTGTGTACTTTTGCTTGTGTCAATGCTCAGGGTTGAATCATGTCTTAAGGCTCCAGTCACACAGAAGTGCCTCGCCTTGCCTAAATCTCTCTAACTTGGATTTTGCTATAAGATCTTTATCAGGCTGAACATACACAGGAAATCATAAACACCTATCAGCTAGAACCTTAAATTAGGTTATATAGAAGCAGAAACAAAGAGCACCCATGATGCAGTTGAAATAAGTGTAGTATATTGTTGGAGCTCTGACTAGATGAAGCCCTATCCTGTAGCTAATCTGGCATTACAGGGAATTAGATTAGTTTTGGATAGGCTTGGATGAGTGTTCTGTGGGGTTAGATGTACTCAAGTCCATGTCAGCAGAGCTGTTTTGAGCAAAAACGGGATTTGATGATTTTCTCTACTTATTGCAGACTGTTGTATGTTTCCCAGCTTTACAAATTTTCCCTGTGAACTGTCTTTGTGGAAAAAGAAAGGGGGACATCAGGTGAGTTTTTGGACTCTCCATTGTCTGATGCTATGCTGAAATTCTCATCAGACAAGAGATTGTCAAATACATCCAGGAAAAGAGTTGCCCCCAGTTAGTACTTGGCATTGCCGAGTTGTCACAACAACCTACGTATAAGATTAGGTGATGTCCAGCACTTCCTGAGAGTTCAGACATCCAGACAAGCCTCCATGCGCAGTCTATTGGTGGAGCTTTAGCTGCCAGCATCAGTGTAATCGACGGTCTAGTTTAAATGCAATCAGGCGCTAAGTTAGGCTCCAACTGTGCTGTGATAAGTGGCTCAAAGCAAGGCTGTATCTGAGGCAGAGAAGAGCAAGACTGTTGACTGGCTAACAGGTAAGCTGGTTGGAGACAGCAACTTTAGCGTGTTGTTGCTCTGTGAAGCTTGATTTCTTTGCCGTAAGAATTTCAGTTTTCAAGGAGCAAGTAAGTTTTTGGGGTAGACGCCAGAAGAAGTATGATAATTTCGTTGGGAGAAGAAGTCCCTCCTCTTAACACAATCTGCACGACTTCCGACCAATGAGAGGCTTATCTCATAGTTGGATACCGAGCGAATCTTTGAAAGAGAACTGTGTGTTGGATGTTACTTTAGATGCACAAAAAGTTTGTCGGGGGAAACTGGTAAATGGCAGAACCCTCAGCACATAGGATGTCTCAGACCAGTTACACTGAGAGTTGGACTGCCTGTGCTTGTACTCAAATGCACCAACAGTAAAAACAGCAGACCTGATCTTTGATGCGGCTGTAAGATGTGAAAGAAAACACCTGGATGTTGTTTTAAATGTGGATTTACACCAGAAGACATTGTTGTTTGACTTAAGCAGAAAAAGCAGCTCAAAAAAGAACTATTAAATTCAGACAACTAATGCCATTGATACTGTAACTGCATTCATTTTAGAGATAGAGACTATGAAACAGTGAGAACATGGCGGCAGGAAGGGGTGAGAATTCATACATCCTGTGCAGCACCTCATCAGCATGGAGAATAAGTGACCTGATTTAATAGACACTCCATTTGTGATACCAAATTTTCCCCTGGGATTAATAAAGTATTTCTGATTCCTATTCTGATTGATTATAGGGTTTGAAGTGACGTGAAGTAATTGCAACTTGTGCTGACTGCTTGTCCAGTAAAGGTGTTAATAAATCACTGAGAGCATACTTAGTCACCCCCTTCAATAACCCAGCTTTACAGTTTCCACAGGGTTGTGTGTCAAATGTAATGTTAGATTAGTGCTGTTTAAACCTGCTGCTTGTTTTGTTATTGAAATGTTAACAGAGTGCTACATATTGCCTTCTAAACATAATGTAGTGCCAATGCTTGATGTAAACAGAGCCTTTCCTGGACAAAAGTAAGGATAAGGTCAGAGCGAGGTTCAGCGAGGAGAAGTCTTTTATCTCCTTTACTGTTCTCCTTATTGTGAATGACTTGACAAGGACAGCTGTAACACAAAACAGCATCAGGTAGAAACAGAACTTTGGAGCCATGCCAGCTTAAAGACAAACCCCATCAGTTTATGTCTTTGCTCAATGAACATCGAGTACCTAAAGAAACAAGTTATTCCAAAGTTCTGCGATGAGATTTACCTGTCAACACATTCACTTTCACAACTGTTTGGAATTCACACTGGAACTGTTCTGCTTCTCAGTCTGAAAGCTGAGAGCTGCGGTGTTAGAGAGCTGTTACAATTTCACACTTTTTAATTACAGCAACAAAGGAAACGCTTTACAGTTGTTCAGCTATTCAAATAACTTTACAGTAAGAAAAATGACATTTATTTAACGATATCTCCGACAGAGGTAGTGAAAGCTATAGAATGAGTTTATTTGACATTTAGAAAGCACAACAGGCTGTTTATGTTTCACCTCTTTTCACATCTACAGCAATTACAGCAGACTGGAAATGATTAGGTGTTGCAGGTGAACAATAAACATTTATTGCAGAGACAACTGATCCGTATCAGGGACAATTTACATTGAAATTTAATACAGTTGCTTATTTTCAAATTTCATAGAGCCGTACAATATCTTGGCATCTCAGATGCTCTTTCCCAGAAGAATCCTTATAACGTCTTCAGTGAACACAGCTAGAGAAAGTATTCACAAGTTAAGACACTAGATTATCCTAGGGGACTGTTAAAGAAGCTCCTGCTTCTTTATACTCATTATTTTTAGTGGTAGGTTGTAGTTTCAGTTTTACTTATATGAGCAACAACAACACCTAATACGCAAGTAAAAAGTTATGCTGAGCAAAATTAATAGTAATCATATTTTGCTCATCTTAGATAACACCTTTTTAAGGTTAATGTTCGCTATAGGTGCACATTCAGCTGTGTTTTGACCTTCAAAACTGGTAATAACTCCTAGATCAAATTCATTTTGAACAAAGAAAAATCTTGTCCATTGTCATGTTTTTTTTTCCTGTTCTGAATGAGTTTCACCGTTTTCCAGTAATTAAAATTTGAAAGGCTACCCCAAGTGTATTCTTTTAACTATAATCTACCAAAATAAATAATTGAGTTCACCATTCTCACACTTAATGTTTTAAACATTACTAAAGAAAAATAATTAATCAATAACAAATTATGCAAGAAAGCTCAATACAACATGCAAGGAATGTTTAAGTGTCACTGCTGCATTGAGAAAATGAACAGCAGACGCTCAGCACACCAATCATTTTGAATCTACCGCAGCATTGTTATTGACCTTTGATATAAGAAGTGAGGAAGCTATTTAGAGAGGTCAAAGTACTGGTTCCTGTCTCAGCTGTGCACAATTGTGTTATTCTTGCTGTGTGAAAGTCCACGTGAAAATGTCAAAGTAATGCTCAGAAGCAGCCGTCCTGTAATTAGCAGCTGGGAAGGGGAGGTGGGAGTTGAAAGGGAAGCAAACTGAGTATCCAAGTGCACTCATCGAGCACTTCTGACAGAGTAGAGATAGAAGTAGCACTGGCACAGTTTTGCCAATTAAAAGCACTCTTTGACTGTTAGTTTGAATAAAAATCAACAGATACCACATTTTATCATCTAATTTGAAGCACGTGATCTTATTTTAAAAGTGTCGACTATTTAATAAGAGGTCTTTCATGATCAATAATCAATGACTAACAGATAAAGACTAGAACATTGAGCTTGATTAGGTCTGTAGCTTTGAATCAGTTGTGTTGTGGTTGTTGTGGTTTTCTGGTTGGCTCTTTGGTGAAAAGGCATTTTGACAGCTATTTAAGCTTCCGAAGCAGTTTCTGGCGTGTGTGTATCATTTTTGTTCGGTGTGTCCCAGTGGTTGGCAACACGTGTTTTCATGCATCGCAAAGGGAAAAGCTCCCTTCAAAAAGTCCCCGGCAGAGTAAGTTACAGCAGATGGAGCAGATATTTTGATAAGTATTTCTCATGACGCCAAAAAAGTTATTTGGTTAATTCTGAGCTCCAGGAATACAGTTTGTTGACGACTCTAGCATATGGAAGGATAATATCAGGGTTTTTGTTGGAGATATTTGTTGATGATAGCTAAATATAAGGTGTATGTTTTTTCCTCGGCTGTAAAGAAGTGTCTGGTCCACACTTCAGCTTGTCTCGAGCTAATGTGTGGTCTGTGCTCCAGCAGAAAGATTATCTGTGAGGCCAAGCTGCTGTTCTACCCTTGGCAAGTAAGGTCAGGGCACTTTGCTGAGTGGTGGAGTCCCTTGAAAGCACCTTCCCATATGTTGTTATATGACAGGCTTTTATTTTAAAGTGATGTTTGGCTCTGGTGAGACTGCAGCAGCACACAGTAGGATTGTTGTGTCAAGATTGATTTTTCTCTTCCTCCTCTTGACGTATCTGATGAAAAGTCCACACTTAAATTGCTGGGCCTGAGGGACTATCCGGGAGACAGTTTGTGAAATTGATGGGGATCCCATGTCCATTTTTGTTTTTATCTTCATTTTTTAATAAGTTGGGGCATAAATAAAACAAGAATATAGGTTGAAAATTGATCATCTTAAAGTTTAATACCGCACAAAGAAAACATACTCTTTTTTTTTTTTTTAACCTGGTTTTATTGCACGTCTTGTGAACCCACCAAAACAAAGATGCTTCCATGTTGCATATTATTTATATGTCATTTATTTGTCATTGGATAAGTGAGATTTGTGTTCAATTTTTTTCAGTAAAAAAAAAGAAATAAATTATATCACTCGATTTTCGAACCGCCAAAGCAGTTTTCTCAGCTTCTCTCACAGCCTCTTGGGCTCAACACGCTCACAGAAGCACATCTTGCTCATACACTTATACTCATTAGTCTTTTTACTGAACATCTTTAAATTAAAGATAACAACTTTAAAATCACTTTATCTCACATTTTTTTGTCCACAGATAATAAGCCTCACAGCCATACATTATGACTCCCCCACAGCAAAACACACCGACAGAGTTTGCACTGAGAATATATAGAAAAGCCGCATGAATTCCTCTTTTTCCACATGGGATCTTCTGCACAATGTTCCAAAACCACATTTTAGCATGTGCAAAGTACATGTGGTTAAAGACATGTGATATTCCACTGGTTTTCCTTTAAGGGTTCATACCAGTGTTGTAGTCAGCTTGAGCAGTATGTGAAAGAATAATCTGAACGGTGTTTGGTATTTTAAGAACACACATGTACTCCCAAAGTATGCCACAAAGTAATGTCGGGTCTGCTTTTCATAGTTTTCAGCAACGTCTCAGAATGTAGAGCTGGGTCAGGTGTCATGGTGAATACTTGCTTTAACATGACCTACATTACACACTTCCCTCATGCAGTCATACCTGGGATACCATTTGTTGCTTTTGATTGCCAAAAGTGGTCGAATGAACGCTTCATCTTACATTATTCCGTCACACGCTATGATCACCGTTCTGACTCTTTATCGACTGCCATCTGCTTTCATCTGCAAGACCCAGGCAGTGCACGCTTGCTCATTTTCTAAAGTCATCAGAGGTGCAATAGACTGCTGCTGTATTGCACAATTTCCGCTTTTCAACTGCATTCATGCATCATTACGTGGAGTTTCTGCTGCTGCAAGCTTAGACACATAAATAATGGATATCTGATTTAATGCATGCGGATCAACATTACAACCTTCATGTATCTTTTATTAAATGTATAACTAAACTTATTTGATTCAAGCATAAAAAGCAGCCAGAAAATCACTATTTATTTCAAATTTAGGGATACCCTAACAAAACACTCTCTGATAATTGAGGATTAAATTACCATTCAAGGTAGGATGAAATTATTATGAATCAGCTTATTTGCTAATTTTATTTTTCCGTAGAAATGTGCAAGAACCTGCAAATTGTAGTCGAAATTTTGCTTCCTGCAAATGTAGATACCACGCAGGGTACAGCTGTTTTATCATCCTTGGTATCTTGTGCTCACACAGTACGATCTGTCTGTTGCTGGGAGAATTTCACAGCTGTCATCCGCTTATAGCTGATTGTCTGACTGGAAGCTCACACTCATTGTTAATGATGAACATAAGAGCTGCATTTTCTACTTGGAAATCGGTTTCACGGTGAGAGGAGATGAGATTGTAATGTATGTGCAGGGAAACAATCCAAATATGAATGAAATAGCAGAAGTCGTTTAACTGGGTGGTATGACATGCACTACATTACTTAGATGTGGTTGCTTTCTAATTTCAGTTTCAAAGGGAATCTTACAGAGATGCCACTGCTAACGACAATACATATGTAAATTTCACATCATTTTGAGCAGAGCCTGAGATGAGCATGCAGTCCCGATCACATGCATGTTACGTTTCTGCTCTTTTGATTTTCTCCTGCCTTTAGACTTCCTGAAATTGCAAGAGGCTGCTCGCTAACCACTTCTGACTTGCAATCTGCAACAGAGCATCCCCAAATCAAGATTTCAGGGTTATATTTTCTTATCGTCAGCTGGCTTCCATGGTTTTAAGGTGTGAAATGAAGAAGTGAATGGCCTAACAGGCCGAGTCTGTTTTATCTATATCTTTATTCATATGGCCTCTAAGAAAACGGAAAGACGTAGACCATAAACTTTTCATTCACCTCAGTATTTCTTCAAGTCATCAATTATTTACAGCGTGAGGGAATATTTTATCAGTTCTCTCCTGTGATTTAACTTTGATAACTCCTCGTCAACTAATCTTTCTAATGTCAGACAAGCTGAGAGACACCACTGTAGTTTCTTCTCTGCTCAAAATCACAACTGAAATCCAAATATGGCTGTTTTACCATGTCCATTTCTGAAACAGGAGCTAATTTTCTGTGTAGTTAAACATTCTGTAGTGTACATAATATAATATCAAATAGTCTGGTCTGAGAAGTGAAAGGTTATCAAGTGCAGTGGTGGCTATAATTAATGTACATACAGTTTATGCATGGTTTCTTTAATTTCCTCATTATTTGTTCAATGTTTTAAGACGGACATGTTGGACAAATAGTTTGTTTGAGGGAGATTTTGGTATTGAGAATCTGAAGTTTTTAATTTTAGCTTTAAAGTTTTAAGAGAATGTCAGCACATTTGACTCAACAAAGTTGTTTACCTTTGCTGTGAAAACTGGCTTCTTTGAATTGGTGTGTATGTGTCGTTTCCAGTCTTTCTGTAGCCAGCCTCAAGTGGACATTCGATGAACTGCAGTTTTTAACACTTTTATGTGGGTCATGTTTTTAGACCGCTTGATTCAGAGCCTTTCACACAGCATGTTGTCGACAGACACTGGATATAATTTTGTGGTATGTTTAACAAAAAAATTAGCTATCTATTCACGACGTCAAACCAAAACACAAAGGGGATGGCTGTTTTGTACCATTAAGGCAAATTTGACATGAGCTATGAAGAATGAATTATAGGGTCATTCAATTTGCCTCTACTACCAATTTGACTTTTTCTTTAATAATATATTTTATTTTTGGATGGCATAACTAAAACTCTGGATGCTTTCACTGAAACGACTGAGAAAGTTTACACAGTCATGAGTCAGTAGTCTTCCTGCAGCCAGTTTCCCATTAGGCCACGGTATGCTAATATCCCATTGATTAATATCAACTTTGGATGTTACACAATGAAAATAACTCTTCTGAGGGCAAGGGTTAGCATATTATTAACAAGCGACATTATGTGGGGTTTACATGCATACTTGTCCAGCCTTAAAACAATTACTCCTCCATGCATCACACCTCTAGCATTACTGACCACAAAACAGAGTCATCATTAATGAGGACATGCCCACTCAGAGCAGCTTACACAAGAATGCTGATATATTCAGTCACCAGCTAGAAATCAGACGACATATTAAGCTGTAAATCTGCTGCGATTATATCTTGTGTGCCAGGCAGGCTTTGCAGGAATCAGCACAGGATGACAAGGTTTATCAAGTTATCAGTTTCTCTCACAGAAAGTTTGGAAAGCAGACATAAAAGTGAGAGAGTTGTCAGATCTAAAGATATATTCAAAAGTCAGTGAGTCATTTTCAGGATCAACTTTTTTGCATTAAGAGCCCCGGAGATAGCGGAAACAGAATTTCATGAGATTTTTTTCACATGCATTCCAGAATTAAAAACACCAAAAAACTCATTTGATTTTAAACACTTTACTCATGCTACATGTATTGAACTGAAATAATTGAAATCTAAGGAAGCGTTTATGTTTATATTTTATATTATATTTAGTTTTTTTTTTAACATGTCTTTTTAGACTTAATCTGAGCCATATTCATCTGACCAGTCCAGAAAAATTTCTTATTTCAAGAAATTTAAAGAAAAAAATTAGGTCTGCATTGCTCATAGCAAGTAAAAAATCTGCCAGAAAATTTTCTTGTGTTAAGACATTATTCCAATTTCAAGAAACTTGACCAGCGACTTTTTCTTATCCCATTGGATGTTTTAAAGATGTTTTATTTTTGCTTGTTTGTTTGTTTTTTTTAACTTTTTATAAGCAATTCAGACCTCATTTTTGTCTTTTAATGTCTTGAAATAAGACATGTTTCTGGACTTTTCTGTTGAATGTGGCTCATATCAGGAATTTTTTTTTTTTCTTTCTAAAAATAGGACTAAAACACTTGCTTAGATTTCAGGTTTTTGTCTACAGTTGCTTTCATTGGTGTTATTTGCTTTTAAAACATTATTTTTCAATCTCTTTTCCAGGTGAACATCTTCGCGTGTGTCCCCAGGGAAGCACATGTTGCACCCAGGAAATGGAGGACACATTTGGCCAACAGAGCAAACAGGACTTTGAGAATCTGGTTGATGAAATGAGTCACGAGTTAAGAAGCACTTTTGTTTCCAGGCATAAAAGATTTGATGGTAAGGTTTTTTTTTTCTATCTGTCTTCTTTTTTCCTAACTTATAATTATTCTAAATTATGTTGATGGTCAGAACAGAATGCTGCATTGAGTCAAATCAAAGGATGGAGACTGTATGTGTTCAGTGTTTGTACTTCTGAAGCTGTCCTCCCCTGTGAGAAGATGAGATGTGAAAATCTCATTAATATGCCTTGGAGTGGCGAACCCTCTTGTTGGATTAGTCAAACATGGCTCCTTGCGCAGCAGATTGGCAGCTTGAACAGCAGCACAGAGCCAAACCCTGCATTATTAAGCCTGTTTGTTGGTCTTGTGCTGTGTGTGATCTTGCTTTAGCCCTTATTGTGACTCTCTTGGCCACCACGCCATCGTCACAGAGCTAAGGAGGGGGGGGGGATTGGTGGCTGCTCTCATTACAAAGCTGAGCCCTTCTCTACCTCTCCATTTCTCCCCTTTGGTATCCTCCTCTTTGGAGTCCGCAGCTCGTACTTGCAGTTTAATGAGAAATAATAATCCCTCCAGCTCCAGACATTGCACTGTGTGGGAAGCAGTAGCTTTATCACAGTGGACGATGGTGAAGGGTTGTAGAGGTGAACTTTGTTAAGTATGACCACCTGTCAGCGTTGAACCTTTTCATGAGTCACTCAGAAATCCTCAAAAGAAAACTACTCATCTTCAGTTTTTCCAAATGTTACTCTAAGATGAAGTAAAGATTCAGATTTTTAAAATTGACTATCTAAATATGGTCACTGTCAACAATCAACCAAGTTTAGACCATAAATAGCACAATTTGATCCTCACCAGTCAATGTCTTGTCTTTCAGTGCTCGTCGCTTTCAAACTTTTCACCATATCATGAAATGAATACTCCTCAGTTACAGCATGTGACTCTCAGATGACGCTCATTGCCCAGAAACTCGATGTCATAGCGTCTCAATGAGGTCTTTTTGTGTTGTTGTGTTTTTTTCCAGGAAACTTTAAGCTCGCATGTGATTCCTGGAAGCTTTCATAAATAAATAAGTATTATTTTGATCAGCTGCTGTCAGGATGGAGGATGTCAAAAGGAAGAATCCTGTAGGAGAAGGAGATGGGCACTTAGATGCATGACTCCAGGCGCCCCATGCTCCTCTTGGGGTTTGCTGCCACTCTCCATAATTTCATCACTGTCAAAGCAGACGCCAGATGCAGGTTCCAGTCCTGTTGTCCTCAGCTGATAGGGATTTGGTGTCTGCTAAGGGTCTCAGTGGCTCATCCGCCCTGGGAATATGAAATCTTGAATGCTCAATTTCGAGTTCATCCGTCTGTTTTGTAAAAAAAACTGCAGCAGCTTTTCTAAAGCAATGATGCTGTTGTTGACACTGACTCTAAGCACAAGATCCAAACCGCTCAGAGCTATTAGTTCCTTGAGATGCTCTTTACCATCTCTTTAGCACCTGGCTCTGGAGTTCCACCTACACAGATTCAGTGTATCTGTGTATCTTCTTTCTTTATGCAGAGTATGGGTTGAGAGTTGCTGGAGCCGACAGTAGCTGGCCAGCCCACGCATACCTGACACTACAGCCTGTGTGTCACAGTGAGAGGGCAGAGTCTCTACTATGCAAAGACCAGCCAAGCAGAAACACAGAAATATCCAACACAAGCCGTGATATACAGAACAGAGAGTGTAAGAAAGAAGCAGGAGGTAAAGTCAGACAGTCAGGCTGAGTATGGTTTACAAGAACATGTAGCCTGTGAGAGGACTTGTGTTGTTAAAGTCATCATAAGGCACTCTTTATGTCCTACGCCGATAATTCTGTTCCTTTTTGTTCAACAGTAAGTCAGTGGTATTAATAGATAAATGCTGGCCTTCCTCTGACCGTGAAAACCGTAGTGCTGGCTTGCCTCACAGAATATTAATTTGGTCAGTCTTACACAATTGATCTTCTGTGAATAACTGACTCACACGTTGTTATGTTGTTGTTGCCGGTCAACAATCACCTGGTCGTTCTACAATTAGCAGCTGACACAAAATGCAGAATTAGATTCATATTTTTCCCAACAACAAAAATCGCTGAGTCATGATCAGCAATTGTTAAACTCATGAGTAGAAAACCTCCAACTACTGCATTAGCTCATTTGCTCGACCACATTTAATACCTGTGCATGCTGAAATTCTTCTAAATGTACACCCAGGAGGAAAAGCTCTGCACTAGAAGACAACTTTCCAGGGAAAATAATAATGCCTTTTGGCTGATTCACAAGTTTGCAAATAGATGTGTTGTCGAGATGCAGGTTTGACTTTGTCTGACCCGTGGCTCTTGACAGGATTATGTTGTGCATTTGTAAGCATTGTTCCATATTATGCACATTTTGCTGGAGTATTTTGGAACTCCTCCAATTTGCAAAGCATGGGCTTAACTTGCATTAACTTGCATGTAGATAAACATACAACTGGCCAAACTAATTGGCTGCTTATCAAACTAAAAGGACAGGCTTGCTGTTGCACGCCTCTGCAAACCAATTTAAGATAGTGTTGACATCCATAGATGTCTTTTCTTATGAAGGGCAGCATAAATATGGTCCAGGATTGTGGGCCACAGAATTTTTTTGTTGGAATACAAAACACCCCCCAAAAAACAAGACAGATTACACCGCAAACTCCAGCAGAGACCATATAAAAATATGGACAACGTGGCAGCTCCCCAAAAGTGAAGTCAAAACTTGTGATCAGCTCTAGTGATTGACTGCAATATAAAGTTTAGTCCAAGGGTTAGTAATTAGAAGAACAGTGAAATACAGGGTTTTGTGCTAGTTTATGTACCCAAGTGTTTGATTAAGGAATAATGAATAGTGAATGGGTGATTAGGCAAGTTAGAATCCCAATGGTGAGCAGGATGTTAGTTAGTTAGTTTGATTACTTTCACCATTTAGAACTTTGTGTAAAATGGTTTTACTGTTAACATACAAATCATTAGCATCCGACTAAAAACATTTCATTTCAACTTCGAGGGCAAATGTAAAAACATGCCAAAGTGGAAAACATTTTTTCAAAGTGTCTTTCAGATGTCGCTTTCCAAGAATTGGATTTACAGGAATTTTTTGTTTAGTGTATTATGGAGAGCCACATGGTCTGTGGAGTGATTCATGCGTGGGTTTTAATTTGATTAAGTTCAGCATCCGATTTGAGGGTTGAATACAAGTAAGAGATACCACTGAGCCAAATGGGACATCTATGTAAAAACATTTCTGCCAGCGTTCAGTGATGAATGAAGCTTCATAATGTTCTCATATAAAGGATATATTCTGTCTTTATGCTTGAAAATGCGAGGTGAAATGGAAAGCATCTGCTTCCTAAACAGCCTTTGCTGAAGTGCCCTTGAGCAGACCACTTAATAAGAAAATACTGCCACTCATAGGAGGCTGCACTGTGCAGGCTGACTACCTGGTAAGGATGTGTGTGTGTGGCTAAATGAATAGGAAGCTTGGTGGTGTGGAAAAGGCCATGCTTGCTCAGCAAAGCCTTCTTCTGTTTGGACATCCTGTTGGAATAATCCATGTCCAGCTGTAAGAGCAGAAACTTCACTGTAAATATCGAAATGTAATATAATAAATAGTAAAGAACAAAACAGAGTACTTTTATAAAGAGTGAGGTATGGTTAATTTCTAACAATACAGGATGTCATTTAACCATATTACTGGACCTTCTGATGTGATGTCAATGACGCTGTTACCGTTTATTTTTGGCAGTCATCATCCTGCTTTTGATGGCCACTTTGTATCACACAATAGGGAGGCCTCAGGAACTATTGCAAGGAAATTACGCAGAAAAGTCATCCTGTCATGTTCTCTAAAGCGGCAAAGCAATAGCAGCCTCATGTAGATCGGCACTTTCTGTCAGACCAATCATGACCCAGCTTTTGATTGACGTGGAATTAGAAGCGCTCTTTTTCCGAAGCAAAAAATTACCACTTTTATATGCAAGAACAGGAGCTTAATGATTCTGCATACAAAGCTGACGGCTTTATGCATTTTGTACTAATGGCTAATGATGGACAGGCTCTCTCTCTCTGATTGGCCAGAGTCCTTTGGAAGAGACACTGAGTGTCTCTGTTGTAGATAACTAGCTGTTAAATCTGCTGCATGAGGTCCAAATGAGTCAGTTTTGCAGATCACCAAAGAAAAGCTTCACATATAAAGTACAGATTGTTTTGTAAATGTGTTTCTGGCAGGATTGTGTTTCTCTAGAAAACATCTGATAAATCATCAGGATACTAACAAGCTTTCTTTGTGTGTATTTGGCTCATTAGGCGCCCTTTATTGGTTTTTGGCCTTGAAATCAAATGCAGGACTGAAAGTAATGAAAACAGCAGACAAATGTCGTCACACTGGAGTTCTAAAATATATTTCTTTGAACGGCAAAGCATTTTCATGCCTCTGCAGAGGGGATAGTCATGAACAGAGTGTCTCTGCTGGAGATAACAGCACAAATAAAACCCCTCTCTGTCTGTCCCTTCCTGTGAAGGTAATATCAGAAGAACACCTTGAGCAAATATCTTGAAATATGGTACTCTTGAATGTGAGGACGAACTGATTAGATTTTGGTGGTCGTGGGTCAGAATTGTTCGCCATGGCTTCGAGCTTGTGTCAGGAGTTATTAGCTCTTTGTGAAACAGACTTCCCCTAAGAGTGTTGCCTTTTTATGACCTACCAGTGCAAGCAAGACCATCAGCGAGAAGATTGACGGCGTCAATATACTACCACTGAGAGGGGGAAGGTGTCAGACCAGAGGACTGACAGCACTTAGCCAGATGTAGTTGCTGTCGGAAAGTCAAGACAGACTCGTACGCTTGAAAGAATAAGGAGGAGGTTTTTCAGCTCAGTAAATAGATTAGAGACGTTGTTTTGTCCACAGGGGGGCGCCAAAATTGACACAAATTAAAGTTCTTTTTAGGAGCAAAAACTATATATATGACAAATTCAGACAATGTGTGGTAATTTTGCATTCATCATATCTCAAAGAAGACGCCCATTCCAAACTTCTTTTACACGGTCTCATGAATGCATCAATAGAACTTCAGGTGGAGTGAGGGATCCATGGAGCTGAAGATGAACCATTTAGTTTTGGGTGATCCAAGGTTGAGAGTAAGATATTACAGCACTGCCTTGAGTTTGGCTTCATCTTTCAATTCCTCAAATTAACAAAATCTTAAACAGTCAATGGTGAAAAATTTTGGACGTTTACTGGTAATTACATGATTTCCTAGCAGACGTCTTTCATTTTTTAAGCCTTTCTTGTAACTTGCAGTGTGATTTTCCATAGCCCATTAATGCTAATGTTTAATTTCCTGGGTTATTTAGTCTTTCCAAAACTTGATGTTCATTTGGAAACCAGTAAAAGTAAACAGTTTGTGTCTGTCTGGTTTGTGAAGACATCTAACATCAGTCTGTAATTCTAGTTTTATATGCAGCACTTCAGCATTCACCAGTCCCTCAAGGAGTCTCCGATTTTAAATTTACTGGAATTAATGCAAATTCAGCCAGTTTTCCCTCACTTTAGAGCTGTTCCAAAATATTCCTCCAAAATGTGTTTGAATAGGAAAGATGCTTACAAATGCATAACACAGTCCAGTCCAGAGCCAACCTTATTAACCCAAGTCCGACGAAATCCACCCTGAATCCTAACAGTCCAAATACCGAAATCTGTTTTTGTCCACGGGACATCATTTCCTTCCCCGGCAGAGCTTCATCGCTATGTGTTTATTAATATGGGTTTCTGCATGCACGGATGTCAAATGTGGTCCAGAAAGCTAATGCCGTAGTTTCCGGACCACACTTTCTTTTTACTGTTATAAGTCGTTAATACTCAAATGAGGAAGAGGGAATTGTGGTGAAAATGCGGCCTGATTTACCCTCCTCACTTATGACTGGTCACAGTTCAGAAGACTCTGCAGTAATTAATTCTGCAGGCCACGTCCCTGTGAGGCTCCTCCATAGTAAATAATATCCCATCCAAAGCTGCTTCAATCTGCCATGGCCTTACAACCAATCAAGTCATATCAAATCAAGACTACTGAGGCTCCACTGCCTGCAAAAATGTTACTTGGCTCGTCTTTTCTTCCAACAAGATTTAAAATAGAAGCGCTCTGTTCCAGGATTACTGAAAAACTTGACTGCTGACATCCCTGACATCTAGGAAAGCTTTACTCAGGAGGTATCTTTGAGAGCTTTAAAAACAGAGGAACAGATTTTGTCTTTATCACAGAGAGAACATCTCAGTATAACCTCTTCAAGCAGTGAGGAATCAGAGACATGCTGAGCATTATAACTGTAATGTGATGACCTCTATCAAGTAGGGGGGAGGTGAAAAAACTCAGCTCTGTCCAGGTTTTTGCATCTTTATCCCCCTGT
Organism: Labroides dimidiatus; assembly: GCA_030710495.1. NCBI lineage: Eukaryota > Metazoa > Chordata > Actinopteri > Labriformes > Labridae > Labroides > Labroides dimidiatus. Next base: position 11,299,598 of record CM061160.1, on the reverse strand, counting down.
TTGCAGCTTCTGTGTACGAACTTCTTAACTACCAAAATGTGCTGAGGATTTATGGCCATTTTTAGTCCTTAAATTCACTTTTGTATACTTCTTCCCTCTAATGTATTTTTCACCTATGAGATTAAGTTGTCTCTTTTAGAATGAGTATCGGCCCGGTTTATATGACAACGTTTCACAGCGTTTCACTTGAAAACGTAAAAAACGCGGAGAAAAAAATCTGCATTTACACGGAAACGCTGAAGGACTGAAAACGCTGTAGTATGCACACAAAGCCTGTAGGTGGCGATATAACTGTAGAGTCTTTTGATAGTCTGCCGCCAAAGAAGAGGTGGGCTAATCGTCTGGTGTATCTATTAAATGTGTCGTGCAGAAGTGGAGCAACAGATGCAAATTTTGTTGAAAGGCAGTCAGCAAATTCAGCAGCACAAGCAGAACCCTGCAAGTCTGCTATTTAACCGTTGTTGTTGTACAGTTCGCAAAAGTTCTCACAACGAAAGTGGAATGCGCACGCGCAAAAGGGAGCGTGATGTCAGCGAAAATGCTTGCTTGCTGTTTATACAGCAACGGAGGCTGCAGCGTTTCAGAAAAATTACACTCTGGAGGGCGTTTTAAAAAGTTGCGTTTTAGGTAAACGTTTGCATTTCACCCTAATACCGTTGTTGTATAAACGGGGCCTCATTGATCATCCATACTGTCACATTATGTATGATAATCCTACCAAGTTATATCAAATAGAAACAGCTCACATTAACAGTGAACTCTGCATTAATTACTTCAAGTGATAGAAATTATTTCAGCAAAAGCTTTGGCCTGAGAACGTGACTGCATCAAGATTCATGTTCTCTTAAATGAAATGCATTTTCGAAGCCGGCATAAACCAGTGCTCTGCATTTTAAAATGTCTGCTCGCTGTCATTTTTCATTTAATACAGTCTAACTTCCTTCCAAACATCCCTAGTCCTACAAACTACATAAAAGAAAAAAGTCATGTGCTTTAAAGACGCCACAGAAATGTGTGAAAGTGAAGCTTAATCTCAGATCCCCTGAGGAAATGTTACAGTCACCGCTCAGCACTACCTGATAAGACGTGCTAATGAATGATAATTAATTGTGATAAGAATAGAGAGCCACCCGAAAACAAGCATGACGCCTTTGATGAATAAAAAGCAGTTTTTTGGTCTGAATAGATTAATACAGGATTAAGATCTTGCATTTCTTCTGTTGTGAATGTGACCTATACCCTCCATGCCGCAATCAACCATGAGTTATCATAGCTGCAGCTAAAAATAAATTGTTTCAATTAAATAACATTGTAAAGAAAGCATCCTGAGTGTCCTTCCACCTTGGAGATGACGCGTTTTGATTCTTTGGTTTTAAATCCGAGCTGTTTGTAGATGTTAGTGTGCAAAAAGTAACCAGATGTAATTCTGTCGCGTTCACATCTTTTGTTTCTCTGAAGCTGTATCGGCATTGCTGAGCTCTTATGCCCACTTCAGATCCATTACAGTTTGAATCAGGGCCATGCTAATGAGTGACTGTAATGTGCATGGCTCAAAAAGACAGATATGTGATCAGAGTGTGTTACGTGACCCAGCTTCAATGCAGTGCTTAGAGATGCTAATGGAGAACATACTGAATGTGTGATATACAGTGGCTGTTGGCAGTTACTGGAAAATGTAGACGAGTCTCCATGGTTAACATTGTCTTAATTATCTGTCAATCTGACGACAGAAAAGAAGTATTAACATGGTATCAATAGCTGACACACTTTTGCTGGAACACTCATGCAGCTCATTATTTTTAATTACCCTCACCTCTCTCTCTTTCACTTCTGGTCTCAGTCCACACTGTCACTGCCCTTTAAGCAGCCTGTGCCTCAGCGGCGCCAGAGACCATCAAGCTGCACTAATCAATAGTATATTAACAACGGGTCAAATGTTAAAGTTGATGAACCATGTATAATTATCAGCAAAGTCTGTGGAGTCCACTTTTATGGAGGCTTTAAAGTTTTTCAGCATATTGTTTTTAGAATTTTTTAGCCGACATCAGCAGATTGACAAAGTTATCTGATGGACATAATGCAGTGTTAAGCACTGAGTGAACAGAAGGATTTAGATAAGGACTTTCAACTGTATGGAGGATGGAAATAAAGCCCTAAAGAACTGCTTAATGTTGTGCCAGCTCAGACAAAAAATGAGCTAGCTCAAAGTTCAATTCACAGCACTTAAAATAACCTAGTTCACGTTCGTAGTTCATTTTTGAAAAATTTGAACTTTGTTTATGGTAAAAAGAAAAAAAAAAGGAACTAGTTTATGTTCGCTACAGGTTCTCTTTTTCGATCAAGCCATCTAAGCTTTAATCTCGATCCCTCAAGCCAGTTCCCGAATAAATGAATCCCTGGATGATATTATCTCCTGTTAGCCTCTGTGTTTATGATCTGTTCATAAAAAATCCAGCGAATGTTCAAAGCTGCTGCCGATCTTGCATACACTGCTGCTAACCGTACTGTTTGAACTGCCTATTGCAAGCAGGATTAGCTGTGCATGCACAGAGAGTGCCGTAGTAGACCTGACTTTTCTTGCTGCGGTGTTTCTCAAATTGTAGTCCATGGACCACTAGTGGTCCATGGACTACTACTTTCAGTGCCTCCTAGGGGTCCACCTTGACAGAGAATTATTATTATTATTATTATTATTATTATTATTATTATTATTATTAGTAGTAGTAGTAGTAGTAGTAGTAGTAGTAGTAGTAGTAGTAGTAGTAGTAGTAGTAGTAGTAGTAGTAGTAGTAGTAGTAGTAGTATTTTATTTTATTTATTTATTTTTAGTGGAACATTACAAAAAAAAAAGGCAAGTTTGCTGGGACTAACAAGAGAAAACGGTCAAGCTAACGTTCTTCTGTTAACAAGACTACAGGGACCACCTCTGGGATTGTGAGCGGCCATTCACTGCCCCAGTTAACATCACTCACTTTCCTGTTCATGAGTTAAAAAATTAGCAGTTCACTTCATGTTCATGAAAATATGAGCACGTTCAATGAATGTGTTAATTTTACTCGTTAATGTACAACACTGGAACAGCTCATCTACAAGGAATATTTCTGTAGCTCTTTGCAATCATATTTTTCGTGAAAATATGTTTGTTTCCTGTTTAGATCTCATTAAAATCATTAAATACTGCTCCGAGGCTTTCATACTACCACATATTTCACATTAACCCAAGAATGAAAATATTTGCACTCCAATTTGTTTGCTTCAGCGCGTTTTATAGGCTTGTTCTCTCCTCTGACAACTCTCAAACTATTTCACTTTGCAGTGAAATCTCCAGACTTCTGAAGCCTGTTTAAATTTTAATATTGGTCCTTGAAAGTCAGCGTTGTCATTACAGAGACCAGATGGTCAGAATTATTAGCATCTCATCCCAATTTCTGGGGTGTCTTGGAGGTCATAAGACAAACAACAAGCGGGGCTCAAAAAGTGCAGAAATGCTGCAAACTGTTCAGAAAAAGTTCTACTGTGAAATCAGTCATATTGAAAGATATTTATTGCACTTTATCTGACAGTCTTCTGCTCCCAGCATATAGAGCAATACTCGGGTATGAATCTATACATAGAGAATCTTTCAGCCATACATCTTTCTATCAGAGAACATTTGGGAGTATGAGAAGAAGACAAAGCAGACCTCATATAGTGTAAACAAAGAGCTTATTGCTTTGCAGGCATATATGGAAGGCTCAGATCACAGTGTACAGAGAGAAATGTTAGGGATAAAAAGTGAAATCAGAGAAGTTTTGCTGTCCCTTCAAAATAAAAGTGTATGTGATTGTGCGTTTGCTTGTTGGCCTCAAATAAAAAAAAAAAAACGTCTTGAATGACTCTTATTTTGAAGCCATCAGAATATAATATTTTATTACATTTCCTTGAAATGCATCTAAAACTGTGTGCTGGATTTGTATTTGAAATCTAAATTTGATTTTTAATATTCATTCACATCAATGGACAGTGAGGTCACTCACAACCACTGTGCAATGGATGAAAGACGGAAAGAGACAGCGATCATCCAAAACAAACAACTGAGGCTGAGTTTGGATGCAGGTTTAAGCCTTTAAGATCATCAAAGTGACCGTGCATCGGTAATACTTTTTTAAGGAGAATGACCTGAAAAAAACTACAGGTTATTTTTATTTTGCTGTTACTAATTGTAAATACTTGAAACCATGAGTGCTTGAATTTGATTTAAATGCATCACTGACCTCAAAGATTCAAACAATATATAAAGAAGTGTTTAAAAATGATTTACCTTGTTATAATAAATGTTTCTTGTACTTTTATTTTGTAATAAAATTTTCTTTTTTTTTTTCCAATCAAATTTTTTCATCATTTCCAAAATCAGAATTGTGTCAATCAGATGTTACTGCAGCTCACTGCAGTAACATCTGATTGACACAAGTCAAGACATATCATGAATTAAAGTAAAACGAAATTAAATTTCTTATAATAAAAGCAAGATTAGGTCTTAAAAAGCCTTCTTCCAAAACTTAAGTATATGGGGGTTGTTATATTAAGAACATTATGGTAATATTCATCCTTTATGTTCCCAGTGCATCTTAATGTGCACAAAGGTACCCACAAAGTCTGGACTAACTCTGTGATCTCTTCTTCTTCCCCAGAATTCTTCCTGGAGTTGCTAGAGAACACAGAGAGGTCTCTGAACGAGATGTTTGTGAGGACTTATGGCAAGCCTTACATGCAGAACTCAGAGGTCTTTGAGAACTTGTTTGCAGAGCTGAAGCGCTATTACACAGGAGGGAATGTTAACCTGGAGGAAATGCTTAATGACTTCTGGTCACGGCTACTGGAGCGCATGTTCACCCTGCTCAACTCCCAATACGTCATCACTGAGGACTATCTGGAGTGTATCAGCAAGTACACGGACCAGCTCAAGCCCTTTGGAGACGTGCCCAGGAAGCTGAAGGCTCAGGTTACACGGGCCTTCATCGCTGCACGCACATTTGTCCAGGGGCTCTCTGTTGGCCGGGAGGTCGCTCAGAGAGTGTCAAAGGTAAATATGCTCTCAGCTATGTAATTTTTCCATCGGACCAAACTTCATTTCACTCGTCCTACTTTTTCTAAATTCTCAACTTGTGTCTTTAGCTTATAAAATAAGACCTGATTTTTATCCCAAACACATTTCAACAAGCTCAAGGTCTTGTTTGGTGATTCTACAGCAAGCACACATTCCCTTCTTGTTTTTACTCTGTGAACAAGTTTAACTTTTCCATGTAGTGTGTGCTCTCTTGGTGCATTTCTTCAGGATGTTTGGTGCTTGAGGCGGTTCAGGCTCTGTCTAGGAAACAGTGTTGAGGGCTATGTGGATGACTCAGGAGAGAAAAGGCCAAACAAAGAAAAGGAGAGAAAGTTCTTTCATCACTGGTTATCCCTGGAATCTATTCATCATGCTGTAGCCTAAGTATTTCATTTTATTTAATATGATCTTGAAACAGCTTATGCCGCATATCATAATGCTCGATTTAGATTAAAGGGAAAATAAAAAGCTACAGATTGGATTTAGTTACACTCAACATTAACAGAGCTGTCTGCACGTTTTCTTAAGGGGTGGAGAAAAGCACAAACACACACCAAGCTGCAAATCAAAAATTCTTGCTCTACTATTCTGACATAGATACGATTATAAACACTATTAGAAATATTTATAGACCCACTGTACAGAGGAGAAACAGAATGCAATGAAAATATAATAACACTCTATCATCATAGACTGGGAGGAAAAAATCCAGCCTTCATTTTCTCGTCGTCCCACCATGTTGCACTCAGTGAACTCCAATCGTGGTCCCCCCTCGTCAGTAGTAATGTTGAGGCTCATTTACAAGCAGCCGCTGAGGATGTGTTGTTAGTATGCGTTTACTGAGTTACACACCCCGTTTCTTACAAGCCAGCATGTCCCAGCTTCACCTCTTGACATTTCACTGAGACTTGAGATCCAGGTCATGTGTCTGGGACTGCAGCTTCTTTGATCCCCAGGGTATAAACTCATCAGGAGGGACTGGGTGTAAGCATAATGGAATAAGACACCCTGCTGGAAGGTGTCTGTTGCTCGGCTCCTCTTAGATGTGACATCCATGTTTATTGCTGCTGGGATGTATATTGAATTAAAGAAGATGATGTAGTACTTTATTGCTTTTAACAGCTTAAGAGACAAAACCCGAAACCTGGCAGAGCTTTGACGAGACAGTGACAACCGTCTGAAGCTTATTCCCAGTCATTGACCAAGTGTTACATCTGCTTCACTTGACTGGAAGTGATTAAAACCTGTAATTTTTAAGCCTTTGTCTTAAGTGATACTTGAAATGTTCCAAAACTAAAAATAATACTTCATCTGAAAGCATTTATATACTTTATCTTATTTATAAAGTCTGAAAATCTGACCCCTTTGGGGGCACAAATACTTCCACCCTCTTTCTCCTCCTCCTTTTATGATCGCTCACTGAGGAGGAAGTGAGGGTCCAGGCACATCAAATATTAACACATCATGTGGACCATATCAGTCTTGTACGTTTCAGTCCTTGAAAAGATCACCCACTCTCTCTCCTCCAGGCTCGTCTACTGTAACTCACTTTACTCTGCTCTAGTGGATAAAACGTCCACCAACTACAGCTAAGACAAAATGTTGCCACCAGACTTCTCTCGCATTCTCGACAAAATTGAGCGTGATAAAACCAATCTTTTCTGCAGTGCACTTCCCTGTCAGCCCTCTAATTGATTTTAAGACTTTATTGCTTGTTTTTAAAAGCTTTGCTTGGTCAGACTCCTGCTCTGTGATCAGATAATTCCCTGTGAGGCTGATCGCTGCTTCAGATCTTTTGGCAGGGCGCTTTTTTAGCCTTTCAGAGAGTAGAAAAAATGTGTTTGTCAGAGAGATTGGCTGGTTTTCTGCTGTATCATCAGGCAGCCAAAGTTGTCTACCTTGAAGTCTTATTTCTTTTGTTGGATTAGTCATTTGACTGTGACCTTTAGCATATTCATCAGCCATTCCTTGTTGTTTTAGCATTTACTGCTAACACAAGTTAAATCCAGAGTTAAGGCTATCATACAAGCTCGGATGTCATAGAAATAAACTTGTCTGTAACTTAAGTTAAATATAAGTATTAGGTATAAATTAAGTATAATTTTTTGCCAATATGTAAGACTGACATGTTGATGCATTAATAATCGGCCCGTGATGACAACTTGCACCCGCCAGTCATGGGCTTTAAAATATTGACTGTGTTCAAGTATTCAGTCTGCTAACCCTCCTTTAAAATTCCCAACTCAAATACAATACAAATTAACAAAAATTCAACTTTAAATTCAGAATCTTTCTCTTTTTTGAGTGGATTGTCTGACACATCATTATTAAATGCCTCTACAGCCACTTCAAATCTAAAACACAATACAACAAAACCTCTGATTGGCCGTGGGACACATGCAAGGCCATCGTCAGGTGAGGGTGTGTAGTGATAAAGGGCTGAAACACCCCATGATCCTGGGGTCCACCACTGACGAAGTGTCCTGAAATTTGAACCTAAACCAAAATCTATCACTGGGCATTGAAGAAATAAATGCATTTTAATTTAAAGCAAAAAAAAAAGTGACTAAATGTGAGAAATGTCCTTCCCTCAGAATCTTCTCTGTCTCTTGAATCACTACGAAACAACAATCATTCATCTGTAGAACAAGATCTAGATGCTCGGAGAGTTTGTTCTTCCTTTCCATGTAAAATTACTTTCGTTCAAGTGCTTCAAGTTCAATTCACATCTTTGTGAAGGAAATGAGACATGGGTAAGTGCTCGCATCCTGTGTCTCTGTATCCTGAGAATGTAGTTTTTCAACAGATACTTAATAAGCTGGTGCTTCATGTGAAAGAGGAGAAAGTCCATTAGCTGCGACCCAGGAGCTTTGGCTTCAAACATCTTGACAGGCCTCCAGAGTGCAAGCTGTTGAGTGCCGGGGATGAGAATGTTGAGTACAGCATGCTCTTTAGAAATCATGTAACAGAATCATTCCGACTGGGTCACGCTGTCAAGTTTGTATTTGCTATCTGAAATATCACTCTCCTACCAGACGCATGGCAAAACAGTCAATCACTGAGAAGACAAAAGCCGATTCAGTGTGTTCCTTCACTGTCACAAAAAGCCATGTCTTTATTTACCCCTTTTCCACCAGTGCTCCTTCAGTGCTGGTGCTAGTGCTTTGTTAGTTGGTTGTAATCAACAGTTTGGCTTTCAGTCGTCAAGGAGCCAAATTGGAGCCACCTCTTTGCATCACTATAAATTGGGGGGTGGAGGGAGGGGGCCAACAACAAAGAGATGACACTGGGAGCGCTGAAATAGAGGTATAGTTTTTTCTTTGTTTGTTTTTTAAATTTGCTTTTCTTGTTGTGACATTATTTTTCCTGACTGTCCTGACACGTAGTGTGCTTGTCTGTCTGTGTGTGCGCATGCGTTTGTGTGTCTGTGAACACATCAGGACAGAACTCTGCGATACAGACAACAGAGGACACATGAACACATGACCATCAGGCAGAAATGACATCCTGTCATGTAAATAAGATGAATAACATAATGCTATTTAGTCTGTTAAATAAAATAACAAAACATAGACCTGCTCTATAAGAGAGCCAGTGCATTGCTGCTTCAATTTCACCAGCAGAGCAACCACTGACTTGCTCAGCAGCTTTTCTTGGTTTCGTTGGTCACGGTAACCCCACCCCTGGTCTCTGCTGTAATCAGCGCTTTGTTCTTGCCCAGCAAAGAGTTGTTGCTTGCTAAACACTAGTTTGAGCACCTAGGGCTGGTGCTTTGTCAGTGGAAACACAAAGAACCAGTGCTAAGTCAGGCCCTGGGCTGGAACTAGCACTAGCAGCAGTATGGTCAAAAAGGAGTAATTGTTTGCCTGAAGCAGGCCTTACAAAGCCAAGTCAGTTTCATGGAAAACTAATAGGAACATTTAAATTGGAGTGATTTCAAGTGGGGCCATGGTCACCACCTGGATCTGCCCCTGACTGGGGGGCTTGCTGGGAAAATTCTGGGTCAAGTCCAGGTATAGATTTCATCCATTTACATTCCCAAGTGCAGCCCACCCTGAAAGACTTCTGTTATCTTTTGTACATTTGTATATGTGTGAATACAGCTATAAATCCAGCAACAGAATCCAGTTCTTGGGGTGTTGGAGTATCTGTGAATGTTTTAGGTAAAAACCAGATATCACTGTGTGGGAAAGGTGCAAAATGTTGTCTCACAAACAAGCTAAAGTGTCATTTTGTGTTTTTGAGCTTTTTTCCAGGGACGTTGCTTGTGTGTCTTTTGAAAAAGTGAAAATGCGAAACATGTTTTATGGCATATCTCAGATGTGGAGAGATAATCTTTGAAAACGGATATTTATGTGCGTCTTGTTTGTACTGTGTCATTTGTAAGTTTTATTTTTATGGACACTGATATGATGAAACTTAACAGTCCTCTTCAAACTGCACCTGTCACACCAACAAAACATATTTATTTCTCCTCTGCTTCTTCAAATAGAAAAGAAACAGACGACTGAAATGCTAGACAGCAGATAAATATTTGTTTGTTTGATGTTTGATATTTAAATGCAGGTTAAACTATGCGTGCAGTAAACACTGTTTGACAATGTTTGGAAATCTTAAAAACAACTTGAGTCAACAGCAAACATGTGTGTTAACTCTGCTTTTGTCGCGTTTTAATATTCAGAGAGATTTGTTTCTTCACCCAGTAAACTGACAGCAGCATCCTGATGAAAATCTGTTTCCTGTTCTCATTCTATTAATAACTCACAATCCATAACAGCAACAAACTTAACCAAAGGCGTCATTAAAATGCTGAAAATGTGTTTCAGTTCTGAAGAAGTTGTGCTAATGACGTCTGTCTCACTCTTCTTGCAGGTGAGCAGCGCTCCAGCATGTATCCGAGCATTGACCAAGCTGCTGTACTGCCCCTTTTGTCAGGGCATGCCGGCAGTTAAATCCTGTAAGAACTACTGCCTGAACGTCATGAAGGGCTGCTTAGCCAATCAAGCTGATCTGGACCCCGAGTGGAACCTGTACATTGGTAAGTCTTCTTAAATTTCCTATCACACCCATGAGACTGTTGAAGCACTTGTTATATAATCAAGATGAGTTGTATGGCTCTACAGTAGGTTAAAGGAAAAGATTTGTTTAGTTTGTATTTTTTTCTTTATATGGTGGTGCATGCTCACAGAGATGTATCATTCACTGCAAATTACATTACAACGAGAAGCAGAGCTGCATACTTTGGTGTTGATTGAAGAAGATCTGCTTTAGCTGCAAGCAACACTTTGACATTATAAGGCGTGGCTGAATTAATTTACTGATGCAAATATAGCTGCATTTCACTTTGCACCAGTTTTTATTGGGCTTATGAAAGACTATCACCTTAGTGATAATAAATGGATGTTCTGGGTACTTTGAAGATGATGATGTTTTATGGAGGTAAGAATAGAAAATAACTGGAAAACCTTGTGGACATGAAGAAAATATATTTCCTTACATTAGTACTCAGATGAATTTATGTGGTTCAAGTCTCCATCCATGACATTTACAGGTGGTTCATTACTGGTAGAATTATATTTAAAGTTATCTTTTTTTGGGCTTTTTATCCCTTTAAGGTAGAATTTTTAGAGGATTACATATATTGTGTTAGGAAAGTGTACAGTGAATGGGTGGTTATGCAAATTTGAATCATAACAGGGTGACTGCAGCACAAAGTCTTGTCTTGCAGTCAAACTAAATAAGATTTTTTTCCTAAACACAAATTGAATAAATTATATTTCCAACGCCTTCAAGCGAGTTCAGGCAGATAACTTGAGCTGCGTTGCTACACACGTCAAACTATCTTCCAATCATGTACTCTGCTTCTCAATTCAGCAGTCTATTTAAACTGGAAAAAATCTCCCATCTCTCCCTCTGCCTGTTAATGCCACTGCTGCCCTGCATTTGTGTTGCTACATGTTCTTTCGTCCCCACCGCCGCCCCAGCCTCCACCTACAGGCTCCAAGGGCGGTTATGTTCTGTATGTTTTACTCATCACTCCTCAATGTTGCCATGTAACTTTTTCTGCAAGGAGTGATGAGGTCAGAGCCTGGTGCCAAACATGAAAATGTATTTGCTGCTGCAATAAACCATTTCATTGTGAGTTGTATGACTGAATTCATAATTGATGTTGAACCACAGGGTTCCCATGTGTCCTTGAAAACCGGGAAAATGATTGACCGGTTTTCCAGTCTTGGAAAACACATGAAAAATGAGAAAATGTCAAATGTCCTAGAAACGGTGAAGTTATTTCAGAAAATAATTTATCCTCCCTCCCCTGCCCTCTGAGTGGATGGAAACAGGCTAAAAGTTATCAATCTATTATCTAGTGGGTAACATTAAGGTACAGCGCTTCTCTAGCTGGTGCAGTGCCCTACGTAGCACTGTGTGGTGAAGTGGTTCATGATGTGGCCTCAAAATGTGAAGGTTTTCGGTTCGATCCCAGGCTGGTGTGTCTTGGTGTGGTGTTTGCCCCATGTGATGTTAACAGCCAATCAAATTTGCATTTCCACTTAAAGCAGTTCTGTAAACAAATGCAGTTCAAATGACTTGACAGGTTTTTGCTCCAGTTTTCCATCATAATGAAGTGCTACACTGTAATCTGTGGGTGTGTTTGCATTATTCAATGAAACATTTCTCATGGTAATTTTTCATAGATAAATTATAGCCAAAGACTGCGCATCAAATATCTGAGTTATAGACACAGAAACAGTTTGGGTAAATGCAGAAAAACAATACTCCCAAAGAATGAGGGGGGCATGGGAATGTGTATGACGTGACAACTTGTCTCCGTAGCGGCTGGAAAATAGTGTCAGGTAAAGCGTGGGAACCCTGAACCAGTACTGCTGCTTATGGCTTAAGCTACTTCGTAATGCCTGGATTGCAGGACAAAATGATCCTCCTTTTGTCAAAAAATCAGAGATGGTTGAGGCCCAGAATTTCCTCAGGCTGTTCTGATATTGGTGTCCTGTAGCTGTCATTGTTTCTTCATTGTCGAGACCAGCCTGTGACGGAAACTATCATTTAAACAAATTAAGAATGCTAACAAATTTGCCACAGGGTAAACAGGCAGAGGTGAAAAATTACGCAATACTCTCTGCAGAATAACTTTACATGATATATTATCAGGTTTCTTGGGGTTGTTTTCATATTTTAGTCTTAATCACGTTTTTTTATGGAGTTTTGACCAATCAGAATCAAGTATTTAACACAGCCAGGTATCAAGAAAGCTGTGTAATAAGATATATTAACACTTACATAATGTTTGTGTTTGCAAGTTAGGCAGGCCAATTTTGCAAAAATTATGTAGAAAGAGGTCAACATGTTTATATTGTCAGTACGCAGGATTACAGAAATAGGTCTTAAGTTGTGAGATTTTACTTTCTATTTTCGGCTTGGTTTTAGCTGCTGCTATGTTTTTATCATGACTTGACAACAGTAGTCCCACTGACACACACACACACACACACGCGCACACACACACACACGCACACACACACACACAGAACCCTTTCAGATAAAAAAGGTGCTTTATTTGTCATTCTTCTATCAACACTTTCCTGCATTTAAAAGAAAGAATTTATTCATGGGATTCTGCTCCCCTGCTGGGCTAAATGGAGACTTGTAATAGGGCAGAAATGCACCACGGGGAGTGTCAAGTTTTGTGAGAAGAGAACTTCAATGGGAACTTGTTCTTTTCAGAGAACAAGTACAAACATGTGTTTAATATTTATGTTTCTGTTCAATATTTCATACACTGCCGAACAGAGATGAATCCTGCTCTCATTTGGATAGACTCATCATGTTAGTGGTGATAGTGAAAAGTCCACTCAGTTGCATGCTTAAGGTTTTTAAAAGGAAAAATTGAGCTATGATCAGAAATATAGTTATTATATTAAATGACTTATATGAGGATTTTTTTTTAATAAATGACAGTGTGTAGCCAAAAAGGTCTACATTTTTTATCAATACTTAAAGAAATTGTCCTAACTGGGTATCTCAAATTTAACAAATCAACAATTTTAGACAGATTTATGCACTCAAAAGGAGCGTGGTTGAGGTATTATCTCATCAGATTTCTGAGTAGTAAAGTCAAAACCCTCCTGAGGTGACCTGCTTATTCTAATTAAGTTATAAAATGTCAACTAACTGGAGTCGAAGTTGCTCAGTGCTTGAAGTTTGACAACTGACTGAGAGCACCGGTCTGCGCAACTCAATCTATCTCTAGATATCACTCACTTTTCAGGTCTTGTTTTTTGTGTTTTTTCATACCCAGGCTTGTCAGTCTTTGGCATTTGGCCATTCCAACAGTGCATATAGAGTACAACCATCTTGTGTAAGCTTGTGACCTTGGAGCGGCTGTACAAAGTTTTGTGCCAGTCTTTGTGAGAGCCTCTGGGACTCTTTGGGCTGGCAAAACAAAACAATGAGGGTGAAGGCTGCAATGAGTTTTAGAATAGAGTTAAGTCTCAGTAGGATCAGCAGCATTACAGAAAACATGATAAGGGACTCTAAAGAAACTTAAGCATCTAGGTTACGTTGCAGTCTTGGTGTCACCCCTCTGCTTTCTGCCTGGATGTACACAAAGCTGCAAGTTTGTGTGTTTGACTGAGGGCCGGGGTTAAACTGATATTACTCAGCAGCAAAGACAAGAAAGTTCACCTTTGGCTTCATCCAAACCAATTCAGACCAGAAGGAGGTTTTAGATTCTGTCTTTGTTGAGGAGAAGTGGTCAGCCTCATAAGAGCTTTATCAGAAAATGAAAGTGTTTAATGATAGAGTTTGGGGTATGTTTATGATATGATAAGAAATAACAGGAAATGTGTAGATGATTATCAGGCACCGTCCAAATTAACTGATAATGCCTGCTTTTGTAATGTGCCCTTTAAATCCCACTTTAAACCAGGAAAATCCCAGAAAGCAACCAGAAAAAATCAGATTACTGCAATAGTGTAATACAATATGTCCTCTACTTCAACGCATGCTGTCTGACGGTTTATTTCTGTGACTCATGCTGCACGACAGGCCAGACGGAGCAAAATTTGTGTTTGTTTGCTGTGGATACATGAATTCACTGATGTCAGTGTGGAGGGAGATCTGTTTCAAGATTGATATATGGTGGCCCGAATGTCTCGGAGTGTCACCAAGCACAGGGTAGAGCAGCTGCAGAGCGGCGGTGTAAAGGACGAGACTGACAGATGCCAGAGTGGGTCAGGGTGGAGATATTTCCCATCAGAGCAGGGTGGAGTGGAGTGGAAATGCTGATTATTGAGGTTTAACAGTTCCTAAAGGTCCTGAAAGAGTGTGGATTCAGACTTCAGTGAATAGTTTTATTACTTTTATGTTTATTACCCAGTCAAGTCACTAATCTGATGCAAATTAACCTCATTATTCCGTCTTTTGTTTTGGTTGTTGCTTGCATCAAGTTTTAAATGTGCTTATATTTTTCATAAATATAACATTTTCCTGTTTCAGTTTTTTGATATCTTGTCTTTCTACCATTTCATTTCAGTATTTTTCAGTATTTACTATTTGCAAGCCATTAAATTCTGTTTCTAACATTTTGCCACAATATCATCTGCATACAAAGATATTTTCTATGGATATATTTGATGCCCACTAATGATAAATTACAAAATGCTAATGCAACTGTTGCAGATTCTCTTCAGGGTAAATTCAACATGTCCTATCACAACCTCTGTTATACACCTATACCTATACATATATACCTCTGTATATCTTTGCATCTTTATTTTCAGAGAGTGCAATGCAACAAAAGCAATGCATGTCTAAAGTCACTGTTTTTTCTGTTGCTTCTAAAGACAATTGATAAAAACTGGTTGCTACGAGACACGCCTATCACAGCTTACATTTACCAAGACATCAACAAAGTAAGACGGGGCAGAAGCTACAATAATGTCCATAAATGACAGCTTAAACACGCGCGACGGCATGTCAGTGCGTGGAGCTGTCAGTCTTTTTTTGTTTGTATGAGCTACGCACAATGTTTCTCTCCAACCATCAATTTAAAAACCACTTATCTTGTTCAGGGTTGTGTGGGTTGCTTGAGGGACACCTTGAAGTACTTGAGAGAGATAACACAGATAAACAAACATGTTAACACTCACGTTCACACCTCCACCAAGAGAGAGACACTATTTCACCTCTGCTGCATTTATTTGTGCTGCGTGGGAAAAAAAAAACAACAAAACTCTGAACATAGAGGAAAAAAATAACTCAAAGCTTCAGTGCTTCTGTTAAAACATTTAAATTTGCAGCATGGCTCTGTCAGTAATATCACCGCAGTTACCAACAGGCTAAGCACAACCTTCTGCATCTGAGAGAACAGAGCTGAGAGGAAAAACTTTTCTTTTACACCATTAATCCTGGAACAACATCCATTTTGTCTTCATCAGGACTCTTGTCATTTGGAATGTCGTTCCTCCGTGTAGATTAAATGCCATTTCAATATCTTCCGGCTCTGACATTTCATGCTCATTATAGGATGAAAGATTTTCATTTAGCTTAAGGTCTAACCACAAAACAAGTATTGACTCTGCTCTTGGTGTTAAATTGCCAGGAGGACTCTTTTGTATTCAGCACAGACAGAAAGATTAGTGTAATGTGTGATGCTATAAAGATAAAGAGTACGGTAATGTGAATCATACCAAGCTGTTTTGTCTTTGTTTACGTGGTCCAGTAAACTTAAAATGGGCTACATCAGCTCTGTGAAAATGAATAAGAAGCTTTGGCTTTAGGGCTCAGAGAGAAAATGGAACAAACACCTGAGGTGCCTGACACAGAGCGACTGCAGACCTGAAGCTAAGATATTCATCTTGATTCCTGCGGCGTCCATTCAGACCAACATCATATACCTGCTCCACTGACCAGAGAAGACAAGATATTGGAGAGGTGAAAACTAATCCAACCAAAGAGCGAGAAATCCTTAAAACCTAGAGGCCATGCTGCGGTGATAGCAATGATTTTTCTCTGCTACACCCTCAGTGAGCCAATCCACCAGCAGGAAATAACACCCTCAGATGAAAAAAAATCTAACTTGTGACAGAAACTTGGGCAAAAAGAAAGAAAGGTGCCACTTCACATTCACCAAGACCTCAGCTTTATTTATCCATATGAATGTGATGCAGAAATAGACTGCTGTGACACCACCTGAGGGACCCAAAGACAGATGTGGGTTTGAGGAGCAGCCTCACAGATATAAATTGCCTAGAATTGTGAAATATTCCAAAAATCTTTGAAATCATTCGCTAGTTTTCCTCCTCATTGTGCAGTTTCATAGTGCAGGAATAATAGCTGTTTTTCGCCCTTATTCATTTAAGTTAAAGACTTGATTTTGTGGAATTGTTTGACTGATACTGTTGGAAACTGGATATCCTTAACTGCATTTGTTTAAAGTAAAGGTAATTCCATAAGGAAATCCGTGTTAGTGTCCAGAAAAAACCTGGGACTGAACGACATGAACTCAATCTGGCTCCTGAAATCGTGTTTTGGTGTCTGGCACCAAAAAGTTAGCAGTGATGGACTTCCTCGTCATTAAAATGGAATTTTAAATCTAATCCAACTGACTAGTCAAAAGAAAGAAGACTCCAAAAAAACAGCCAGTACCGAGAACAGTTTAACACTTCAAAACATCAAGTCTTCTCCTGCCCTACACCATTCGTCATCTGTGTCTGTTTACATCCAGATAGTAGAGAATTATGGCAGTAGCCATTTACTGTAGCCACAGCACTGGACAGAGGCATGAGGCCGTTTCATGGCAAGTAGCAGGACTGCCAGACATCTGGAGTAGCAGGACCGAGGAGTTCCTACGTTTCCTGTGATGAGCCTCTCTTCATTCATGTTGGGCTGTAAAACCTCAGCCCTGTTGACTCCTGGCTTGGCGCCGCTCATTATGTCTGTTGTCATCGTTGTGTGTTGTTGACGTGGTTTACTCTATTTTGAAAGTCACCAAATGTTTTAAACTAGTTTCAGTGCACTACTTCCTGTCCTACTCCATCTGCTTTGTGCAAATTAATGCATCGTTGCTCTGACATCAAAAAATAAAAGGCTTGCATATCTGATCTGAACTGAGCTGATGAGACGCAGCCAGAACGCAACTGGGTGGAGCCTGTTGTTAACCTATTGACTTGTATAGAAACACATGAGATGTAACCATCGTTAACAATATAAGCAATAATTAAATTTGTTTAGCCCATAAATAATTCTGGTGACGACAAAATAATTTAGTTGACTTAACATAAACATCTCAAAGTCAATCCTTGACTTCCTCGAAGCAGTGAGGTTGGGCTTCCATGGATCAGACTTGGTTGTCCAGTAAAATCCCACAGACATGCGATGGGATTGAGATCTAGGGAAGTTAGAGACAAATGAAACGCCATAGTGATCCTCCTCCCCACATCCTTTCACTGCACTGGGGTCCCGTTCTGATGCTAACATGCCCATTATAGACGCTTTCAGTGGGTCAGTATAAGAACCCTGTCCAGTCTGCAGATCTGTCGCCCCATAAGTGAAAAACTCCAGTGAGCCTTCAAGTGACCTCATCTAGTTTTCCTCTATCTGACCCAGTCATCTAGCCGTCACAGTTGAGCCCTCATCAAAGTGGTTCTCATCCTTCCTTTGGACCAGTTTTCCTGCCTCCAACACGTCACCTTCAGGAATAAAAAATGCGAATATGAAGTCACTGCTCATCTGCCGCCTTGGCCGGACATTACTTTCACAAGCACTTGAAATGGGACTGCGAAATTGATTAACCTAAGCTGATTCCAGGCTCCCAAAGAAGAGTAACATTATGCTTTGGACTCGCATTACTATTTCTGATTATTTGGAAAGGTGTTGTTCCTGGAACTAATAAAGATTTAGTTCCAGGCAGTCATCTCATTACTAAAATTGCTTTAAATTTCGCAGAAGACTTGGGTTAATATTTGTTCATGGAGCAGTTTAATGATACCTTCTGCATAGTTTAACAGAGAAAACTTCACAGAGCTAGAACGTCACTCTGTAATTTGTAATTCTGCCTTCATGTTAGACAGAATAAATTAAATCAGAATAAATCATACAGGAGATTAAACGGGCTCCACTGAGTAGCCAGACTTTAATCTATGTGTTCCCAGTGGAGGACAAATCCATGCTGACCTCTCATCAGTTTGCTTCTGAGGACAAGAATCACTTAGAGCATTAATTATTAAAACAAGGCTAATTACTGTGTGTTTGACAAAATCCTGTCAGCATTTCATGTGAAACGCTGTCACTTGATTTAAAAATGAATCTATTGGAAATACTGTGTTAGTTTTGTTTATAAAAATGCATTTCAGAAAAATAGACTTTGTGCAGTCTGTTGGTTCTAATGATGAGATTAGATTTTAATTCACTTAATTAGATGAAGCATGAAGCGACAGATGTCAGTCTGTTCCCCGCACCTGAGAATCCATTGCCAAACATAACCACGGTCCTCTGGGATATATAATAAAGCGTAACTCATCCTTCATAAATCACCAGTTGTCTGTTTCTAGATGATCACATCACCAATGTTTTTCTCGTCTTTGTGTCATTTAAATACGCCTCAGGTTTGGCGTTCATGTTGTTATTGTGCAAACATGCTGTTTTCAACCACTTCTGATGGTATTCATCATGCTGTCTGCACAAATGTCTCTTTCCTCAGAGGTCGTTTGAATATCAGTCACCCGCTGTGTTGATGAATATTGTCCGCTGCAGTTTACACCCCGTGTGTCATCATCATTTTTTCGCTTTGACAGGTTGTTGACACCCATGATGGAGCTTTTTCTCCTGCTCTTTCACAGTATTCACGCTGAGACTCACGGTTGGCCTTAAGTAATTGAACTTCTTGACTGGAATCTTTCAACTTTTTTTATCGGGGGGGTTGTTGCTCTCTCTGGTAAGACTTGTCAACACATTGGAAGTGATCTGCATCGATCGTTCCTGCTTATTTCTTTTTAATTGGGTGATTTGTTATTCTTGGTCATTGGGGTTAGCAGCAACCTTAATGTTTGTGAAATATGCTCAACAAAATATATTCCTTTTAGCTCCTAATGGGTAAAAACAATGAGATAACAAAGCATTCTCCAGCAAGAGGACTGCTCAAGTCAGTCAGCACAAATTCAAACATTTCCTCTTTTACCAAATTAACACAAATTTCATCCACATTCCCACCCACTCAGTGGGTTAAACATGCATTTCTCAGTCACTCAGAGCGGGTCGATGAATATCATTGATCCCAGCTCACTGACCTTTTCTTCCGTCCCTGCGTAATGGACAAAACCCGATTTTAGTGACCACTGTTTTGTTAAGCGAATGTATCTAATTCAGAGGTATTTATATTTAAAACAGATTAAACAGACTTTAAGAAAGGAAATGGAGAGCACATGAGTGGGTGACTGAAAGAGTGAGGGCACTGAGAGAGCAAAAAGTTGGTACTTACAGTAATGTTGTAAGTATAGGGAGCGATCACAAACTTCAGTCTGTGTGAACTGTGACTGGCAGCAATTAACATGACGTCAGTCCGCCATGAGTCATGTACAGGAGAATAACTTAGACTCCTTACATGAGTAAATATAGTAATATAAAGCTGTAAAAATACTTATTTTTTTAATGAAACTCTTTCATCAGATTTTTTTTTTTTTTTGGGGGGGGGGATTCTGTAAAGTCTTCAGCTTTAGTCTCAGTGCAGTACGGAGGGGCAGGCATCTGGGACAGATTTTCTGCTTCTCTCCAGGTTCACTTTTTATTGTTTTCTTTTTTAAAAAGTGTTCTTTTTTTACTTTAAATAGTAGGAAAGTTTTCAACAGCATTTAAAATCATCAAAAATATTCTACTCCCCCATTTAAATGTTCTTAAAACAACTCATTCTAGACTTGTGGAAAACTTCACAGATACTTTCTGGGTTCCTCTACCGGAACCCTAAGCGTCTGTTAACATTATATCATATTTACCATAAAATCCAGAATAGAGGTGCACCGGTATTTAAGACACAGTTTGTTTTTTGGGGCCACCAGAGTGGAATGCTTTTAATTGTGTTCTTCCATGAAGACTTTCAGTGCACTCAGCTGCGTTTTGTTTCTGTGCAGTTGTGTAGCTCTTTCTAGTACCATCATCAGCACTATCACCCCCTTGCCAGCTTCCCATACAGTCATAAAAGGAAGCAGCTAGTTTTCTGAGTTTCTCACCATCCCCCTCTGTTAGTCATTCATTACCTTACAAAGAAGAGTCTGTTTTATCCAACCAGCACTCTCAAAAGTTGATTACTCATTAGTATACCACCATAACCATATTCTTTAAAGGGTTATGGCCGAATGAAGATGGAATACATCATATCCAGTGTGCTGAGAGCACTGCAGTTGCTCCTGTCTTCCGGGTAAATTAGTCAAACAACAATAGATTATCTTTTTCTGGATTATAAACTTTCCTTGTGCATGTGTGGGTTCTCTCCAGATACTCCAATTCAAAAACATGCTTTTCATGTTGATTGGTTATTCCAAATTTCCTGTAAGTGTTCATGTGCACATGAACCAGTGCTAGGCTGTGATAGGCTGGCAACCTCCAGGTAGTACCTCACCCAACCAAAGACACCCAGGAGAGGCTCCAGCGTCCTGCAACCCTTGAAGGGAAAAGTGATCATGATAATAGATGGATGGTGGAATGAATGCATCAGACTTTTTAAATTAAAAGTACAAGTGTCAGTATCTAATAATGTCTTACCAGCTTTTGTTGGTATAACGTGATGCCACTGTTGATCACAGCAGGATGAACATGCTTAAAAATCTGGAGCCTCTTCGTCACAGCACACCTGACTGATGTCTGTTCTCGTTGTGAACTTTGTCGACCTGTTCCATTTTAAGACTTGTGATGAATATTGTCTGGCACGCAGTGACTGATTTCTCTGATTGTTTTTGGATTCCTTGATGAGAATCTGTGCTTTGTTCTTCCCGCATTCTGCATCATCAAGGATTTATTAGATGACCCCAAAAATAAAGAGAGAAAGAAAGGCGCCTTGTCTCTGATGTGCGCCCTTATAACACATCTGATTGTGCAATCAGGGCTACAGAGGGTTTGAAATCAGAGAGCTTTGGCCCTCAACAGCAGCTGAACGCAGCCACAGGTCTTTGTGTTTAGTTGTTTTTTCAGCTTCTGAACAATTCAACACATAAAGAAATGAAGTTTGATTATCTGTCAAGGCCTCTTATATGACTCAGCATTGTTGTGCTCATTTAGTATAGTACTGTGTAACTTTTAAGCACACTTACTCATTGACTAAAGTGTTTCCTGAAAGCAAGTTTAGCCTCAGCTCTTGAGATTTTAAATTCTTGTTTCACTGATTGACTCTTGACTCTTTTAGCGTGTTTCAGAGGATCAGACTTAGTTTTTAACTCAGTTCCTGCAATGAAAAGCTGCTTTCAAGGCCTATTTTGTCACATTTTGCGTGGGTGTCCAGTCAGTGTTGATATAAAAGTAAAAATGTAAAGAAATATCCAATTCAAACTTTCATTTTTTCTTGTATTTTAAACTTCATTCAATGTTTTTGTGCCATTCACGCTCTTAGCTTTTAAAAAGCGTCAAATCAAGGTCAGATTAAATGGCTTTACATACATACTTTCCTTACTCATACAGTTATATCTGACCCCAGTCAAGGCCACAAATATTGTAGAGAATATTCCGGTCCTTCAACAGAAAACAGAGCCTGATCCTTGTGCTCTCAGTCCCCTTTCTGTGCAAAAGAATCTGAAGCAACAGCATTAATTTCCATTTGGCTCTACAGTTCTCAGCTTGTCTAATCACTCACAGTTTCATGAAGATGTGGTTGAGTGGATCTTATTAGAAATTCAGTTCCCACCTGAGCAATTACCAATCTGCAGAAAAAAGGAGATATTTTGTGAGGAGTGAGAAATTAGTCTCTCTGTTCTCTGTGCAAGCACAAAGCATATCTTTGTCTTTGCTCAGATCTGATCTGCCGCCATCTCTATCGGGCCTGACCGAATCTCATCTGATGTGCTCTGTGACATGTTGCCTTCACAAAGTGCAAACAAGGATACAACCATGAGGGGGAAACCTCTTTGAGCTATCTATTCATGAAATAGTTTTAACACGCTTGTCAGCATCCAGAGAAAGAAATTCCATGACATCTCCAACCCCATTAGTAACCAGATCTGCTCTGAATGCCTCGTTATTGAATTGTTCTGCTTCGATTTATCGGCCGTGCTGCCCCTGTGTTTGTCTTTCACATGAGCTGCTTTTCATACAGCGCGTGGAGGGCTGTTATCCTCAATGTGCAAAAATAGTAATGATGGAAAATGAGTTATAATGAGTGTGTCATGCTATATTTTTAAATCGTAGAGTCAACAGTCATGTTTACACCTCCCTGAATTATGGTGCGCAGTCGACAACAGTGCTAACACAACTTGAGCTGGTAATATTTATAACTCAAGTCCATAAATGACAAGATTATTACATTTCAAAGTGTCTTATCCAAAAATAACCAAAATATTTCAGAACAATAAATTCAAGCGGGCAGGAGCTGCTGCAAATATGAGCCTCCACATCTGTATCACAGTGTGTCCCAGAATTTACGCTCTACATCGAGTGCGTTGCATTCATATCTAATCTTGATATGCTCTTTGAGATGCTTCTTTCTGCAGAGGATGCTTTTGATTTGCAGCATGCTGTCCTCGCTGTGGCTGCCCTTAACAAGTCACCAGAGGCTTAAGAGGAAGACGAGCACGTCCAACAGCTTGTCAGCGGTCGTCATGCAGAAATTTATCTTTCCTTCTTTGTCCTTTTTGTTTTTGTTTTTCTTTTCTTTAAAGATAAATTATTAGTTTGAGGATGCTATTGCTGATTTTTTTCATTATTGTTAATGCTTTGAAAGCTTGTTTTTTTTCCTCTTTACTGCTGTTGGTACGTACACAAGGACACGTGTTTGTGTGTGTTCAAGGACTCCTCTTATCCTGACAGCTTGTGACCAAGGAGCAACATGCTTTTTTTTTCCCTTCCCCACTTTTAAACCATTTCATATAGCACCATTAGTTGGTTGACTGAACCACAGATGAGCTATGCTTTGCAGAATCCAAATTACACTGGGGCCATTTTTCATCCTGTGAAGCTCTTCACAGGCAAAGAGCCGTAGATGGGCCTGTTCACTTTCCTTATTTGTCCTTGTCTGCTGGAGGTTGCCTCTGGCTGACATAGCCTGAATTTAAGTGGACATCAATCTCGGTAAAGAGCCCTGAGTTATATTACCTCCTCTGATTTTTCCTTTTCGAGCTGTTTAGCCAGACAGAGAAAATAAGCACGTTTCACACCACAAACTGAATTATTAACCTCCAATATTTGTGGTTCACAGCATGTTTTCTTTCAGTTTTACACGTCTCAATTTCTGTCCAATCCCTTCAGTTCAGAATTCAACACGATGCGTTTATTTGCATGGCTGTTTGGTGATGATAAAAAGATTTCCTGCGGCTGGCCGGTGGCCTATCTTAGCACCACAAAGTGATGCAGGGAGAATTTGGCTCAGAGTGGCAAAGGTGCCACAGTGGACCATGCTTCATGCAGTCATAAATGAGGGTCATTAATTCTCCATGTAGGCAGATTTTTTCCACACGTAGTGGAGGAGCTGCTTTTCTTCTGGGAAGAAGCTGTATCCTTGCCTCACTCGCTCTCTTCCATTTTCCTCTCCTCTCATCTCTGTCTGCTCTTCCTCACTTGTGTACAAACTTCCCGGCTGCTTCTGTTTGTTTAGCCCATCTGATAAGTTGCAGATAAGTCACTATTGTTGGGAAAGATTGCCATCGTCTGTGATGCTAGAGGCACTCTGCTTGGTTCCTATTTTGAAATGTGAGTTTTTCCCACTTGGATCCCTTTGACCTAAATTCAGTATTTGCACTTGACAGCTTTTGAGCTCACACTTGAATTTAGATTTTGTGTGTGGTTATGACAAAGTAAGCAGACTCACCTGAGGCAGCTGAATGAATTTACATCATAATTAGATTAAACAGTCGACTGTATGGCAATGCCTGATTCCAAATATTTCAAGAAATACAAAAAAAAATCCTTCATAAGTGACAGATGAGCATCAGAAGGAACATCAGAACTACTGATTAGCTCATTTTCCAGGAGGGATAGATACTGAATCTGTTGTATTTTCTGCCAGTTGCAGGTGTCAATCACTCTTGGATCATATGATAGCACAGAGGAACGATGGAAGTGCTTCTGCTGGAAATCATTTGGCACAGATTCAGTCTGTATATTAAAAATCTCAGCTAGCATCACAGGCTTTTTGTAATCTTTAGTGTAAACAAACAGAAGAGCTCTTCAAAGGCTCAGACCTTGACATAATTGGAAAGGAAATGGAGCCAGAGCAGAGCTAATGTTTCACAGCCCTTTTCCTCCACCGTTCGTAATCTCAGGTCCCAGAAGAATGGAGAGCTGGACGACCTGTTATCAAAGAGCTGGAAGTCATTTGGATTTTCTTTCCATGAGTACAGTGTTTCTCCTGTAGATCTTTGTTTGCCCATCCTTACCCAGTATTTAGTTTTCCACACAAAAATCCGTTATTAGCATTTATGTGGTTTTAATAAAATGTTAGTCATAGATTTTGGCCTATTATCTGGAATATTACCTCTGAATACACCGCTTAGGAAGAAATTTATCCTTCTCATGTAAGAAGCCAAAAGAAATAAATCCAAGGACATTCAGGGCCCTTCCTCTGAGATCGTGATGTTTCAAAGTAACTGATTTCCAAGTCAAACACCAGATTAGATTCCAACCAGCCAGCTAGTCCAAGGGTCAGAAAACACATAAAACCTGACAACAAATATCTAAATAAAAGTAACTGCACTAAAATGTACATATTAAATCATAATCAGTCATCTTAAAACTGGCCATAATATACCCAAGAAAACATTCACAGTCGGACTGGATTGATATTTCTGAGACTGTTAAACAATGGCATGCTGTTATCAATCAGCATTAAACAGTCAGTGCACAGTGCAAACACTCATTATGTGATTCTTAATTAACAGATGACACATTTTTGTTTGGTGAAATTTAAACGTCAGCTTGCTCCGTCAAGAACAGCAGCTGGAAAAGAAACTAGAAAGAGTAACTGATCTAAATATGACAACTGAAGACCCGTCTGGCTGAAATCACCAGTTATAGCCTTAGAAAACATTAAATCTTCCCACTCGAGCTTCCCCATCGTCTAAATTATGAGGTGACATTATTAAAGATATTAATAATTTTTTTTAACTGACCAATAATTAGAGCATTTAATCATTCGGTTTAATAAATGTTCACATCCCTAATCGGAGTCCATGTATTCGCATATTTTTGCATCTTCTCTTTGAATCCTGTTTCCTGAATGAGGACTTAAGGGGTGGCAGATGGGAAAAAAGCTCCAAATACACTAAAGAAACCCTTAAATGCAGTATTTTAGTATTGTTTTGCCTGATACTCGCATGTGTTCAACAATCAACACAAAAAAAAGTATGCAGTTACAAAACTCAAGATATCTGTTACTTTAGAAACAGATTTATAAAAAGAACAAAAGTCACCAAAATGTACGACGCTTGTGTTTCTATAGTCTCCAAATGACAGGATGACCTTCTTTCACAAGGAGGTAATTGAAGAGTCATTATGATAGCCTGCTGGTGAGGTCTTGTCCTGGGAGGTCTGCGGATGGAGAGACGTCCTCGGACAGGCTGAGTAAGTGCTGCCTCCAGATCTGTCTCCCTGATCTGGGACTTTCTCAGTTATGACTTAGTGGTTTGCTAACGTCCTACTCCCTGTGGCAGGCCATTTAAATACAGCACTGCCATTACAGAGACTGTGACACATTAGTATGAAAACCCTTTAGCCCTGATTTATGGCGACGTCAATTAGCTCTGTTAGCTTAAAGGGAAACAGCAGTTGTTGAGCTAAAATGGTTTGCGCCTCAGTCCTTTCAGCACCATCTTGAATCTGAACGGTAAATCTTTCGAATGCGTCTTTTATAAAAACTGAAAGAGGTTTTAATTAAAAGTGATGATAACAAATGGACTTTGTGAGGATGAGATGTAAAGCATTTTGTGTCCAATACGGCCTTCTGGCTCGTGTCCACATGCCAATGTTAATGATTCATTGACCTTATAGTATTCACAGCCTGCAGCCGAGGCAAATAAGTGCTTGGCTTTCTAAAGTTTTATTAAATCAATGACTCATGATCAGCGCTTTTCGATGCATGTTGTAAAACAGAATTTGTTGACATGATTGAGTCGATCTACATAGAAATTAAATTTGCCTGAAGAAGCTTTCATGCTCCAGAAGTGTGTGTCGGTGTTGGTAATCAAAAGTCAAGACAACAGTTTGCTCTTTAAAGCTTTGACCTTTAGTGAAATGATGCATTCAAAGTGAACAAATACTCTCCTTATTAAGTTTTTAGGTATCGAAAAAGAAGTCATTTAACATATAGGGGGACATTTCAAAGTGCAAAGCAGAAAAACAGATTATCTATAAGTATTAAAATCTACGTTGCAATATTCATATGAGGTTATAGCAATGTGCAGTATAAAAACACTGCTCCTCAAGTTTCCTGTGCAATCAACCTTCCTCCTTCCCTCTTTATAAGCTGACAATCTGGCATGCTGCAACCTAAAAAAAAGAAAAACAACCTCCAGCAGCTTGAGAAAACAGAAATAAATGAAGAAAACACTTTCCCGGGTTTGACAAGTTATGCATTACATTTCAGAAAGCCCTTCAAATAGAGAGAACAGGAGCAAATGTAGAAAAACCCACATAAACAAAATGTATTATGTAAAACACCTGCAGATGGAAACACATGCAGCAAATACAGCAGAGCTAAGATCTGTACATCTGAGCCGGACTGCTGCATGAAAGTTACATTTGTTTGGGGATGGGAAGAAACTTTTTTTTCTGCTTTCTAAAGGTGAAGTTTCTGAACTTGTGAAGTTGCATGCCTGGTGATTATTTTAGTCAAAACCTTGAGTAAAAGAAGGCCCGCCTATTAATTGTGTGAATCTCAACAAAATTTCGTCTAGAAAGGTTGGCCAAATGGTATTGGCTTCATATTAGCTCGATTTATGGTTAAATCATACAAAATCTAAAACCTGCACTGTTTTTTTTTCCTCTGTTGAGAGATTCTGCTTGTTCTCACACAATGCCTTTTAAGTCGTGTCCAGAAGAAAGAAGTAAATCGCACAGTTTTTTATCCAGACGTACCGTGACCTTTTGTAAAATTAAAAATAAATAAAAGTTGTTGTGAATTCAGCTGGCTGCAGACATGCTGTTAATTATTAGATAACATCAGATCACAGGAAACATTTCTTATGCAACCTCTCTTTGAAACCTCTCTTTGCATTTATGTCTCACTGCTCAGCTGGTGCCTCTGTTTTAAGTGCTGAAGGGTGTTGGAGGCCAGCGTTTAACATTTTCCAATTAGTTTTCAAATCAGGGCGTAAGTTTTGTTCTTCTCTATTTGACATCATTTAAAAAAAAAAAATGTTTACCCACTGTCTCTTGCTTGCTCACCTCCCTCCGTCACCTCACCTTTTTCTTCACCGCTGTTCTGACAGATGCCATGCTGCTGGTGGCGCAGAGGCTGGAGGGACCTTTCAACATTGAATCTGTCATGGAGCCTATTGATGTGAAGATTTCAGAGGCCATCATGAATATGCAAGATAACAGCGCCCAGGTCTCCTACAGGGTATGTCAATTACTTTTAAACCCCAGAGAACAAAAAAATAAGACTTCAGACAGGTCCAGGTTTTGTCCAGCTGTAGAGAACTAAGAGTGAATCTTGAGTCAAGCTGAGCTGTGTCCAAGGCTGTCAGAGGTGTATAAACCGACACGTTCTAATTATGTCCAACTTTAGGCCTCGTATTTGAATTATACGTTTCAGTTTGGTCAGTTAATCTTAGTTCAACTAACAGTAGTTAATGTGTTTCCTGTGTTTTACTGCATTTTTCTCTACCCACAAAATTGTAGTCAGAAGGGAAAAAAAAATGTAGGTGGTTGTGAAGATTTTTTTTTCCTGCCTACACGGATTTGGATGCCAGCTCTCATTCAAAAGTGAAATGCTCTGCTGGCTTTCCCATGCAACAGATGCAGTTTTGTTTATGGTTTAAGTATATGTGGTATTTTCCCCAAGAGCCTGTAAAAACTTAACCCTGACATCTTAAATAGCATCGGTTACAGCCCAGAGCTGAATCACCTATCAGCGTGGTCACCAAAACTTGATGGAAAGCTCCGTCATGCTGGTAAAGTGGGGAGGGGGGGAGGTGGGGATTCGTCACAAAACCTTAACAACAACAACAGCATCCCCCCAATCCCTATTTTCTGCCTCTAGTGCAATCTAACCCCCTGACGACTGGGTGCCCGTGTTGTTGTGTAATTGCAGGTTTTTCAAGGCTGCGGCCAGCCCAAACCCGCAGGAATGACTAGGTCTGCCCGTGGTGTTTCGGATGTGTTCAACGCTCGCTTCAAGCCGTACAGCCCAGAGGAGCGGCCGACCACCGCAGCTGGCACGAGCCTGGACAGACTGGTAAGCAGACTCAGCCGAAGCTGCTGTTTTCAGGCGAGACAGCGGTTCCCTGTAAACATCGTTTGTCTTTCTGCCTTGACACTGTTGATTAAAGCTGGTGATTTGCCATGGTAAGCCCCCAGAGCCGGAAATTAATTCTTTGTACTCGTCCTCCATTCAGACCCCCTCTATCGATCTGTGTTTGTTAACGAATCAACAGCTTTACCCTGAGAGGCTAACGGAAGGTGCTCCGCGCTGTGCTCGGTGCCCTTCTCCTCTCTGTGTACCCGGCAAACAGAAAAGAAAGCACTGTGAAAGAGTTGACGGATAGATTCTGTGAGGCTGACCATATCAATTGTTTGCTGTAAAGCACACCTTTATTTTCTCTCAGATTAGCTGTATGTTTGCTGGATTGGACTTTGATACATGGATTTTCATTTCCAACAACCTTGAAGCCTAAAATGCTGCATCAGGGTAAAGGTTAACACGGGGCTGACAGACCAATTCGGCTGAGAGACAGTTCTCATCATGGATTACCTTTGCCGCCACAGTGCCCTTCCTCCCTCGCCTCTAGCCCTTTTCAGAGTGAATCTTTTCAAATTGGACCTTCTTTGAAGCTATTTTTATGCAAAAACCAAAGAGTATGTGGCATCATGACCCTTTTAGAGCAACAAACTAGTCATGTTGAGAGCCAGTCTATCATCATGTTTAAAACAACTCATCATAAGTCCCTTTGTCAGATTAATCATTGGTTATTTAGTGAAATATTACATAATCTAAGAAGCAGCAGCTTTTTGCCAGAAGCTCTTTGAATCCCAAAACAATAAGTGAGATAGTTGCTTCATTCAGTATTAATTATGTTTATGCGCAATCTCTCATTCATTTGCCACGCAGTTTCTGATGTTTTCTATACAGCGCTTTCTTTTTTAGCTTTGCATGCCCATCAACGATTTCTTCCACCTACACTGAATAATTAAGCCTTTCTGTCTCCCTGCCTTTATGCTGCAAACCAGAGGATTGTTTGGAATGCGATGCAACACAGTGTAAGGTTCAAAAATTTCATACCTAATTCCCTTTTTTTATTTTTCATTTTGCTGGAGGTAACTGTCCTTAACTGTTTAATGAAATTTGACTGGAAGCACAAAATGCTATTTTATTATTCTGTGGTTGTAGGTGCGCAGGAATGTGCTCTGAGCATAAAAGATTTACACTAAACAAGCACTGTGACCTGTAAATCCCAGCGGTATGCTGCACGTGGTGTGCTAAGTGTCAGTCATCGTGTCATTTTCCCCTCACATGGGAGTCAGTGTCACCCAGTGTCATTGAATCTGCAGTGATGGAGCGTTTGGCTGGGTTTTAATAGAGGGTCTGATGCAGGGGTTCTTCAGGGTTCCATAATAACCTCTGTGGTGAGCTGTGGCATTAACATATCAGCTGTGAAACATGCCATTTTAATGTGAGGTTTCCAATACACAGGGATTTGTTGAACATGTGCTACGGTGTCCACAGCGAGCGAGGATTACTTTGACATGCATTTCTGTCATCCACTGTTCTGTATCTACTTTGGACTCTTCCAAGTCTGGACGATCATTGCCTTAAAGCTAATGGAGTCACCTCCTTAAGGAAGGCGACCAGTGAGCAGGTGACATGACTCCATCAGAGCTGGCAGAGGGGGAGAGCTGTGAAGAGCTGCTGAGAGGAGTGTTGCAGCCAGCATCTGCTCTAATGCTGGGGTGAAGTGGGGGCTCCAGACTGCTCATGAATAACCAGGCAATTAGCCTGCTGGGAGAATCTCACAAGATAGAGCTCGGTGACAGGAGCTTATTTTTGACAAACAGTAACTGCACCAGTGTGCAGAAGCAGATTCTGGCTTTATTTACACTTAAAAATAGAAAAACATGGTTATTTATAAGGGAATTTAAAGGACAGTTTTCTAAAACAATGCTCCAGGGGCTCGTAAAGTGACTTTCTGCTGGCAGACAACCATTATCAATGTCTGTGTGCCAGAGGAATCAATGCTGATCATTGTGGCCACAGGAAGCCGCAAATCGTGACATTTCTGTAATGTGCTGCAATTAAGGTTTGTTTACTTCATGGTGGGTGAAAAAGGAGAATTTGCTTCGTGTCTTTTAGAAGATATTTCAGCTGCAATCAGGTGATAGAAACTCTACACATTACATGACACTACGGTGGCCCTGAGAGCTCACAGCAATGCAACTTAAAGAAGCACGTGCAAAAAAGACAAAACACAAGAAAATTAAGAACACAGCTTCATCAATTAGAAGAGTTCAAAGGACACTTAACAGTGATGCACACGTCTGTTATTAGCCAATATGCTTTAATGCTTTTTTGTTTCTTAAGTCAATACTTGGAGTATTTGGCTGAAAATATTTGCAAAAAGTTTCCCTTTTATAGATCCAGCAAAAGCATGTTGTTTTTCACTCTCCCCTAATTCCTGAGGTAAACGCCTGACTCCTAAGCTGCTAACTGCTCCACTATGTTCACCACCTAGTCGTTAACTTTGTCTCCCTGCTTTTGGTGCTGTGCAGAAAGTGTCTACTGGGTTTATTAGGGTTTTTTTCCCCCCCCACTGAAAACAGCTGCCTGCTGTGTCTGCAAAAAAAACTGAAGTGAACCCAAACAGCAAAGTTGCAGGCCGTAACACCAAAACAATGAGCTGAAACGTGCTTTAAAGCTCAGCAGAGCTTAGAGAAAGTGCAGAATCAGGTAATAATTGTCTGTGGCTTCTTCGCTACAAAGGAGCCCTTTCACATTCACGGTGTCTCGTGATCTCGTGTAAATACAACCGCATTTATAAACCTTACTTTAACTTACATGAGCAGAGAAAACAAGTGTCTTATACTGTGGATATTCTTAACAGGAGAAGACAAGCCTCTGAGCTCAAACTCCTGGATGGAATAATAACTTGAGGTCAGCGCAGCGTCTTGGTTGAGTGATTAAGGCACACACTTCTGGTTCAATTTAAGTTTTAGCTCTTTGTTGCATGTTATCACCTTCTCCCTCTCTTCTTTTTCTCTCTTTGACTTCACTGGTTGTGTTACTTTAAAGCAAAAAGTCGAAGCATCTGTCCTTCAAGCCTCTTTTTAAAATAATCCTCTTAAGGCTTCAACTATTAGTAGATTTAACAATTAGCCAATCAAGAACAAGATAGTTGCCACGTATTTTAATCATCTTATTTCAGCCAAAGTATTGTTTTAGCAGGAATGAGACATTTGCTGATTCAGCTTCCTAAACAGAAGGATTTGCTGCTTTTCTTTGATCAAGGCTCTTTGGTTTTTGAGTGCTGACGAATGCATTGTTTCAGCCAGTTGTTCAGTCTCCCAAATTAAAAGGGAGCCTATGCTGAGCGCTTATACAAAACGCTCTCTGCTTATCGTAAATAAAACACAGGGACAGTGTTGGCGGATCAGTCACTCAGCGTTTGGTGTTCTGAATTTTAAAGTTATATAAGTCGCCAAAACCTTCATGTCCTGATGAGTCATGTTGTGGAAATATTGAGCTACTTCCACGGTTGCTTTGGTTTGTTCAGCCAACATTGAATTATATATGTCGGTTGAGGTCATGTGTTTCAGATGCCACACGCATCTGCTGTGAGCTCGTTCCAGCAGATCAAACTCAAAGTATAAGTTCTGAACTTACAGCGAGTGGAATCACTGAAGAATACATCCAGATGGTGCAAACACAGACTGGACTGATATCAATAAAGGATTTTATGTTTTTTGTTTCATTTATATCACAGTAATAATGGCAGGCTGATCGCATCAGCCACCTTACGAGTAGGATAAAATAAGTTAGCTGTGTTTATGAAGATGTGTGTTGAGGCAGCAAGCTCACACGACCTGTTCCAAATGAAGCTGTACTTTTTAAGGAATGTAAAATTAGGAGGGATGTGAGATTATAGCACATGTGCTTAAAAATGAAAACAGCTCAAAGATAAACCAAAAAAAATGTAAAGGTGAAAACCTTTTCGTACGCTGATAGAAACTGCAAAATCTGTTTTAGGTGACGTTATGATCAAATTTAACTAAGCAATGTGCAAGCGAAGCTGTAACATTCTTCAGAAAGAGTCCATGGTTGAAAAGAAAAGGTCGACTAACTCCTCTACTGGAATATTGAGGTTGAAAAAGGAAGTGAGTAAGGCGCTGGTTTGTCTCAGGTGTACACATGGTGGGCAGTCTCGTGAGCACAGGTCGGTATCTGGTTATTATTTTCTCTCTGTGCCACTTTAGGGGCTCTGTGAAAACCTGACCAGATACTGTTCATTCTTCAGTGGTATACATGGGGGGGGGCTAAAGTGCCTACTTGGGAGTAAATCACGTACTAAAGCGCCCTCCTTGTCGGCTGAACACACTAAACTGTCCTCTTAGGTGGTAAAAACACATTAAACTGCCCCCTCTTCTGGCTAAAACATGATAAACTGCCCTCTTGGGAGGTAAAACACGCGTTCAAGTGCCCTCTTCAGTGGTGAGAATGCGCTGTGTGTGACCTTTTTTTTTTTCTTTTCTTTTCTCCCCTGCTCTTCAAAAAGTCTGTGCAAAGTCTGTGCACGCCACTGTCACTTTAAGCAGTCCAGTTACTGATGCTTTCAAAAAGTATGAGCGTGCCTCTGAAAGTTACAACCATATAGAGCCCACTAAACAGACCTATTTATATTTTTACATCAACATTTACATCTTTGTAGTTATCTTGTACCTGTGCACATATACACATATCTAAGACAGAGGATTAGGGCCATATTTAAAAGATAAAATAGAGAAGGGAAAAGTTATGTGGCCCTCACTGGAAAAAGTTTGGGGACACCTGGTCTATAGCTTGGCTATCAGACACAGAAGAGCAGCTACGCATTTTAACTGCCTCTGTTGGAAAGCTCCAGGTTCTTACACAAACTATTGGCAGAGAGGTAAAAAGGCTATTTGTCAAACCTGTATCTCAAAACAACTTTATAAATAAAAAACACTCTCATTTCATCCTCTCTTCGCAGGCCGATGGCCGCTCTCATAAAACAACATTTCAGAATAAAGTTTGTTTTTATCATAATTTAAATCAATTCATGAATTTAATCCTGGAAATTTCTGACTTAAGTCTCATAAAATCACTTTTTTTTTTTTTTCACTTGGCCCTAACCTCCTGTTGTCCTTATCGATGTATTTCTGTCACTATTTAGGCATAAGGGATCACTAACCAGAGAAATGAGAGAGGGCGTCACTTTGTGCTTCTTCTACTCTGATTACTTATATTTCAGTCTGTGTTTTTTAAGGTAAGCTGATAGTTAGAAAGTTTTGTAACTGTTCTTGAGTTTCTTTAATGTGATTATTTATTTGTCTGATATGCTTGAGAGGTAAAAAGGTGAATAATAATTACTTTTTGCCTGAAGCTGTCAGTGCATGTCTTAATTGAAGCCGTTAGCTGTTATTTTCCCAACGCCTGTACGCTGAACTCGAGGTGTCTCAGTATAAAGGTGTGAGTCTTGTCTCTAAGCTGCCTTGTGCCATCACTGAGGCAGCAGCGCTTACAGTATGTGTTTATCCTGCTGCAGGAACATGACAGGGATCTCTGCGGGAGAACATCTTTGTTGTCCCACACAGTGTCCCCGTTTACATTCCGGCGCAGGATAATTACCCGTGACAGTGACACTGCTCAGCCCTGTGAAAGTTGACAATAGTTTAAAGTGTCCTTTGATTAAAACTTCTTGTCTGGGTTTATCGCTAAGTTTGTGAGACACAGAATGTGCAAAGGATGTCGGGGAGGGCTTGCCTTCAGTTCTTGTGTTTGCCTATAGAGCAGCCTGGGGGAGCGGGCCCACCTCCAGCTCAATGAGCCATGACTGTTTAATTGCCTGACATTCTGTCAGAGCACACACCCTCGAAGCTCGGAGAGAAATGGAGATTTGAAAGTCCAAAGAGGGGATAAAGGCAAAAAAAGACTGTCAGAGTCTGAGGCGTATTAAGGATAAGAGGTGGAGCTTTTAATTTGACATTTGTAACAAGTTTGGTGCAGTTCAATTTAGTGTTGTTTCTGTGCCCCCCTTGTGTAATACATGGCTCATATTTTATCTGTTTGGTAGCACAAACAATAAAAACAAGTTGAGACAAACAAGAGTGTAGAGAGTCTACAGGGAACAAGCTTTTCATGAATAAATGCTTTGTTCTTGAACTTCTTAGTCATGCACTTTATTAGGTCGTCTTCTTGCAGACAGCATATTGTAATGCTTGAAATTAACACATTTAAGCATAACCAGCAGATGTTATTCATGTGCACACTCCTCTATGAGTGTTAATAACTGAAAACCTCAGTCTTATGTCCAGCGCTACATCCGTAATTAATTCACAAAGCCGACTTCTGAGAACGGCTGCAGAATTAGATCATAAATGTTTTTAAAGAGTTGTTAAGTTTTTATCTTTAATGAAAAATACCTGCTATTCACGGCTCTTTTAAAAGGAGGTGATGGATCTGGACTGGTTTTAACTACTTTCATTGTTTTTTTTGTCACAGCCAGAGGAAGACAATGTTTTCGTTTTGGATTTAACAAGAGTGTCTACAAGATGAATTTTCCAGTAAATGTTCAAACATAATTGAAACCTGAAAAATGCAATACAAGTTTTGATTATTTATTGAGCACAATATCCCCTCTTTCTGCTACCACCTTTGTTTCCAAGTCTGATTGTCACTTGATTGTTCCTCAATGGCTTCTCAATATATTTTTGTTTTTGTGCTCACAAATATGACAGAAGCTCGATGACTTGGCATCCGCGTCATCTCTAAAAGCTGTGATTGTATACAAATTGTAGCTGCCTTTCATCTCTGCGGATATAATTTGCTCTCGACATTCCCCTTTTCTCCGTCTGTGTCTCAGCCAAGCCAGACATTGTTTGAATAGTTGGACAAAGTAAATATTTTTGAAAACCATAGTCAAAAATTCATTCACAAACACTCAGGCGTACACCCCAAGGTTAGTCGAGACTTGCCACAGCAATTCCCGACTCCTGCTCCAAACAGAAAAAAAAGCCTTACAGAATACTGTAGAAAATAATCTTCTTGGAAACACTTTTGAGAACGCTCATATTGGTTTCCAATATAGAGTCAGAGCAGAAATATGTGGGGTTAAATGAGGGTAAAAAAACAGAGAACTCTATTTATTTTTTAACTTTTCTCAAACTTTGTTTGCTAAAGTTAGCCTGACCTGTCCTGACCTTTAATGGTGAAACAAACTCCGGGAGCAGAATTTCTTTTTCTCTTTTAGAAATAAGCACCTGGTGGAATGTGATTGGACGGGGAGTTGTGACATCACAAGTCATGCTCTCCAGCCCAGTTTTCTGTTTTGATGCTACAGTTTCAACAGGAATTTGTTGGTGCAGTGACTGAGTTCACTGACAGTTTTTAAGGTGTGAATTCTAATAAAGAGTCTTTTTAATGCAGTGTCCTTAGATTTCTGCAGGTTCTTTTTTTTCTCTTCTTTTGATGAAATGTACCGTTGATGATGAAATCCCCAAATTCTATTCAACTTAAAGAGGAGGAACATTACCGTATTTTCCGGACTATAAGTCACACTTTTTCTCATAGTTTGGTTGGTCCTGCAACTTATAGTCAGGTGAGACTTTTATATCAATTAAACAAGGTGCTGTGTTATTGGATACTTTTACGGGAAAAGATCACTAAATTCATACATGAGGAAATATTTCTGCACCCCTGATGGCTCTGCGTGCTGATAGAGGCTCTGCATCTTCATCTTGGACTGCCTGACAGCTCATGGTGTTTAGCGCCTGATCACTCGGGGGAGAGTGGGGGGGGGGGGGGGTGCACATGAGGGAAGCGAGTAAGTGGATCGCACTTAGAGAAGAGAAACTGAACCTTAACTGTGGTCACATTTATGATGTGCTGTAGGAAAAATATTTAAATCTATTAATATACAAATACTTATTTATCAAAATTCTAATTGTTCTCTCGGATAATACTGTAAACAAAATCAGTCTAAATAAATGTTAATTTGTTTGGGGGGGTTTTTTGTTGTTGTTTTTCTCTCCCCTCTTCATGAAGTATTTTTGACTTATGCGACTAATAGTCCGGAAAATAAGGTACTCTGACATTGTTGAACTATTGGCTCACGCAGTCTCTCACAGTCGAAAACCTCTCTACATTTTTACTTAACACTTGATGCTCTTTTTTGTACCCTGATGCAAATTGACTGAATCAGTTGGGAGATATTCCTCCAGGTTTTTTTTAAGCATTGAACTTTTACTAGTGTTTTGATGTCGCAGTCTTAACTTTTTAGAAATGTGCTAATGTCAACATTTGTTATGTTATTGTTGCACTATTCTTGATTAAATATTGAATTTAAACAGTCTTCAAACCAGCATAATCTGATTTTATTCATAATTTGGCCCAAACATTTTTGGAATTTGTTATCAAACTAGATTTTTGACAACCTTAAGTATTTTTTTAACTTTGTCCTCGGCAGTTAATTAATAGTAAAACTGTAAAAAGAAAACAAGATTATATTTTCCAGTTGGAAAAACGGAAAAAGGCAAGCAGAGAGAACAGAGGTGTCACTGTGTCCACAGGGGGTGCCAAAGTGAACAAATACGTAAAGTTCTTCACCACAGACTTGTAAAAATCTTCTATTCTTGGATCCACTTCCCTGTGATGCAGCAGCTGCTGTTCTTATGTTTTGTTTTTCCAGACTTGCACCCTGAAGAGTGAGACACAACACATGATATCCTTACTTTTTTTCTGCAGTGATAATGAAGTGCTCAGATCAAACAGGGAGAAAAACGAGCATCCAATGTTTAAGTGATTGGATCCACCCCTAGACCTCCTCTCTTACCTACTTAGCACAAACACGACTTCTGTTTCGCAGCATCTCCAGGTCCAGTATTTGTGTGATTGTGCTTTTAAGTGTATCAATAATTGCGAGACACTCGGGCCCAAAGAGATGATCACTCTTCTTGTCTTGTCTTGGCTCTTCCTCTCAGTAAGAAAAGGTGACAGCTCTCTGGATCAATGCTTGAAAATTTCTGCTTCACAGCAAGAAAGTTCAAATCTATTTTTTCTTTTCTCTAGTTTCTTGAAGCAGCCTCTTACCGGTCACTAATCTGCTGTTGGGTGTAGCTTTGTGATTGTCTGTCTGTGTTTGTTAGAGACAGCAGTGATGTGGCCAGACTTTTACCTGCTTTGAGCCAACACGAGCTGCAGCCACCCATGACTGTGTTGAAGAGTAAGTGTGTGGATGAAGAAAAGGTGCAAGAAGGCAGTTTTTTTTTTTGTTTTTAGGTGGTTGGGTTAGATCGAAGAGGATCGAAAAGTCCATCAAGCTTTGAAGTGAATCTATTTTCACTCATGGTAGGGATTTGATGTGGTGATATCACTTTTATCCTCTGCTTCCTTTCATGTTGAGATAAATTATTCTCTCTCACACTTAGTGCAGTTATGACTTGTAACAGTATAGCACTTTGTGCATGAATATTCAGTATAATTAAGTCTTCTTCTTGTTCATATTTTATCTCCAGTAGGAAACACCGAATAAAACATCCGTATGTGGTTTTTGAAGTCAGTTGTCTGGAATCAAAAAAACACAACCACTCCTTTCCCAAAATCTGGACCCTAACATTATCCTCCTGACGTCCAGGAACAAGCCAGTGAAACATTCTTGTTTTGGATACAGCTTAATGGAAGCAAAGTGAGCTTATCCACATCTCCATCCTCTGTGGAGCTGTATCAACAATGCCTGCCCAAGCTCTGCAATTATGTAGATTCCACAGATTTTAACTGAACTTGTTTTTTTTTTTCGTTCTGAGACCTCGCAGAGATGGAGAAGATATGTGGCATGAGAGTTCAGGAGAGGGTTTAACTATAAAATAAAGATGTTTTTTCTTGAATCTGCTCATTCTGTCATGATTCTCTGTTGAAGAAAGATGAAGAAATAAAAATACGGATGGATAGATTTGCTGATCTTAGAATGTCAATTCATCTCCTTCACAGTACAGGGTTTACAGATTGAGTATTTGTTTTCTTCCAGGCTGACCACCTGTGCCATAAACAGCACTCTGTCTTGGTCAGTGGTCAAACGAGATGTTTCCTTTAACAGCTGTGTTTATTGTTGGTGAAGTAAGAGAGAAAGTACCTTCTATTTCTGAAAATGTTGCAAACTCAAATGTGAACCTTTTACCACCATCTACATTTCATAACAGACATGCGCCAAAGGGCACATGTGTGTATGTGTGTGTATCTGTACTGTACTGTGCTGTTTGCTCAGCCTGCAGTGAAAGTACGTTATGTTCTCTGAGTCTCAGACCAAGCATCATGCAAAGCAGATCTACTTTTACCTCCTGACTCATTGTCCATCAGCCACAGGTCTTTGAAGGGATATTTTCTCATGCTGTATGTTTGTGTTTCAGGTTTACAGCTCGTCACCAGTTTGGGAAAAGGGGGAAGCTTGGGTGGAGCTGGTGTGGGACAGGGTTGGATGCCAGTAAATGATATCTTGGGATTTTCCATAAAAATGTCCACAGTAACCAGGGATTTTTAACATGTAAGGCATTTTTATTCACAAAAAACCCAGATCCTTCATTTAATAAATTGTTCCAGCCTCTCTGTTTAGTGATGGGTGATCGAAATCAGTGACTGCTCATTCACACACAGTCACAGGTATCAAATATTCAGGAAAAGTTACAAACTTAACTCCTTTAAACTTACTCTTAATAAAATGGTTGGGGAAAAACCAAAAAAAAATGGAGTTAAAATTTGACAGCAAGTTTACAGAGTAATGAATGAAATTAATAGACAGTTAAAAACAAAAAGGTACATTCCTGAAAAGTAAAAGTTAAGAATTACATAAAACTTGTTTATTTCATTATATGTGGAAACTTAGTCTCTTTAAAGAAGGGGTATTTTGCTTTTTTTTGGCTTTATTCAGTCCCTCTGATCCCCATAGTAGCTTTATATAATTTATAGCTCAAATAAATTTACTCAAACTGGTGTTTAGAAAACTGTTGTTTCAGCCTCTATCTGAAGCTTTGTTTAGTTGCTGTCTCTTTAAGGCTCACCACTCCGCAAACCCCTTTCACTTTGATTGGCCAGCCTTCTGAAGGCCTTTAAGTTTATGGGCGGATCTTAGAATTGAAACCAATGATGACCTCGTTATTTCTGCAAGTCTTGTGACAATCTCCTGAAACTATTGTGCTATTTTTAGAACAGACAGTTTTAAGCAGTTTACAGACGATTCAGGAATTTGTACAACATGTAAATATGATATGTAGCTGTTTGAAAACCTGTACACATTTAATTTGAAAAGCCAGCATTGTTACTTTATAACCATGTTTAAACCATAGGAACATACATTGGAAACAAAGGAAAGCAGAATACCCCCTCTTTAAAGTTGAATATAATGCTTGTTTTCTTACTGTAATAACAAACCATTGTACAAAAAAGAAATCCACTTCAGGATTTTTGAGACATGGGTGTCAAGAGAGTTCTTTCCCCTGAGGATCTACAGTTTAATTCATATCTGCCATCTGTCGCTTTAAACCACAATTAGGATGATGCAGTGTCTAAAACAGACTGGATGGAAGAGTTGGGGCTGTATTGTCTGAATTTTAATTATTCTAACAGTCAGTAGTAAAATGTGATAGATCTTTAGGTCACCCCTCAGAGGGAGATCCTGCATTATTTATGTTTATTAATGAATAATCTGGATTCAGAGGGTGGACTTTCACTTACTTCAGTTCAAAATAACTCACTTGAAACAGAATATGTTCACATTATGGAGTTTCTGCTTTAGTTCTGCGGGGGTAAAAGATATTTACACTTCATTTACCTTACATACATAAAGTCTTAATTTTTCTCTCTGTCAGACAAAACACATCTCAATTTCGGTAGCCAGAAATATAAGATATAGAGTGAAAGAGGGTTTGTGGAGCGAGGAGCCTTAAAGGGACAGAAGCTGTAATGAAGCATTTCAGACAGAGGCTGAAATAAGGGTTTTCTAAAACACTAGTGTGAGAAAAATACTGCAGGTTGCACCAGCAGCACAGCATAAAGCCTGGAAAAGACACAATACCCCCTCTTTAATCCATGTAGGCTTCCCTAATCCTCTCCTCTGAAACAACATAGAGGCTAAACAGATTTAAATTAATGAATAATGGACATTTTAACTCCAAAACTCACAATATTAACGTCTCGATTTTACAACTTCAATCATGAAATCTAAGTATATGTTCTCTTACGTGGCTCTAGCATCCTTTGTACACAGAGTAGCAGATAGCATTTGTTGATGCTCAGTCCCAGGTTGGTCCTAAAGATGGCGCCATGAATGCTCTATGAAGTCAAGGGACAGCCATTAATAAATAACAACACCCCCAGGATTAGGGACTCAGACATTTTCAGGGTGTGATCATAGATGCATCACATGTGAAAACAAAAAGCTGGCACGTCGTGCCTCTGAGTGTCTCACCTGCAGAGAATGAGAGAGAGTGAGCTGAGTGTGTCGTTGAATACTTAGCAGAGCCCCTCCTCATTACACAGCCAAACCTTTGTGCCATAAAGAAGGTCATAATTAGATGAAAAGTCTGACGAACATGCAAGGTGACGTCTCCCAGAGCGACACATCTCCATCACACTATCAGAGAACCCAGCGCACAGCCGGTCAGAGCACCAAAGCTCTCTGACCTTGTTCCTGTCGTGATAAGACAGCACACGTGCTGTATTAAGCCAAAAGGTACAACAACAATAGAATACTTATCACACCCTTCACTGTTGTTATTCACAATGCAGCACAGGGAGACTGGCTTTACCAGAACTCTGTGACCTGATGGAATGGAATAGAATAGAATTTATTAATCCCAGAAGAAAAGTTCCGATTTTTGGCAGATAAAATTATAAAAATCATATAAGACAAACTTTAAAACAATGAAAAACGTCTGTCAACGTCCATGCTGCACTCATCTGTTTCCAGCAGTGCACTCCAAGCTATGCATTCAAAGCAGTCCCTTAAAGCTTCACCAGCCTCAGGTGTCCATCTCCTGACTGTGAGGGTAGTTGCAGGCTGCCTCAGTACACGGGGTCTGCAACAGGTCTGCAGAACAACCAGACCATGATCTGATCTGACCTGCACAGTGGTGGCAAGACAACAGCTCTGTGTAATCCCGTCAGGTGGGAAGAGAGGGTAACGTGATTGAAGTCTCCTGATATTATTATTGAGAGCATCAGGATGTTGAGTCTGTATCCTGGCAACAGTTTCATGGACGACACCACATGGAACTCCAGCATTTGGGTATACTGTCTGGGTCTTCACCAAGATCTCCAGCTCATCACTTTTGTTGGACAGAGAGATGACTTTCCCCATGATGACTAATGGAAATAAGGGCTTATATCTTCATCTCCTGGCCTTTACCTTGCACCACCACTGCGTCCCCGGAAACACATCTTCATCTCTTCTCAGCCGGAATTGGGTGATCTCCTCCAGATTTGCTCCATTGTAATGCAAGAAGCTCCTCTCTCGAATAAACTCTTCTCCCTACAGACATAAACATTACATTTTAATATTATAATACACACCACCCACGGGGCAACATCCTGTAGAGACAAATGAAGCCTTTGCAGAAGTGCTTAAAGTTGCTGTTCATTGAGAATCCACACGAGGCTGGCTGCAGAAAGACCAGAAGTCACGTACACATCAGGCCCAAAAAAAAAAAAAGACTTTTACGGCATTAAAAAGCATATTTACAGCCGGCTTGGGTCTGAAACACTAATTTCGCTATCAGCACTCACTGTACAGTGAGTGATTTTTTTTTCTAATCAGCAGTTTAGACAAGGTTAGGATTACAAGTGTGTCCAATCAGAGACTCAGCTCAGCTCACGTGACTGACGGGCGCCCTACAGCTGTTAGAACGGAACCTCAAAGCTTGAATCATATCCAAGATGGCCCTGTCCAATGAGGAACGTCGTGGAGACTATTCATAGGTCCATATTTTATACAGTCTATGATACCACTCCAGGGTATGGACCTCATTAAAGAGATGTTGCATATTTCTTTCTGGGATTTGACATGGGGCCTCCCATTATTATTTTATGCTTATGAGCAACAGTGGTTATCTGCAGCTCTGAAAACTCTATGGGAAATGGAGCTGAACATAATAATTGTTGAAATAACTAAACAAGTTACAGGGATATCAAAATAAGACTGATTCAATTTAAAGTCCTTCAAAGTCCTACTAGTACCCAAATGGGGTAGGAGAGTTGGGTACCCTAACACCATGGCCATGTCCAAAGATTCCAACATTTCGAAAAAGGGTTCATGAGATTATCACAGAGGTCATAAATTAAATTTTGAGTTCTGCCCCAGCCTTTACATATTAGGCAACCCTAAACCCATGGCCCATACTGTAAAACTGAACCAACTGGATTCAGACAAGTATAATGATTGGCAAACAGACAATAATGAGAAAATGGAAAGATACAGAAGGCCTTTTATTCCAAGACTGGCTTACAGAGCTTTTCAAAGTAGCCGCTTTTGAAAGAATAGCCTATATTATAAAGCATGATCTTGATAAATACAAGGAAAAATGGGGTATGTTTGGACAGGGTGCAATAAGTTGACTGAAAGACCTATGGACAGGGAACCTCACGTGGAACAATGAATGGCCACGCAGCAATGCTGTTGTTGTCTCCTGGAAAGTCTGTTTAACACATTGAACACGTATTAATTCTATCAGTCTTAGACTGCTTAGTTATAAGTTTATTTTAATTTTGCTTTATGTCCGTGTATGTTTTCAGTGTGGTGTTGTTAAAAGCTAAAACTCAAAGTTTGATCATTAAAAAAAGTGATTAGAATACATAGCAAAAACAGAGTCATCATCGAGAGCTGCCAGGCTGCGCTGCTTCCAGTAGAGCACATCATTCTTTACAAAGTGAAAAGTCACTAGTTTTAAAAATCTGCTCAGTTCTTAAAGACATATTTAAAGACATGAGTTTTTCTTTGTATTCTAAAAGGATAGAATTTCTGACACTGACTCTTGAGACGAAAATTCCAGCGTTTAGTACAAATGGTTGAAAGTTGATTTCAAA
The DNA here is from genome assembly GCA_030710495.1 of Labroides dimidiatus. NCBI lineage: Eukaryota > Metazoa > Chordata > Actinopteri > Labriformes > Labridae > Labroides > Labroides dimidiatus. The sequence continues at coordinate 11,255,853 of CM061160.1, read as the reverse complement.
AAGGAGAACCTTTGTCCGTATCACAGAAAATCCAAGTTCTTTAAACCACAATGAGGCTAACTCTTAAGAGCCAGTCAAGGAGAATATTTCTTCACTAAAGGACTCTTTAATCTGAAAACTTGACTTTAGTTACAGCAAGTGTAGCAGCAACCTCTTAGATCAACTTACAGTATCCAGAAGACTGTGTTTCAAAGTTGTTTGAATTGTATGCAGGACCATTCATGACGTGCCCAGAATTAAAAAGTCTCATACTGTAATCTCTGAAAATGTATACAAAACCAACCAGATTTAAAAAACATGAGGTCCGTTCGGTATCTTCCTTATATTTAAATGTGATGTTTTCTTGGTTTTATGCCTAGAAAAAGATAAAAATATGCATGAAATCTGCAGAAAAAAAGAGTTGATCTAGCAGATAATGTCTGTAGGTGGCAAGATTCATGTACAGTTTCACCTTCTTCTTGAAAAATATCCCCCGCAAGAAAGTTCACCTGATGCTACCTCTTCCTGCAGTCCTTATCAAGTGCGTCAGGAAGCGTCAGATGACCCACCGTCTAGACTGGAAACGAGCTTGTGCTAATTTACATCTACCCACGGGAAAAGGCAGGACAGATGCAGTCACATCTGTGATCACAGTTATGAAGATGCATACATCTGTGGAGGAGATAAACCTGTCATTATTTCATGGATTCAGACATTTGAGATGACAAGTGTAAACAGGCGCTGTTTACTGTAAATGGGATCGCTTTAATGTTTCTCTCTCTGTTTGAGTCACAAGGGTAAACAAAAACATCTTAAGATTGAATCTGGAGTTTATCATGTGATTATTTCTACCAGGCTGGATGGAGTCCATTGAAAGGATTTAAAGCAACAATACCAGATAACATCTTCGTCAGAAAACAATCGTTGATATGGAGGACAGGTGAAAGATAAAAGGTGCCAACAAACCCAAAGAGTCACTTTTAAGCTCCTGGGAGGAGCTGTTGGGGTTCAGGCAGTCTAATTTTGAATTATTCAATTTTAGGAGCATGTCACAGACTTTGGTGTCTGAATCTCATCAAGATTTACTTTTCTCCATGTAGCAAGTTACTGTGGCAGAACAAACTTCCTTTTACAGGCAGAAAACTCGAGCAGAACCAGAATCATGTTGGACCAACATCTGCTTCGGGCGTGTTGGGGTTGGAGAGAGGGATGGAGGGAGATGCAGAAAGAGAGAGATGGTGTTGGAAAAGCTGAGGAAGAGATTATAAAAGCCTTTAGCTTAAATACACCGCTAAATTTGGAGGATACTCTTCTGCCTTAACTAACGCTAGGTCAATTTGTGGTGATTTTGGTGACCAATATGGACAAAGTGTAACGGTCCGGTGACCAGTAGTTAAGCTGGGACCCAAGAGCAGACTGAGGCAGGGAAGCAGTTAAAGGGTTTTTATTGTCACAGTTGATGGAAAACGTGCAATACTGAATTCAGAAAGTGAGGGTGATCTGTGCAGGCAAGAGTGAGCACAAGACTGAGGTGGGGCAGGGCGAGGTGCAGGAGGCTCGAGGAGGCTCTGGAGGAAGAGGAGAAGACACAGGTAATTAGTCAAGGGATCAATCACTTTGACAGCTAGAAGCTTACAAATACTTACAGCACTGGAGAGTTGGCCGATGTACCACGTAGATGCTGGAACACTCTGACACTGGACCCCTCACTCTGCAGAGTTTAAATGCTGCCTCCTGATGAGCGTTATTAGACACAAGTGCGCAGGTGAAGAGGTGGCTGGTGCAGGTGAGAGAGCGTGTGACAGAGTGCAGCTCACGCTCTGTAGGGGAGACCAGGGAAACTCCACGAGACCAGAATATAGATCACCACACTAAGAAGCAGAATATAACTCTTTACTGTCCTCGCTCTGTAACTGTATGTGTGTCCTGTTTTCTAACAGCGAATCATGTTGAACTTTGGTAATCAATTTTTTTAAGTGATCACCTCATGTGACATCAACCCCAAGTCAGCGATTGCAGACATGGGAGATGTGTTTGTATATCATACACAAACTTCAGTTTTAATTTCAGTACACTCTAGATACAGAGGTGTTGAAGTATTTGCTCATTCTGAAAAAAAAACACTCCATTGACATTCACCAAAGTGTTTCAGTCTTTACTTTTTTCATGTCATCATTCATTCTATCAGTAAAACTTGTGAATTGTGTCATTTAGGGCTTTTTAAGTAGAAATCAGAGGCCTGCTCACTAACATTTTTAACCTAAAGGGTATTATTTTCAAAGCAGAAGGTCAGCACTTATAATAAAATTACTTTGTACTCAGTTCCTTTTTCCTCTGCCACTAATACCGGTGCCATAAAGGCCCAGCTCAGTTCATATCTGTCAATACATTAATGAGGCACATTGGTCCTATTGCTCTCGAGGCTGCGTGCGTCTCTGGGGAGCCCAGGCAGCAGGGAGAGAGCGGGCCTGCCCATGATTGCTCTGTTCTCCTCAGTGCATAGCTTCCCTTTAATCATCTCCCTTTTTCAAACTTCTCTTGCTCTAGCCCCGGGCCAATCACAAGCGCGAACTCACCACCGCTTCATCAATATTCTGTCATTTTCTCTCACTGTGGCATCATTGTGTGATAAATCTCACTCACCATGATGCACCATATTGCCCCGTGGTTTGGATACCAGGGGAATGAGCAAATGGTTGGAGGCAGTGTGGTGCAAAAACAGTCGAACGCGTTTATCCTATTGTGTGTTGACAGTATGTAAATATTACATGAGCTACAATAACTCGCAGTCATTTTTCATCTCAGGGAGGAAAACAAATCATTTGTTAATGTACTCATGTTTTTGCACATAGGAAAAAATAAAACAACATACTGAGAGGCATGCATTCAAGGATTGGGTTCAACAGCAACTTTTTAATCTGTTATAATGACTTAAGGATCATTTATCACAAAAATTACAACGACAGCTGCATTATTTTTGAAGTTGAAGATTTGTTCTTTTGTGGCGTTTTCCGTGTATGCAGATCTGATTAAATTAGCCCAAAGAAACCAAAGTTGTTGGTCTGTCATCATGTGTCTCTTGTAACAACGTAGCTTCTGCTATTTTTAGAGCAAACAATATTTTCTTTCCCTTTTCTTGAGGTACACAGAGATTCAACGTCACGTCCAATTACATGCATAATGAATTGTTTTTCCTGCAGCACTCATGATCGTGTCGAAAGTTGAAATGAAGTTGGATGTATGGCTCGTCAAAGAGCTCGTATAAACTTGGTGCTGAGTTTTTCTCTCTTTGGCATCAAGACTAACTTTGACAACAAAGTCAGACGATGTTGCAGCAAATCCACACTAATGTACTTTGGCAATCGCGTTCACACACTGTATGGAGTTAGTCAAGGCAGTAGATTTGAATCTGAAAGAGTCATAAACGATAAATATTCATTACTTTGGTTTATTGTCTGAAAAGTTTGTTTCTTCCCCTCAGTGTCTGACAGATCAGGTTTAGCATTAAGATTTATCTCACAGCATTTGTGCTGCTGTTCTCGTCCGCCAGATATAAACAAATACAAAGTAAAAGCCTTTCTGAATAACAGTAACATTTCACTTTATGTCAAGTATCCATTCTCAGGAAGCGGCACAATAACCGTCTCACAGTGCTGTCCCTGACAGAGCTGTCAGCCTGAGATAGAGGAATAAGATACACACACTGGCCCGGCTCGGGCTTTGTTGAGATGTCATGTTAAATCATGTTTTAGTATTCTGCTGTGGCAGCTTTATGCTGGGACATAATCAGCTGTAATCAAGGGAAACAAGGAGGGCGGCTCCAGCCGAGGGTTGAAAAAACAAGCACACCGGCCCACAGAATGATGCTAAAAATGGGTTTATCATGAAGACATGGGCGTGTGAGCTGACGGCAAACGACAGAACCCACCACTTGCACTGTCATATCAAACCACATTTAAGTTTGACAGCGGTTTGGCTGTTTTCTTTTCCGTGTTTTCTCTGGTGTACCATTCCCATCTGCAGGATAAACATCTGGGCGATGCCTTTCTCGTCTCATCTGTTGTGAAGTCACCGAGGGGAAACATATTTGCTTTGGCCCTGCGCTGATGGATATTGATTGGGTGAAAACAGCACACATCTATATGCACTCGGGTAGTTACCTGCTCTGACAGTCACCTTTTGAGGTGAATGTTTCCAGACAAGGACAAAGGAGAGCAGACAAAGGGGAGACAAGTGCTACTCAAAACATTAGCACAGAGGTCGTTTGGTTTGTGTGCTTTGGGAAAGCCAATGTTGTTTCTACTCTACCGATTTTTTAATGCTCTAAAAATGCTTTCGAGCCAGATGGCACGTCTTGGATGAGAGAATCTGCGGTTTATGGGTAGACCTGAACCAATGAGCGGTGCTTTATGACGTGTTAGACAGCAGATTAAATAGCCCGGTCCAGGGACAAACACCCAGCGGGCCTCAGCACCCTGATACTCGACACCTCGGCTCTTTACTTTCTGTCTGCATCACCACATCTCGGAGAATCTTGTAGTTTCAGGGATCTCCTCAGTCAACAATATAACTCTATCAAGAATGTGATGTAGAGGCAGAGCTATTCCTACAGCGGCCTTCCTTCCTGTGAGAAACTATTCTCTCCGTCCTCAAAGCGGTCACTGGTCAGGGAAGGATTTAACGGCATGGCCGAGGTCTCTGCTGTGAGCAGAACCCACTCCCTGACCTCTGTAATTGAGCTGCAGGAAGAATACTGCATTCGTATCAAATGAAAAACTATTTTAATGCAGACAGGAGGAGCACTTGCCAGGGAAAATAAGTTGATCGAGGAGTTGTCTGCCCCTTGTGGTTTGGTGGCGAGACCTGCTGCTGCCGAGTCTATGATTAGACTGAACATGCTTTCATTTAGCTCAAAGTTGCAGCAGGATGTGCTATGTGTTGATCGACGTCCCTGGACACATGCAGGGAAGATTTTTAATTTAAAAAGGAGGTGTGATCCCTTGTGTCACACAGTAAGAATTGGAGAAGGTGAGAACTGGCAGCCACCAGCTGTACATGAACTTTGGCAGCAGTGTCAGCGTAATGTGTTCCAAAAAGGGAGCTGCATTCACATGTTTCTGTCCTATTTATTGAAAGGCAGATAGCTCATTCGGGCACGATCCCACAGCCAGATAACAGCTCTAATGCCTCTGACATTGTGATATCGCCAGGAGTGAGGCGGCAGCTTCAGAGCTGGTGACACGTCAGCTTTTGATCCGAGAATAGGCAAGGGCATCTGCAAAGAACCGCTGGTCATAGTACACATTTCTGTGCCGAGCTGAAAGGTGGTACACAGCTGCAAGTGTGTGAACATGCTCACAGAAAAACTCACAGGAAACCCTCATGTCCTGCCTGTGTGAGCGTTCAGCTGCGTGCGCACACAGAGCGATTTTATAAATAATGCAAGAAAAACTCTGAGTGTCTGTAAACACACAGACTTTAAGCCTGCTAACACCATTATCTCATCAACTCATGCTGTTGTTTTTGGAAATCATCATTTTCTGCAAACACTTCCTCATGTTTGTCTGTTCAAGCCAGCCAATTAGGATTTTACAGCAAGTAAACATGGTACTGTATACTGTCAGTGTGTTGAATGGGCTTTATTCAGAGTGAAAGGGAAGAAAGACAATTTAAAGGTGAGGTTACTTTGGGATAATAAGCTTTCAGGCTGCCGCTCAGAACACTTAATGCTTAATTAACGTTGTGTTGTGGTTTAGCTGCTTGGTAAACTTCCTGTTTGTTATGGAGGCAGATGTAGCATGAACAGAATTATAGAGCATTGATTTGATTTTGTTTGTGATTGAATAATTAATTATTTAAAAATTGAATTCATAAATCATTAGGATACGGAAAGATTACAGCTCATTTCCGTCCCTGCACACGAGAGACTTAAAATTGAAGAGGAGCCTGTACACTGTTACATCATAACTGAGTGGAAGCTCTTTAATAAAGCAGTCAGGTCTCAGAACACTAGCTTCAGACGCAGACGTCTCCTATTTTCAAACTAAACACCAACCTCGACCCTAATATCAGCAAAAACATCTTAGGATAGAAACATACAGACACTCAAACAAGGGATGCTGCAAAAAGGTTTCTTCAATTTAAGGCTAAACATGAAGGCAGGGTTCGTGACAATGTCAATGCTCCATGAAAACTTGATGGAAATCCCACATGAAAAAGAGTATTGCACCAATACAAAGTTTGAAATATATAAACATGAACACTCTCATGGGGATAAAAAAGTTAGCATTAGTGCTGCCAGCTAAGCTTTGAAATCCAAAACAAAAGTTTTTATGTCTCATTTTTGATTACTAGACTCAATATGAGCCAATTTATAGCTTAACATGGAGGCTTGGTTTATAAAAAATATATCAGCCTATTAAAATAATTCTGCACACAAAAATAAATAAATCCAAGCGTTTGTGGGGGGTTTTTGGTTTTTTTTTTTTGTTTGTTTTTTGTAAAAAAAAAATTGAATTATTACAACCCCTATTCAATAAAGTTGGGATGTTGTGTTAAACATAAATAAAAACAAAAAACAATTATTTGCAAAAACTTTTCAACCTTTGTTTAATTGAATACACTGAACAATAAGAATTTCTTCTTTGTAAATTGTTAAATTGTTCTTTTTTTGTTTTGTTTTGTTTTGTTTTTTTTGCAAATGCAACATGCTCTAAAAATCTGGGACAGGAGCAGCTGTCTGGTTAAGTTGAGGAAGGCTCAAAAAACTCCTGTTTGGAACATTCCACAGGTGGACACGTTAATTGGAAACAGGTGAGTGTCATGATTAGGTACAAAAGGAGAATCACCGAAAGGCTCAGTCATTCACAAACAAGGATGGGGTGAGGTTCACCACTTTGTAAACAACTGCGTGAGCAAGTAGTTCAGCAATTTAAGAACAATGTTTCTCAACGTACAATTGCTAAAAATTGATGGATTTCATCATCTACAACCAACATTGAATGCCCGTGACCTTTGACCCCTCAGGCAGCACTGCATTAAAAACCAACATCATTGTGTAAAGGATATTACCACGTGGGCTCAGGAACACTTCAGAAAACCACTGTCAGTTAACACAGTTCATCACTACATCTACAAGTGCAAGTTCAAACTCTACCATGCAAAGACTAAGACATACATCAACAACACCCAGAAATATTCATGAAATAAGAGATTTTTATAGATTTATCAGGTGAATGTGGCTCATGTTGAGTCTGAAAAGACAGTTTTTACTAAAATAAGACATAAACACTTGTTTAGATTTCAGGGATACAGTTTGTTTTCTCTGAGTGTTTCTTTTTGGTGACATTTCAGGAGCAGGGGCGTTTTATGAGGAGGGAGGTCTGGATGATTCTGAGGGCCCGTCACTGACAAGGACTCTGTAAACATGTTTTTTTTTATTATGCTTCAACTCTGAGGGGGGTCATGATCAGATGTGTGTTTATTCATTTTTCAAGTGTTTCAAGTTCTTTAGATTCATAACAAACTTCCACATAGTCAACAATGATGCCTTCTGGTCAGAAAATGTGGTGAAGTCAGGAAACTTTTCTGATGATACTCCAATTTCAACATGGCCGATCCGTCACTGCCACTCATCTGGCTATGAAACCTTGAATTTCACTTTCTGGACTTTGATGACTGAGAGGAAGACCAAAAACATCAGAGTTATGTCAAGGAGGCAGAGAGAGAGGGAGACAGTTATTTATTGATTATGACAGGAAGCCTTGTGACCGAAAGCTGAGAGAAAAATAAAATATGGCTGATGAGGAAAGAACAGAGGGTACGAAGCAGCTTCTTGCTGTAACTTTTCATCCTCAAGGTTCCAACCAATACTTCATCACGTACTCTGCTCTTTATCTGAGACAGTTCCTCAGAGAGCTACCGTACCAAATTTGATGTGGGAAAAACATGTTTGAGTTGCATAAGGAACTTGAGTGACCCAAAGGAGAAAACATCTTAATCGGGAAAGAATATTTGTTTACTGAAAAACAACATGTCCTGTAGAAAGCAGCAGGTCAGGGTTAAGTGCCCCAGCAGTGTTCCTGAAGCTTGAAGGCTCACAGTTTAGTTGAATGGATGTCGACCTATACATACCCAGTTCATGGTGATGTCCAAAATACTCCAGTAACCAAGAACCATTTTAGCCATTCATGAGAAACAAGCTTTTTGCACAATTTCAGAGAACATTATACACACATGGCTTTTAAGAGACGTAGAGCTTGGATGCTGTGAAGCATTGAACTGCCCTGCAGGAGCTTCACTCTTTAGAAAGACCTTGGAGCAGTAAAACGATTTTCTCTCTTTTTTGTTCTTCAAGTGAAAAAAGTCCAGAGAGATGCTTAAAAGCTTTAACTCCCACAGATGTATAATTATACAATTAAAAGTAATGAAACCTATTGATGGTAAAGGAAAAAAAAATGACAGGTGGAAAAGAAAAGTTATATGAAAGTGTACAAATGACCTTGAGCTTGCTGCTAAAGAACATCACATTGCATAGCAGCTCATCAGGTGTGACAGGGTGTGTGTGTTTGGCGTGTGTGTGTGTGAGTGGCACAAGTGGCAACCTCCGGTCTGAAAATATGAGACAATGAGGAAGTGCTAAAGTCTGCTGTTCCTTAAGTGTCCGCTTGAGCCAAGCAAAAAAAAAAAGCCATTTTCACGGCCAAAATTAGCACATTAACAGCCTGGTACAAAGAATATGCCCCATCTGAATTGATAATTTCACTATTGGCAAGCACTGTATGAGGGTGAATTTTTTTCTAACTCAGCAATTTAGACAATATTAAGATTGCCAGTTTGTCCAGTCAGGGGTAGAGTTCAGCTCACGTGATTGCCGGGCGCCCTGTGGCTGTTACTTTTAAGACTCACAGCCCGCCTCATTTCCAACATGGCCAAGCCGACCGTTTTGCTTCAAAAATCCGTTTCAGAAACAGACGGGTGACATTGCGTAGAATACGTCCATTAATTATACAGGCACCATGGTTAGCCACATTGTCCATTGAGGTTGAAAATCTCTTATTTTACTGTAATATTTGCTGTAATTTACTGAGAAAAGTATTTACGGTATCACTTAAAAAAGCAAAAGATTGAAGACAGTAATGTAAATTATTGTCACTTTGCCAGCAATTATTTCCTGTAAAATTTCCTGCAACCTTTTTACAGCATAGGGTTTTGAAGCAAGCATGAGCAAAACGTTTAAAATGAACAAGTCGTTTGTAACAATCTGATTTAGTCATGAGCATTTATTGGTAATAATTAGGAATGAGTTATGATTTCAAAATATTTGAATATATGTTGAATAAAAATCCAGCAGGTCATGTGACTCTTATCTCATCTTAGATTTCTTTTTTTCTTTTTCTTTTTTTTTTTTTTTTTTTTTGTGATGCCTGGTTGTAATGTGATTCAGCCTTTCAGAGGTGTTTGTATAGCATCTGAAATCTGTTCGCTGTTTGCCTTTCAAGGACAAAAAATTTTCAGAACAACACAAGAAAAATAACAATAAGACAACAAAAAAAAATAAGATAAGCTTTGGTCATATCCATTGGTGTATTGTATTTAACTAGCCTACAACTACTTTGCGAGGGTATAGTTAGCAAATTGCTATCAAATAGTAATTTGGCCTGAAAAGCCCATCCATAGTGATTATATCTCTGTTACACATTAATACAGAAACATAATGGGGTTTGTTAACAGTATATTAAATGCTTGTTTGCAGAAAGCAGGTTTTGCATGTTTATGCTTGAAATATCAAATTTTGTAGAAAGTTGAGCCATTTTGAAAGTGCTTTGAATCTTTTCTTTTCACCAAATTTTTTATGACGTTAGTATCCCCATGGTAAGTGTGTGCGTACATCCCTCCTTCATTAAGTCACTTCTAAGTCATTGCTTTAAATCAGTGTCAGTGCAGAGTACGTGTTCGAAGAAGCTGTGTCTGTCATTACCCGGCGACGTCTCTAATGATCGTCTTTCTTTGCTTTACGAGTTCATGAAGTCAGGCGAAGGTAGAACAATGACATAAATGACGATGGTGTGCACATCCCGTGCGTAAATGCTTCTATCAGCTGCTTTGTCAGCCCTCATTACGGCAGCGCAGGTATCTCACTCTGATAACACCTTTAATGTCAACACAGATTGCAGCAGCTATCACACATCGTGATTACAATCATCTTTTAGGGTGATGCTGGAAACAAATACAGTGCAATATTCTGATGTGAGTGGGTGGGGGCTTTCTGTCTGTGATCTCCATTGTGGGTTTTTTAATGAGAATATCAGGCCTGTCAGTAATAGACAGCTGATTATAATGAGGATCTCTGCTCCACACAGACTTCCTCTCTAACCCCCCCTCACAACATCACCACGATCAAGTTATATAAGTGTGAGCTGCAGATTGTAGTGGCATTTAGTGTTTATTAATCACTGTGTTTGACCTCTCTTTAGATCACTTTAGGATTCAGGTGCAGGCTGTTAAAGAGGAGAATCATTGTAAAACAATTTAAACAACAGGAATTATAATGTGTTTATCACTTTCACCCCTCCTCTGGAGCTTTTCTGGGTGCTCTCATGTGCTTATTTCTCAGAAGCGTAGTGCCATCTAGTGTGCAGTGCAGCTGGTTGCATGCTAAGGCTGCTTATTGCAGTTATATTACTTATTCATGTGACAGAAATGTTTATCTTTTTGAGTAAAATGTTACATTTTCTCTGCATTTATCCTTTTTTTTTTTTTTTACGGTTCACAGAATATGTTTATTTTCTATATCTGTCTAAATATAGTGAGTTACATACACCTGAGGTAAGAAAAAAGGCATTTTCTGTGAAATGGTTAAAGTTTGTTTTTATGCAACAGTTCAGAATTTTATAAACCACAATGAAATCAAATAACCTGTAATAGTCATCTTCACTTGAAATGATCAGACTATTTAAGTGTTTTCAGTAACACAAATTATAGCAGCTTCATGCTTATGTCGCTGTTAATTTTACATTTACATTTCTAACATGTGACCACGCTAATTTCTACTTGCTGATGCCAGGTTTTGCCACTCGATGCTGACACTAACTGTGAATCTCCTCTCGTTTAACCAAACTTAATATGTGCGCTTTAGTCAAACATTGCCAGTCAATCTCTCGTATTGAGTGCAGCCTTGACCCTCTGGGCAGTATCAGAGCCGCTGAAGTGCTTTGGCATCAGTGTGACAGGATTAACACATCAAAAGCAGAGTCGGGGCCTACAGCAGCGTCACACAGGCAGTACAGCACCTTTCATGTTCTGCTCAGGTTCACCACAATTTCACGTAAGCCAACAGCAAGTCAGACGGAAAAAGATAATGGGGCCAACCTGCTGCTATCAGGCTCTCCCTCAGCTTCAGTGAAATATGTCAAATTCTGTGTTTGATGAAAGATTGGGAGTTCAACAGGCTCGAGTCAGGGAACGATATCTGACTGTGTCACATGGCCGGGATGCAAAGGAGCATTTAAGTCTGACACTGAAGCTGAAATTATTGCTGCGAGCGTGCGTGGTTTTACTTTTCACGATGCAAACATTAGATAGTGAGCATGGAGGGAAAATTAAACCTGAATAATTTTTTAAGGGGGGGTCAGAGGGTTAAAATGTCTCTGGGTTAAACCCTAACTTTTATAATCCTGTGATAAGATGTGGTGAAAAGTGGAGGTGAGGCAGTTTTATAATCAGGTTACAAATGAGATGTTTCCTGAGGGCTTCAGTGAAAACACAGCCGACTTTATACCGACGCTTTTTCATATTCATTTAGAGAAGATGTCTTTGACTGTTCTATATCTTCTTGGAGCTTCATCAGAGATATGTAAATATTTAATAAAGTCATGAAGCTTGAAGGCAGAAATAAAAAAAATCAAGCTGTTTGACATCATTGTTTAAAAAACGACCCGGTCAAACCGAGTTATATTTAGAGGAGCAGTTTCATATAAAATATTTTTTAAATGACAAATTTGTAAAATTTTTCAAAAAGAGAATTAAAAATTTCTTTTTCATCTTCAATGGAATAGAGACAAAATTACTGAAGTGATGAAAGTTTTTTTTCTCATTGTGTTTGCTTCTGGGTTTTTTGTTTCTCAGGTTGTTTTGAGAAAAAATTTAAAAACTACATTTTCACTGATCTCTACTAAATCTCTTTTTTTATGTGTAATTTTGGGGGGTTTTTTGTTTTGTTTTGTTTTTTCTCGTCAAAGCGTTCGCTGCATACTCCCTCATATTTGGGCCATGAGGTGAGGAAGTGCAGCCCTGACTGTACCTTCCCTGTGTGTGTCACATTGGGAACTGTGTGTCTCCTCCTCTGGCACGACGCTCTGTGTGCGCCAACCTGCTCCACAGTCTGGCTGAGCTGGCTGAGTGTGTTCAGAGCTGCTCTGAATTTAGGATATTTGACCGTAGTCGGGGTCTTTTAGGGTCGGGTAACTTGTTAGTGTATTCTGTCGTTTTTTACTGTAACTCTTTAAGCTTTGTCAAACCACAGACTGTTTTTTTTTTTTTACAGCGTATTTCCCTCGTGTAATGACCCTTGTCTCTGCTCAGGTGGTTGACATAAAAGAGAAACTGAAGCTGTCAAAGAAATTTTGGTCCAACCTGCCTGAGGCGATGTGTGTGGAGGACAGAGTGACCGCTGGAAATGCCAGCGAAGAGGAGTGCTGGAACGGACATGCTAAGGGCAGGTAAGTGCACCAGGAGCTAGGGGCTAACGCAGGCTACAACAAAGGTTATTTTTGAAGTCCAAACTCGTTTTCATGGGTGTAATCGTCAAACTGAGGATCTGATTGTTTGCTCTCACTGACCTAAATGTAGCTGTGTTACTGCTTGGCCTCATTTTTTGATCATTCATGCTTCTATGTTTAGTAAGATCAACTTGGATTATTTCTTTGAATTTTTTTGTCCAGAATTAAATTCTCACTCTAGACTTAAATCTGAATCCAGCAGGGTGTGTGCTATTAAAGTTATTGTTAGAGATTATTTGCACGAGTGCGCTGAATGCCCGCAGCAGTTGCTCCCACTCATCTGATTTGCGTTGCCTTTATTCAAGAGATCATTTACATGAAGAAAAAGATGTTCATGAAAAGCATTCATGAAATTTACATTCTTCAAATTACCCCCAAAGCTCATGATTTGACCATTTGTGTCAGTTTTCAGGGGTGTATGCTACCCAGAAACAAAAATGCTGTTGTGTAAAGTCAGTTTGTGGAAAGCACTCACATGACAGCTTGATGCATATTTATCTAACAGAAACGCAGGCAGCTGACCGCGTTTTTTTCCCTGGAGAAATGTCAGAACATTACCCGACATGATGAGGTCAAGTGTTCAAATTTACTGCTCTGTCCTTTTAACCAGTGGGGTGTTTCTTAATGACTTTTGTAGAGAAAAGTTTGATTTTTATTTGTATTTTTCCTCTAAAGGTACTTCCCTGAAGTCCAAAAGGATGGACTCACAAACCAGGTGAATAATCCAGAAGTGGTCATAGACATCACCCGCCCTGACACCTTCATTCGCCAGCAGATCATGGCTCTAAGAGTGATGACCAACAAGTTAAAAAACGCCTACAACGGCAACGACATCTACTTCCAAGACTCAAGTAAGCACTTTTCCTCTTTTTCCCAGACACAATGCATCTCTCTTTTTTTTTCTTTACTCAGGACTCTATTTTTAGTCCTGCCCCTCTCTACCCGGGTCGGTCAAGTTCACGCCCCAGCTTGTCAGTCATGTTGATGAGCTGTCTGCTTTGAAATGTTACCTAACCTCATGGCAGAGCCAATCAAGATCAGTGAGAAGGCAGAAGGAGAAAACAATAACCACCGGCTGTTTGTAGTGTGAAAGACTAAACAGTTAAGGGCGATTTGGAGACGGAACAGTTTTAATGCCAATAACCTCCAAAAAAGCCCTGCAAACACAGAAAAAATACTTTTGTTACTGATATTTTTTGGGTCTACCAGCTTATAAGTTGACCTGTTATCAAATCAGTTCAGCATTAATTTGAAATTGTGTCCACTTAATAATGTGAGCCTAATATTTACTCCCCTTTAAGCTCTGTTTTTGGTCTCAACCAACTACTGAAAAACATATATAGTTAAATATAGTGGGAAAAAAGTGTCTGATTTTATCTCTTCTTTGTTGTGCTCAATCTGGCTGGTGTTCTGTCACAGGCGATGAAGGCAGTGGCTCAGGCAGCGGCAGTGGCTGCACAGACGTCTGCCCCACAGAAACGGACGATGCTCCCACCGAAGCCCCGGTGGTGGAAGCTGACAGGAGCGGGCCCGTGGATGATTCCGCCCCGCTCCGTGCTCCCTCTGTAGCTCTGCCAACCATGCTGGCCCTCTCAGTCCTGGCACTCCACCGACAATGGAGATAATGCTGGAGGAAGCAGCTAAACATGGACAGCAGGGTTATCTCTCGCTCTCTTTTTTTTTTTTTTCATTTTTGCAGTTTTTTGTATTCAGGCGGATTGGAGCTACAGTCGAGCAGACAGTATCCAGGCTACCGGCCTCACAGCTAGAGGAGTCGGCTCTGCAAAAGCGAGCAGTCATGCATCTTGATTTCCCACTTTCCCAAAGATCGTGCAGTGCCAGTCTTCGACTTGATATTTTACGGCATCACCTCTTCATCCAACCCTGATGCCGACCCCACAAACTCTGCTTCAGAGATGTCTTGCACATATGGCAGGTGTTAATGTAGGTCTCCACGTGGAAAGTTACGACCCTTTCTTTTGATCGTTTTGAATTTTTTAATGCAAAAAAAAAAAATGTTTGTGTGTTTAAAAATGTTGAGAATGTGGTTATTTTAATGCATCAGAAAGAGGCACTTGAAAACTGTTAATATACGTTTAACAGAATATTTTGAGAAATAGAATTATATGGATGATTTTCCCAAAGGGGAAAATTCAGGAACATGAAGTTTCCTTTTATTCGAACTGAATCCTTCCTTCATATTCATTAAATCACGTGCCAACCATTCATTTTTGGTATCAAGAAAAAACTATAATACTCTATTATTGATCTGACTTTTTCATGAATCCATGCAGGCTTAAAACATCATTATAACATCACTATAGGTTAAGTTTTTTCTGTCTACTCATAGTTATCCATTTTAACTGTTTAACAGCC
Organism: Labroides dimidiatus; assembly: GCA_030710495.1. NCBI lineage: Eukaryota > Metazoa > Chordata > Actinopteri > Labriformes > Labridae > Labroides > Labroides dimidiatus. The sequence goes on along the minus strand of CM061160.1, from coordinate 11,240,719 downwards.
GCCTTGTGCTAAAACTCACGTTTTGTTAAAAAAAAAAAAAAAAGTGGAAAAAAAAAGGATAAAAGTTTAGACTGGCTTTTTTATTATGCATTTGCCTTGCAACAAATTTATAATCTGCAGAATATTTGTATATCATGCTGGTTTCTCAGGCTCGGCTTCAGGAGCAGACCACCTGGACTGAATTAAGATGGAGCCATTACAGACATAAAAGGAAAGTGGTATCAATATACAAATTTCATCAGAGGACTGGTGGTTCTGTTGTGTTCTGAGGAGCAGGTCCTGGTTTTGACTCCATTTATATAGAATAAAGAATAATCTTACTAATAAATTACATCTAAAATCCTGTGTACCAAGCCAATAAAGTAGAGCATTTAGAAAGTTTATGGATCACAGATATCCAAACTGCTCCCTAAAATTGTCTTTGTTTATTATAGAGTCTTAAAGGACAAACTAACATGGAAACATCCCCTTATGGTCCACACGAACATGGACCCAATTCCCATAGAACCACCATCTCTGAGGAAAGTCTTGTGTTTATGTTAAAAACTGTAATTAGGTCTTAAAAAATTCCCTCCTTCATTCTGTGGTTTGTCTTTGAACCAGTATGAATTCTTTTATTTCCTGGAATCCTTTATTTGCACAAACAGGGATGAAAGGAACAATACAAAGGTTAGCGTGTGCAGTTGTTAACCAAAGCTGATCCAACGACATTCACAGTCATTAAAATGTGCATTGAAGTGTTTTTTAAAAGCTACAAAGCTGAAATACTAGAGAATAGTATTTCAAAGTGAATTAAAAAGTTGATTATATTTTTATGTTATCGCCACAGTTATGCAAAGGTGCAGGACTTATTAAAGAAGAAGTGGCAAACAGCACACGGTGGTTACTGGAAATGCAAAGAAAAGGCACCTAAATTTATCTGTAAAGCTTGAATGGTTGTGTCTGCAGCACAGACAGGCTTGAAGCCGACCACAGTCACCTGTGAAATGAGAATCTGTGGAGACCGGACAGGCCTGAATGCTCCGCTGAAGCTCCTCAGTAGAGCGTACTTACAGAGAATGTGAGAGGCCTGGCACTGCTGAGGGGGGCGGACAAAAAGCAGCCAGTATGTACGTCCACTGTTCTCTGAGAGCCCGTCAGGCCAGCTAAGCTTACATATCCACAGAATTAACCAGTGTTATGCCCTTCACAGTATATACATGAATATGTGTTGAGCTTTTTTTAAATTATTGCACTCATGATAGTATTTTCATCAGCATTGCAAGAAGAAGAGGTGATGTGCCAAATGTGTCATTTAAAAGGATTCTTTATTATGAGTGATGATCTTACAGGATGCCCTTTTTATGTTTTGTATCATTGAACTTTTCATGGTAATATTTTTGCAGAAAAACATTGAAAACAGATGTCTGCTCAGACAAATTACCTATAAAATAGAAGTAGCGGGAAACTCTGTAAGACGACATTTTTTTACAAGCAATGCATCGCTGTATGAGGTCAAATCCTGATGAGGTAAAGTTAGTTTCATGTTTGAATTTGAATTCAAACTAAGAGGGCAGAGAAGGAAGTAGAGAAAATATGCCTTATTGTTTTTCAGTGCAATTAAGATTTGTGTTTTGTTACTGTTCTTGACAATAAATATTTATTAAAAACATCTCAAAAGATTTGTGTTTGTGGTTTTGTAAAAAGAAAATTCACCAAACCAGTTAAAGTGTTCCACGATTTGGTTTAGTCCCACTGCGTTAAATCCCTATCATTACTCTTCATTGGATTCTATTTGATTTACATTAATGTGTTATTAAATTAAGCTGGGAAGCAAAACAGTGATTTTTTTTTTTTTTTTTTTTTACACATTGATTTTTTTTTTTGACCACAGAGCATTTTCAATCAGCTGCTCCATCTCCCTTAGGTAGGCAAAAGGACTGAAGTGCGACAGGTGAGCATCTATGCTTCCTCTGTGTACTTTCTGGTTGTGAAGTCTGCTTTTATCAGAGGTTCAAAGCCTCTGTTTCTCCGCTGACGCAGCCAGAGCACAAAGATAAGAAGAAGCACCAGGAGACCGATGAAGATTCCTCCCAGAGTCGAGCCCAGAACAAACACGCTCGGGCCTCCATCTGCCTCTGCAAAGGAATACAGGTGGATGTGTTCATCATTAGACACTTCTTTTACAGCTATATAACAATACTAGTGCAATTGTGTTAACATATGCTAGGCTAAAGAAATTCTGGCTGTAGCACAATATTTACTTAGATTTCAGATTATGTTAGCTTTGAAATGACCTTTGTTCTTGCCATTCACTCCTGTTGACAGTTTATAAACTAACCAACTCTAATCTCATATTTACTGCTATTAATCTCATTTAACTCTGAGCAATAAAGTATTTAATCGCATTGTAACGTCAAAGCATTTGAAAAGTGAAAATAACACCTTCTTACCATCCAGGGCTACAGCATAGGAGTATCCCAGCTGTTCAGAGGGAATGTAAATTTCCTGATTCGTGATCGCAGGGAAGAAGGGAACCATGTTGTAGTCTTTGTTGTGACCAATTGGGGCCATCTGATCGGGGAAGGTTGCATTTGAAGATGCGGACCTTTTCATCCATTCGTCAAAGATGGCGTCAGTGAAAGCATGAAGCACCTGCAAGAAAATATCAGGAAATTTCAGCAACAATGACAAGTCTACTGTGTCTTTTCAGAGAAAATCTTGGGACTAGAATCTGACCACGAAGATGGGATCGTTGGCTGCGGAGTGAGGCAAGGAGCTGGTTCCATTGACTACATCATGCACCAGGTTGTGAAGGTTCATGACTGACTCATCAAGTTGTCCATCTGGCCTTTCGTAGCCTTCAAGAGCGTTCCTGTTACGAAGCATCAAATAGATCTCTCAGTCGAACCAGCAGATAAACACTTCAGCTTATCAACATTCATAACAGTTTTACCTAAAACTGGAGGAGGAGTTCATGTAGTATGGAGGGCTGTCAAAGTCTCGAATTCCAAGACAGCTTCTGACATCATTCATGGTGGGCAGCGACATGTTTCCTCTGTCCATAACTCCTCTCTGAATGAACCCCTCATTGGTGCCATTGCAGAGGGTCACCAGGCGGTTGTAGTCGTCCAAACTGTAAGGAAAAGAAAAACATGAACATATTGAATGTTTAACCACTCTACATTATTTTTATCCAGTGTTTTTCTGTCAGATTTTTTTATGTTGACCTGTTACATATTGTCCCCCATCGGGAGAATCTGGACTGGCTGCTGATGAAGGACGGGTTGTTGGGGTCTCTTCCTCCCAGCATGGAGTCGGTGCAGACGTCACACTCTGTCTGTCCTGTGGCGAAGTTCCAGTACGGGATCGCAAAATTTGGATTACCGGTCAACCTCTGGAGGGATCAAAGGAATTTGCAAGTATCACTTTAGACCAGGGTTGAAAATGTGTTTAAAAATCAGGGCTACTGACCCAGCGATGTTTCCCAGGGTTTTCTTTAAATCCCTCTTGATTCTGATTAATTATGGGTCCTACTCTATATTTCAGTTTTGATTGGCTCTCTGCAGAGTCAGAGGTGGGACTTTAATGGCTATAACTTCATGACTGTAACAGTCATTATTTTGGTATAAAAAGTGCATTTATCTATTTTTTTAAATAAACAACAAAACATACACAGAAATATAAAATCTGTCTAAAACCTTGTTTTTATTAGCTAAATAGAAATGATAAATGTTGACAAAAATAAATGCTAATCAGATGCTAACTCTGCAGCCACCCTTGGGTAAGGCCACCCTGGTCTGGAAGCTGTGGACCCACCCCTGCTTTTGATGCCTCTGAAAGACTTTGAACTGTCACTGATCTTGGATTTTTAATTCCAAAAGTTCCTTGAAAAATTCTTTCTGAACTTTCTCTGACCCTCACTCTTAGCTCTTTGAAGGAGACTGCTGCTAACAGGGTGTGTGAATTACTGTTAGTGTTGAACCATGTAACAAAACTGTATTTTTTTGTTCTGTTTTTTTCCAGTGTTGCTTTAAGATGTCAGACTCGGGTATACGTATGTATAAACCTTTGACATTCATTGGTTCAGGGATTTTATATTTCTTACAAAAGAAAATGTAGTTTTATTTATCCTATTCAGTCATACCAAGAAACGTAATTGCTGAACACAAACCTGTAGCTCTCTTTCCAAGGTGAGGAGGTGATACCTGTGCCAGGTGATGAATGCTGGTCCTTTGTGTGAGAAATCAATGGCTTTGAATGGACGACCGGGACCTTTCAGGGACACAAAGTGATCCATGAGTTAATCTTTGTGATCACACGGCATTCACATGCACATTCCACATCAATAGCTGTGAAAGAAATATTAATACTTTGTAATCCATCTGGCCCTGATTTCACACAAAACATCCTGTAAGTCAAAGTGGGAAACAAAGGATATCAAAACACAGGGTTTGGCACATTAGTAGTCAACATTGTTCCTAATCTTTTATTCCATGTTATTATATTTCTTTCTGAATTAATATAAAAGGGGGGCACAAGAACTAACCACAATTAGCAATATTATATTAGAAAATAGTCATATTTACCCAGGAGAGTGTCCCTGACAGAGTAGTAATGCTGCCAGACGAATAAGTCATAAATAGAGATGTTGGCAACTTGGGGTTCATTGCCGTTTGGTCCCAAGAGTCCCAGCCAGTGCTCAGTGGCGATGACGTAGTCTGGGTGGATGGTGTTCTTAGCCAGATCCAGAGCATCCAAGAACTCCTGGAGCTCCTCGGGGGTCAGCGAATGGATGTTCTTTCGCACCACAGGAGTCTTCCTCTGGTCACAGTTTGGTCCTATCCAGCCGAATTTACACTGACCGCAGTCAAAACCTGAGAAGTTTCCTGTAACACACAGAGTGACTTCCCCCTGTCAGATCATTTCTATGCAGATGATGCTGTAAGTTTAACACAAGCCACCTGAACAGCATCTTAATAACAGTAACAAGACTCACCATTACATCGGCATGTCTGGTTGAAGAATTTGGTCGGCCACCTCTCTCTGTCGTCCACATTCCTCAGACTGTACGGTCCTCCCCAGGGCTTCTCGTCCACTTGAACAGTCACACAGCTTCCTCTCCCGGACAGCACACCACACACATCGGCAGGATCCGAGCCCAGAGCGGGGCAGCACTGCTTGGACTGGATTGCCTGGACTGTGCAGCAAGCCCGTGGAAACTGAGCCTCGGCTGTCTCCGGCCAGAGGAGCAAACATAGAAGACTAAGACCCAGAGCGTTCTTCATATCTCACCTGCTTGTCTCCACAATCTGTCAGATCAGTTTGTGCATCAAATTAGAACAGAAATACGGTCGATTAGTTCCCCCAGAAGAGTGTGGAATCTCAGTCTGCTACGGTCCACAGTTGTGTATCTTGGAATTAAATTCAGTAATAGTTTTTAACATCAGCGGAAACAACACTTAAAGCCGAATCATGTCGTGTTCCACTTGGTTTCATGCACATTAAGAAAGCCTCTAATTTCTGCTCTTGCTTTTGTAGAGCTTTAGGAGGATTAAGCCACTGGTCTTGTGATGATCACCTGACGGCAGAGCTGGGAGCTGGACTCAGATCTGGGTGAATAGGGAGGAACAGCCTGGAGGGACTATAAAGTGTTGTGTAGCGACTTTGTTCCAAAGACTGAACTGGGCCTGATTTCATGCCTTGTGGAAAGTAAAAGAATAAAGACAGAAGAACCAGAACACCACATTAGATTTCAGATTGTACCTGTAGCCACATCTGGTCAAATATAACCTACAGTATATAAAATGTTAATAGATGACAAATAATGCAGGGGGATTTTGCTTACACATGTTGAAGAGAATTATGGTCTCACAGCCTTTACATTGAATTTGGGAGTCACTATTAATTTTATGATAAAAGGAGTGACGTAAATTCGACAAAAAACTAAACTTTAAACTGTGGTGTAAACTTCCATGGAGGGCAATTCACTTTAATCCAGCGACAAGTTTTCAGATCCTTCTTTTTCCATTAACAAGGGTCTACTCTTGATGTCAGAAAACTCCCCCCAAGGTCTCAGCTGACACCCTTTGCTGCACATGTGAGCTGCAGAGAAAATAACTGTAAGCACTGTCTCATGCCCATGTTTTTAAAGATCTTCTGGTGTTCTTCCAATTGAGTATGTTTACTCAAGTCCTGTGTGTGTTTAAGTTGAAATTTTTCCAACAATTTAAAACAAAATATTGTCTTTTTAAATGCAAATGTCCAGATTAAGATAAGTTTATAAACAGAAACTATTAACAAAAATGTAATCCTCTGTTTTGCTTGGGCGTCACCCAACTGTAGTCTTTTGTTAGAATTCTGATTTGTGTATGACAAAAAGTTCCACCAACCAAACTTTGCTGACATCTGGTGCAGACATTTCCTTCATTCCTCTAACATAAATCACCTCCAAATGCTCCGGATTTGTCCAGTGACCTCCTGGAGGGAGCCCAACCAGGTTAGGAACTCATGGATTAGTGTGAGTATAAATACTAAGTAGTACAGTGCTACACAGGCATTGATGAGCAGGTTTTACGAGTAAAAAAGATCAAATATCCAAATATTTGAATACTGGTGTATACTTCATTTTAAAACGAATGAAAATCTGGGTGTGGTGTAGTATCCACACTTAATGCAATGTACTCCAAAGTAGTTCAGTAAAGCATTACTTCTCTTTCTTTCTTTGCTTTTCTGCCCTTAACTCATATTACTCCCCATGCATGATGGAAATTTATAGGTTGATTACGCACACTATGTATCCTTCCTTTTCCTTTGGAGATGGTTAACAATACAAGATTATGTGATTTGTATTTAATCAACTTAAACTGAGCAAATACTCACTTTTTCCAGGGCTCAGAGCCTCCCTTTAAGAGTCTTAGAATAACTTCCTAGAGGCATGCAGAGTAGAATAAAGGGTCCATGTCAAACAGATGGTTTTCTGATTACATGGTACATGGATTTAGGGGCAAAGTGTGGCCATTAAACACTAAACATAGTGTTGGCGAGAGGAGAAAAGAACAGGGCATTGAGCCAGTTTTAATATTCCCATGGCAGTCATCTTTTTGTGATGTCCCGCTCAGATTTTGTAATCATTTTTTAATATTGTTTACGAGGTCGTGGTCATGTTCAAACTCCATAATCTGACACACTTTGAGCTCCACTGAATAAAGCAGCCACGAGACAATAGAGAGTGAAAATCCAGAGAGAGATCAGGCTTTATTTCACAATCAATATTACAACCCCAATTCCAACGAAGCTGGGATGTTGCGTAAAATGTAAATGAAAACAGAAAACAATGATTTGCAAATCCTAAACTTATATTCAGTTGAACACACTACAAAGACAATATATTTATTGTTCAAACTGATTAAATATTTAGTTTTTCTGTAAATAGTCACTCATTTTGAATTTGATCCCTGCAACATGTTCCAAAAATGCTGGGACAGGGTCATGTTTACCACTGTGTTCCATCACCTTTCCTTTCAACAACACTCAATAAATGTTTGTGAACTGAGGACACTAATTGTTGAAGCTTTGGAGGTGGAATTCTTTACCATTCTTGCTTAATGTACAACTTCAGTTGCTCAACACTCCGGGGTCTCTGTTGTTGTGTTTTGTACTTCATAATGCTCCACACATTTTCAATGGGAGACAGGTCTGGACTGCAGGCAGTCCAGTCTAGTACCTGCACTCTTTTACTACGAAGCCATGCTGTTGTAACACGAGCAGAATGTGTCTTGTCATTGTCTTGCTGAAATAAGCAGGGACGTCCCTTAAAAAGACGTGGCTTGGATGGCAGCATATGTTGCTCCAAAACCTTTATGTACATTTCAGCATTAATGGAGCCCTCACAGATGGTCAAGTTAGCCATGCCATGGGCACTAACACACCCCCATACCATCACAGATGCTGGCTTTACAACTTTGATCTGATAACAATCCAGATTGTCCTTTTCCTCTTTGGCCCAGAGGACACCACGTCCATGATTTCCAAAAACAATTTGAAATGTGGACTCGTCAGACCACAGCACACTTTTCCACTTTGCGTCAGTCCTTATCAGGTGAGCTCGGGTCCAGAGAAGCCGGCGGTGTTTCTGGGTATTGTTGATATATGTCTTTGTCTTTGCATGGTAGAGTTTGAACTTGCACTTGTAGATGTAGTGATGAACTGTGTTCACTGACAATGGTTTTCTTCTATCCTTTACACAATGATGTTGGTTTTTAATGCAGTGCTGCCTGAGGGGTCAAAGGTCACGGACATTCAGTGTTGGTTTTCAGACTTGCTGCTTACATGCAGAGATTTCTCCAGATTCTCTGAATCTTTAGATGATATTATGGACTGTAGATGATGAAATCCATAAATTCTTTGTAACTGTACGTTGAGAAACATTGTTCTTAAGCTGTTGGACTATTCGCTCATGCAGTTGTTCACAAAGTGGTAAACCTCACCCCATTCTTGTTTGTGAATGACTGAGCCTTTTGGTGATGCTCCTTTTATACCCAATCATGACACTCACCTGTTTCTGATTAACCTGTTCACCTGTGGAATGTTCCAAACAGGTGTTTTTTGAGCCTTCCTCAAATTAACCAGTCTTTTGTTGTCCCTGTCCCAGCTTTTTTTGGAACGTTTTGCAGCCATCAAATTCAAAATTAGTGAATATTTGCAAAAGAACAATAAAGTTTACCGGTTTGAACAATAAGTATCTTATCTTTGCTGTGTTTTCAGGGAAATATAGGTCAAACAGGTTTTGCAAATCACTCTATTCTGTTTTATTTACATTTTACCCAACATCCTAACTTCACTGTTAATATGGTTGTATTTATTTTTTCTTCTATCAGCTTTTGCACCCTTCATATGACAGACAAAGCCCATATTGATTAAACTTTTTTATACTTAAGCATCTATGAGACTGAACTTGTGACTAAAACGAGGAGAATCACCTGCTCTCTGTTTTCATCACTGACGGTCTAAGGGCTGCTCTTATCATGCTGAAAGTCATTACGACTCTGAGAAAAAAATTCTTTAAGTCTTATTAAAAAACCAGGAGCTTCAGACATATCAAAGCCACATTGTTGAAGGAGAGACTCTTGCTTACATTTTTCTCTTTGACCTGCTCTGCTGATACATTCCTGTGGCACAGCATGTGACTGCTGACAGTATAAGTACATGTAGTATGAAGAGTTAAAGGCAGCTTTAGCCCACCGTACTGAATAGATGCAGTTTTATGATTTGTTTTTCCTAGATCAGATTTAGATTTAATATGGTTGTGAACCTTTTCAGTTTTATTTTATTATTCTTATCAATTCAGGAGCTTTTTCATATACTTAGAGGTCCTCATCAGAGTAGTATTTCCATCATGTGACAGTATTGCTTTCCTGATATTTCTACTGTCAGATTACCTGTTCACATCCTTAACAACCCAAGTTTAAAAGCATGCTTTAAGTTTCAAATGTTATGATTATAAAGCCCTGTGTAAAACAGTCTGCATCTCAACTTAACAATATCAGCTTTTAAGGTGTCAAAAATCAGTGCCAATCTGCTAAACACTTCAAAGTGTCCAGTATCAGACAGACATGAGAGCCCCTGTGCCTGAGACAGAAACATGGCCCCTCTGACAGAGAGCTCATGTGTGACCACTGAGTCTTTTACACAAGCGACCCTGTGGGGTTCACTGCGCTCGAGAGGATTAGTGAGCCGAATTCCAGGAACGAGTCAGATGGAATGTCTCTCCACAGAAATAATTTCACATAATTTTTTCAGTGAACACGTCAGCGAGTGCAAAAAAGGGGAGGAAAATTAAGGAAGAAGCCCCTGGTGCTTTATATGACTAATGAAATTACAAAAGACTTGATTGTTTTTCATTACAGTTGTGGTTTGTCATGTGGAGGAAAATCAGATGTTTAGCAGGCAAAAGCAGAATCTATCTTAATGCAGTACAGGAACATGAGTCATATTAAAGACCTGAACCCAAAGCTATTTAATGGAAAACAAAAAGTTAAGAACATCGCCTCATAAACAAGTTCTTTAATAACAAATAACACTGTTACATAAAGTCGTATACATACTTCAGATATGTAATGAAGACCCAAAGTTCTTTGAATCCTTAAAAACCATCAGTACCATCTTCTAGAAACATTACAGCAAAGGTGCTGATGTCTTATATGTATGTTTCAAATATGACAACTGTAAACAGTGGATATGAAACATCTGAAGAAATACCATCTGGGAAAATATTAATAAAACTACATTTCTCTTAAAAAAAATTTGATGGTCTTTTATATAATTTGTGCAGTTTTCCAGTGTAGTTATTCATTCAAAAAGCTTGAATAAATGTATCATCAGATTTTCTCTGTTGCATAAATATCATTGTAACTTCATTATCTGAGAAAAAAAAAAGGTTCTTCTCTCAAATTTTACTGATAATTATACATCATTTAATTGATTGAAAGATTGAAAATGTGTAAATAAGTAGAATCCATTATTTCTCCTGAAACACAGGATGGTGCCAGAGAGCCACGGAGAAACAAGCTGCTGTTTCATGGTGTTCAAGACACGACTGGGTGAGTTATTTTTTTTTTCTTCTTCTTCTTCTTTTTTAAATAAAACCTTGAGTTTTTACTTTCAAAATCAGGACAGAAAGAGAAAATATATTTTTCTGAGTTTGAAGAAACAGCATGGAGAGGTTTATCATACAAAACAAGGAATGAAGGGACTTTGATTTGCATAACACTTATCAAACTCTTTGCGTCCATTCACCATCTTTTCATACAGAGTTCCTCTCCATCATAAGGATGAATAATACTCAGTAATGCATCATTAAAGCAAAACAAAAGAAACCATTTAGGTGACAATGTTTCAAAAGGGGAGTTTCAAATGGAGCTGATGATTCATTTCTGAAACGATCAACCTGTTACCATGAGGATGGAGAAATGCAGCTGTTTGTTTGACAGCTCTCAATATTACACTTAACCCACTCTGCATACATTTCAGAGCGGGACCTGTTGGTTAGATAATAGGAGACCTTTTGAAATTTGAATTGTGGGTACTTCAGTTACATTTGGAGACATAAGTGTACTAGAAACTGGTGAAAATAGATGCTACCAATGTAAGTAATTGTCTCAGTTTTAATATCCAGTTAGCAGTAATAGCATTATTTAGAAAACAACGTGATGAATCCGGATTTACTTTAGAGGCTGCACTGGACTGTTGGCTTCCTTCTGCATTATTTGATCTTATTATTTTAAGAAAATTGTCTAATAAAATTATTTTATTTTTAGTTCAAAACATAACGTGAAATAGCTGTATTTATATCTATATTTTTTAACATAAAACGAGAGGGTTTTTTTCAGTTTTTGTAGATTAGACAAATCTGCTTTAAGTTTTGTCGGCTGTAACCTTCAGAATAAAAGCCAGAATGAAAATGAACTGCTACTACTTTTATTACAGCTACTTGACCAATTAACTTATAGACATTAATGTGTTTTTAATAACCTCAACACTGGCATAAAATATATAAAAGTCATGATTGCAATTTGTCTTATTCTGAAAAACATGTACAAATTTTAGCTTTAGAAAGGTTTGACATCCTAACAGGAAACATCCTGTCTCCTTTTTAAAAAAAATATGCATTATTTTGTAACTTCCTGATGCTCAATAAAAAAATTTGATAAATGTCACCCTTTTTGGGTTTTATATATATATATATATATATATATATATATATATATATATATATATATATATATATATATATATATATATATATATATATATATATAAAATATAAAACTACATTTTGTGTTGTAGCTTGACTTTTACAAGGAAGAAATTTTTTCTGAACATCAAAAAAGAAAAAAAAAAAAAAACATGTTAAAGCAGGTCTCTAAATAGAAGCTTTCAAAATATGAAGTCGTTTTTGTGGCGGTGCCCGTATGCCACTTCTCTGTCAGTATATTTCACAGTAATAGGAAAAGTGATGCTGCTCTCTCAGAGGGCTGGATGCAGTTTCCGTAGACAATAGCAGGGGGGCAGTGTTGCTGTTTCTGGCGACCTCAGTTCAGTGGAATAACTGGCCCTAACAGTTTGCATTTCCTTCAGGATGCTCCACGAAATATGCCATGAAATAGTCTAGGATTGGACATCTTTGTACTTTAACTGTCACCATTTCAAATTTCAACCATGCCGAGCGGTGACTGACAGAATATACAGCGGACTGGGTGGTATGCAGCCGTATGAAATGACTAGCCTGCATAGAGTTTTAATCCTCTTTAAGACTCCTATCCATCTCCAAATTAATATCTAGGGGCCACATATTCCTCTGCACTAGTTTGTACTCTGTATAACCCACTTCTCCTGCAAACTGATCAAATTATCCACTGGAAAATAAGATTAATAGTTGTGCTGTGAAACATGCTTGAGGTCAATTATTTGGGAGATTCTTGCGATAAACTCATTACGCCATAATGCTGATTTGGGGACGAGCAGCATGAAGAACAGAACTGTGGATTAATTGCCATTAAAGGTCAACATGCGTTTAAATTGATGAAGATGCTATCCATTTCCATCAGTATATGGGAAACCTATAATGCTCATTACATGCATTTAAATGAGTCTGTCCTAATTACTAATCAGTCTCTTGTACCATTAGAGATGGAAATTAGAACTACAAAACAGACCCCTGGGCATCATTCACTCAGAATATATTAGAGTTTCTTTTAACTCTAGTGTTGGCATTTAAAAGATGGAAAAAAGCCTCAAAACTTTGTCAAATATTAAAATATTTCAGGCAGAAGTGTCAGTTTTTATCACTCAAGCTTAAATCTCTGTAAGTGTGTGACACTAAAGAGCACTTGTTTGTGAACATAACAGAGCAGTGTGATATATTTTGTTCATCCGGCTTCTTAAAAAACAAAACTATACTGTTTATTTTGCTATGCCCCAATCAGAATATTGGCTAGACCCTTCAGTGATTCTTTCTTCAGTGATTCCCGCCCACCTCTCTGGCAGCTTACCGATTTACATTTGAGCATAATGCAGGCATTAGAGGAGGCACAAGGCAGCCCTGATAAGTTACAAAGTGCTCCAGGGGTAAACCTCGTAAGAGAGGGTTTGGAGTTATTTACAGCGTTCAAATCCTTCAAAAATTCATGTCTGGAGGATGAGATTGGTTTTGCAGTTGATGCTTTGCACACAAAGCAAACACAATACACATGGAGGGTGTTTAGCTCCAAATGACCAGATGACATTAATTCTAATTGACTGATCTCATGCCATGCTTAGGACCAGTGTGTGTGATACTGCTCAGGACACAAGGGCCCTGTCAAGGCACAGTGTTCCTCACAAAGCAGCAAAACACAAACACTAAAGACTGGCTTAAGAAATGAGGAACACACGGCACTAAAAATGATTTTTAAATGCAATTTAATTTTCAATGAAGCAATACTTAAGTTGTATGGCATTTTCTATTCAGAGATATGTTTTGATTGTGCAATTCTCATAATAAGAGTGCTCGGAAATTGCAGAGCTCTTACAAAGGAGGTTAAAGGCAATGGAATTCCTGCTTATCAGAAATGCTCTCTGTACAGTTGTTCCATTTGAAATGCATTTAATTGCAAATAGAAAAGAGGTGAGAGAAAGGCAACAATGCGAGGGTCTGAAGCATTTTCTCGTCTGCTTTGAGTGAGCGTATTCAAATCTTTGCAGAGCAGACAATGAAGGAAAGGAATCGTGCTCTGAATAGCCTCCCTCTCTCGCTCTCACTGCCTCTCTCTCTCTCTCTCTCTCTGCTTTTCATTCCCAAGCCAATTCACAGCCGTCTTCTTCTCTGCTTGTTTAGGGCGGGCTTTCCACTCAAACTTCCTCACCACTGTGGAACAACACAATCCACCTGATAGTGCACATATGTTGTCACTCCGGCCCCCCTCGGAGACCAGCGCATCATCTGCATATGGTTGTTCTCGCAAATCTTCACGCCACACTCAGAGGCCGTGTTGAGTTTTCACCCACTTGTTCGACAAGGATGACGCTCCTCGCTCGGCTTTTTCCAGGCCTTTCCCCGTAAGCCATGGCCAAGCCTTGACCCGGGATCCCGCTCCCCGCTCGCTTCACCGAGGGGAGGAGTATCTGGGGGATCATGGGACACTAAGTGCTTGAAGGCTGCGCCTTTGTTGGGTAAAGCTAGGGGAGAGAACACCCCCAACAGATATGCTGACAGTCTCAGGGGAGCAAGAAGAAGAAGTTGAAGCAAGAAAAGTGCACCCTTCAAACTTTCCAGTGCAGTGCTAGGAATTCTATTTTTTCTCAACAAAGATTTATACATATTTATACAAGCCCAAATACTGATAGGAAGGTGGTCGGAAAAAAAATCTTGGAATTGCAGAGGTAAACTATATGTAAATGCCATAAAGTAATAGACTTGTAGTGCAAATCACACCATTTTATCTTTAATTTTGCTTTCGTACCCTCCCCACTCCCCCCCATCCTCTTTCCTCTGGCTTAAAGGTGCATCAGAGATATGCATTTAAGCATATTCAGAACACGGGGCGTGAAATTAAATGTGTGGCAGAGTGAGAAAAATATACAGACGCTGGAGATGCCTTAAAAATAGTCATTTATGCAGATGGAGAGGAGTGAAATCATTTGCAATGGGATGACCCTCTCTCCAAGCATTTCTCCCCTCACTGTTCTTCCCTAATCTTGCACTGTATCTTCATTTTTCATTGAACTCGCCAGTTTGCTGCTAAGCAGCCTTGTAGATAAGGCAAAGTGCTAAAAGGAGACGACAGAAGGAGCTCAGTGGGCCCGTTTCTATTGCACTTTCACCCAAGGCAATGGGCAGAATTTAACGGATTCCTTCCAACATATGTTTTTGCCAGATAAGTAAACAGTGTGTGTCGGAAATGAAAAAAAAGCATTTGCAATTTAATGACATTACAGCTCCCAGCTTAGCCCGCCGTGCTGCGAGGCGAGGAGCAGAGAAAGGGGAGAGCGGAAGAATGGAACCGGGTGTCATCAATGTTTTTTTTTTCTTTTCCCTTGCAAGCAGCAGCACTGAATTCTTCTTATTCTTTTCAAAACCCTTCCCTTCTCCATCCCTTCCTGCTATTTTGTTCTCTTGCCCATAGTTTCCTCGCCTTTGTCGGAATGAAATTATCTATTATTTTATTCAGAAAACTTGTCTTCCCTCTGCCATTCTACCCTCTCCAACATCTGATTCCCTCAGATTCTTGAGCTAAAAACACATCAACCCTGGCCGAGGGTGCTCTCTCTCTCTCTCTTCCTCCCTCTCCCTCCCCCTTCACCCTCCTTTGTCTGGCTTCATCAAAGTGCAATAGATGCTTGGCACAATAAAGAAGAGCAAGCCTCCATGTTGTCATATCGTTGGGACCAGCAGTAGGTGATGAGTTGGAGAGAGAATCACCTCAGAGAGTCTATATATCACCCATCCGTCCTATGTGAAACTCACTGATTTTCCTCTTTTCTCCCTGCCGGCTGTCAGGCAGCTGCCTTATTATAGAAGGCTAATTGTGCAGGAAAGCAGATTATGAGAGTGGTAGGATGTACTCCTTGACCATGTGCTAATGTGATGACAAGTTTGGGGACCCTCTAAGCAAAAGGCGTCGCACGCCAGGGCACTTTTGGCACCGGCTATAATCTGCCTTTGGTATTAACTCAGCAAACCGGCTTGTTTGAGTATGGATCAATCGCTCGCTCATTATTTTTACAAGAAAGCTTTATATTCAAGGCGCTTTCCTGGTGTTGATCTCTCATTAACCATGCTATGTAAATGCACTGGCAATCCCTGTGTAAGGGATACGTCACCCCAGGGCCCGGGCTTGCAGAAGCATGTTAAGGAGAAGAAGAAGGGGCAGGAAATTTGGGTCAGTCGCCTTCGCCAAAACTTGAATTTCAGGTTCTTTTTTTTTTTTTTTTCTGCTTAAAGCCCCCCTGCTCAGCTTTTCTCTTTTAATGTGTTTTTGTTTGGTGATGTTATGTTTTAAATGTCAGCCCTGGAGCTGTCCAGCAATTTAGGAGGCACAAAAAGCCCTGTCTCAGTGTCGCTTCCAAGTGTTCATGTTACCTCTGTAATCGCTGCTGGCTGCAACATTACACACACTCCATTCACTGCCGCTCTTTTATCACCTCCCGTGTATTCACCGAACAGGTAGAAGGTTAGATGGGGTCAGAATCAGGTGATAATATTACAGGTAAAAATACAATCGCATGATTAGCCGTGGCGAGTTATTAGCCGCGTGCTAAGCTAACCTGTTTTCTGAGCGGGAAGGACGTGACATGTGACACTGGATGTGGAACCTGCATGAATTGAATTGGCTGTCAGGATGCATTGTGCATCAAATTAAGGAGGAAATATTTCAACTTGTTTACTCATTTCTTACACACATACTAACACGCTGCTTAGACATCTGTTTGCTTGACAAGAGATCAGGTTGCACGTGGTGCGAGAGATCCAGGATTCTGCCATATTTGGCTCCGCTGAGCGCTGGCATGGTGAATGACGCAACAGGAAAGTGAACCTGACAGCACCAGGCAGCGGCTCGGCGTTTCTTTAGTGCCCTACATACATAAATCTCTTATTATTGCTGTGTGTTAGCGATGTATATTTTTACACCTGTCTGCGCTAATATCAAAGTGTAGAGGTTGGCTTTTAGACGTTCAAGTTCATTTGTGTCCCCTGTAAGAGTTTGTATGGGTGCCATGTCTTTTTGAGGAATAGAAAAATATTGCCGCTATTCCTAGGTTTCATTTTATTTTGAAGGGCCTGTCAAAGGGCACTGTTGCACTTGACCCATTTTTATTTTTCGTACAAGCGTGAATTAAAATGCTGAAAGTTTGAGACTCATCCGTGGAGCTGTCATAGGGAGCAGCAGTTCAATGGTACAGGCTCCATCTTTACCATCACTTCATTTGCCAGTGGTAACTCAGACAGATATATGAAGCTGAATGAAAGCGTGTGTCTTTCATGTGCAATAAAAAAAAAGAGTACATTTAAAGAAGAGGACCTCTTAGTTCCTTAGAAGCGATAGAGACAGATGTCTCTCTGTCTGCAGGTACTTCAGTTTCTACCAGCCTTGTCACATTTTGTTAGCAGCACAGTGAGAGTGAAGGCCAGACTTTTGATTGCTTCCCCCTGTTTCACATCCTTTTATGGGCCCCTTTTCTTCTTGCACACACAAGCAAACAAAGCGAGCATAAATACAATGTTCAAAAGCCATTTACCTTCAAAATAACCCTTTTTCTGGTAACAAAGAACATGGAAAATTTTTCCACAACACAATGCGACTTGGCACAGCGTGATGATGCAGCTGAAGAGTATACAGGGTGTCTGAAGGACCCTGCCGTGTGATGTCTGGTTGGACCATTCATAATAGATTTGTTCTGAGGACCTTCACATTGGCTCCCAATTAAGGTATGAAGTCATGCTCCTTCATCAGTATAACTAATGGCACGTTTCACCAGGCGGCCATGTTTGGGAGATTAAAGACATGTTTCTGCACATGTTGGATTTTCTGCTGAATATGATAAGGTGTCCACACAAATTATTGCTTTCCTGTTGTTGAGGCACAAACACTTGGATTCTTTATATCGTCATCACTGAGGCATCTATACGCTTGTTCCAGTGCATTACAGCAAAGCTGGAGGAAAATCTGACAGCTGCAGACACGAGAATAATGTCGACCCGAGAATTCAGAGAAACCCCTTTTGATTTCTTACTGGAGATTCTGCACTCAAACTTTCCAACATTTCAGTATGAGAAGATCAGCTAAGACGTATCATTTGGCAAAGATCTATTTCACCATCGTTAATTACAACATGGCTGCAAAATTTGACTGCTAAACCACGATATCACAATACAAGGTGTGAATCTCAAATCAAGCTCTGCTCCCTATAATCCTGTTAAAATGTAATAAATAATCCCTGTGAATTAATGTTGGCAATATTTCATTTTAATAAGTTCTTGTAAAATGAAGAGAGACAGAGAGACAGAGAGGGAAAGAGAGAGAGGGAGAGAGAGAGGAGGGAGGGGAGAAATTGATGGCATTAAAGCTCACTCACTTCAAGTGTGGCTGTGAGTGTGCAGGCAGGAGGAAATCATTCCTTCTCATTAAAGGTGCAATCTTGGAGCCCCGCAGATCTTTGTTGTAATAACTGGGGAAAAAATAATCTCTTTTTATTGATAGGCACATGTAGCAGTGAGTATGCCAAGTGACAGGTACTTATCTTTTCTGCCTGTGTCCTGTGTTAAAGGAAGATATAATTCTTTGTGACTGCTCCTCAGGGCATCGGCTCTTCAACTTCATTATTTCGACTCATGATAGATATATTTTTCCTTAAAAACCTGAGAATTAATGGGAGAGCTGGCAATCTCTGCCAGCGGTCATTTGGAAATGGAACAAAAAATGTCACGTCAGTTTAAAGAACATTTTTTAAGGCTGCTCGCTTACATTATTCTAATTTCCTGATGGATTCACAGAGTAATCCAATGCCTCATGTTTTAGGTTATTAATGTAATGATTCCAGAGACTACCTGGCAGCTACAGGATCTTTTGAAGAAGTCTAATCATGTCAAAAATTCAATTGTGTCACCTCACAACATCTGAACTTCCTTTTTTTTCCTGGAGTTAAGAGCACTTGTGTACAGTGTTCTGATATTAAACAGCCTTTATAATGCCGAAACATGCCTGTTAAATCCTGCTGCCTCTTATAATACTGGATAGAAGTTGGAGTTATTAGTGCAGTGAGTTTCTTCTGACAGCAGTGGGAGCTTTAGAGTCAGTCAGCCTGATCAGAGTCTCACTTTGCACATTTCACATTGTTTTAAAGCAGTATCTCATGGAGGTCTCATAGCACAACTTAAAATTAACCCAAGCATCTTTAAAAAATAATCAGAACGTGTCACTTTCCAGACTTTTCTTGAAAGTCATGCTGTGTCTTATTCTAAACATTTTAATGTATTCCCCTCAGACTCCACATTTAAATGACAGAAGTCATATCACCGCCCATTTTTAGTCAGACTGCTCTGACTTAAATCTAAAAATAACCAAATATTTTCTTCAAATACTTTTTACCCCAACTCTCAACCTTATTAAATCAAAGTTGGTAAAATATCAGAGTGATATCAAGTGATTTTGACAAAATGCTACGAAAGGCTTCCTTAAGACTTCTCATTTGAACTCAACCCTCATACCCCAAAACCAACAAAGGAGAATTTGTGTTATATATAAAATAGTTTTGTGGCCAAAGAAAGAATGTTTGATGACCAAAATAAAAAAAAAAACATGTATATATCTCAGGTATTTATATATTGGATGCCACAGAATTGACTTTCCATGTAACTCTAAATTTAGTGTCTGTGAGTATTTTCAAAATGTGACGTGCATAACACAATCTGTCAGCTTTAAAGCTTATTTAAATCCTGCAAACCCACAGCCAGAAACTGAAATTTGGAAATTATGCAAAAAAAAAAAATAAATCTACATATACAGATTATATGATATTGATAAAATAAGATTAGAGATAAGAAAACACTCTATTGTTGATCCATAGGGGGAATGCAGAATCACAATTTAACCATTTTTAGTGAACAGGATTCTTTCTAATGTCTTCTACTTCTAAATATGTTATTGCGGTCAGGTTTTAGCATGAAAATAGATTTAAACTGATTAATAAATGTAACATTATGTGTCTTTTAGCTGTTACAAAGAGCTCAGGGTCTCCAAGATCTTGGCAATCCTGGTTGAATCATTTTCACTTCCAGTAAAATTTTCTTCGTAGCCTTTGAAACACATTTTGGAAAGGGCTCGTTCAAAGCTGTCATGTTGCATTTGCTTTTTCTCCTCTAACAGCTCAACTTACTGCGTGTTCATGTCTATCTTGAATGTCAGTTTTTAACTGGTAATTCTTGCTGATTTCGTACATATTTTAAAGGCCAAAGTGGAGCGAGCACTGGAAAAAAATAAAATACAGCAGTATGTGACATCAAGTCTACAGGCTATAAACATGTCCAATACAAAATAAATCATAAAATAAGTTAAAGAGGAATAAATGATTTTATATGTTATAGATAAAGCAGAAAAATAGATAAATACTCTAATGGTAGCTGATGTGACCTTGTTTCACATACAGTAAGAGAGCTGTTATGTTGCTCATGTTTTTGGATGCCAGACATTTTTTCACTGCAGCTCACTCATCTCACCTGCCTTAACTCAGGATTTACTCACCTACTCCCCCCTCCACCCCTCCTTCCACCCACCCACCTGCCCACAACCTAATCTAAGCGCTCCCCTCCCTGAACTCCGGCGGGGGTTCATCGACTTAATGCTTTATGTACTATTAAACAAACTTGGACTTCTTAAAGGCAGAAACAGACTTCAGAGGCTGTGTGCCATGTTTGTAGGGATGGACTGTACAGTACACACACACACACACACACACACACACACACACATTTTCTCATTTCTTCCGGTGACCTTGGGCACAGTGACACGTACGGTTTTCAGGCTTTGATTTGCCACGTCGAAGGTGTTGCGGAAAAGGTGCAATGCAAGATAATTTTGGGCATTTTTTCCCTCCTGGGAGCATAGAGAAGTAAGAAATAGAGCAGGAGATTACAGGTAATATGGCACACAGCCTTCATAGACATTCTTGACCCGACCCTGATGATGGAGAGATTGCTGGAGGAGAGACTTTTCACACTTTGATTTAGCTAAAATGAGATGGAGAAGCCAGTGATCAGAGTCTTTGAGGTTCTGGCTGTGTATCTCACAAACGCTACGACATCCCAGGTGAGCGAGGAGCAGACTCCTGCAAACAAATAGAGGAAAAAACATCCTCAAAGAGCTGATATTGATGTATTATTCATGTCAGAAAAAAAACCCTAAAATGATCCATCTCCAGCCATTGAAGCCAGGTGATAATCCATGCGCTGTTGGGGCAGCCCAGGGCGAATTAAGGATGAGGAAACCATTGTACATCCCTCTGAGGTCAACATGGTTGAACCGGTGATACATATGTATGTTAATTTGCCTAATCTCACTTCTACAAATGTCTTACAGGCACATAAAGGGTTTAACACTAAGACATAATGATATCAGGGCATCAGACGGGCGGCTTATGAAAACATGAGGCAGACAGCTTTAAATCTGCTGTTGAGACCTTTGTATCGCCTGTCACTTTAACTGCAGTAAATACTGAGGCCAGCTTTAGTACGGTTGTAAATTTTATGCAATCACATTTATAATTTTAAGTCTTAATTTATTCACTTAAAGATAGCAGTGGTTGCTTGAGTCCTTGCTTGTGATTTAGAATAATCCCACACATTGTTTGGCCTTTTCTGCAGATTTATACTCAACATTAAAATGTTTTAACTTAGAGTGAGTTCATTTGATGGAATTAGTGCCTTTAAATCTCTATAAAATAGCCACAAATGACTTAAATACATGCAGCTTTTGTAGAAGGGCACCTTAATATTATGTAAGCACTTATATTTTCTTATTTTTTTTACACTCCTCCAAGGCTGAAAGTAAGTGGCGTGATAACCAGCACACTCCTGCTTCTAGCTTTTTAGTGAAAAGTGCATTAAATTCAGTTTAATCTACATTTGATCAGAACAACAGCTTTATTAATATTATATATATATTCTTTTTTTTTTATTCTAACATTATTCCACATCTTAATTGTGAGAACCCAACAAACATCCATCCAGCATCTAAACAGCAAAATGAGACTATTGCTGCTTTGTAAATTTCTCTCTTAATAAGATGTAAAATATATACAATTAAGTTATGAGACTGTTTTGCCAAACTTGCAGGTGCAACCTTTACATCTTTTTTTTTTTTTTTAAGTTTTCAGTAAAGTACTTTTAGGAACTTCAAAAATGATGACACTTTTGAAATCAGATTTTTGCCCCTGCTTACATCCTGTGAAGAACTTTGACTCAAGAGTGAAATCATTTCATGAAATCAAGAAAGGAACTTTTCTCCCTCTCATTTCCATACTTGCATCCCACCTTTCACATCCTGCCTCCAACTCAGAGAGAGAAAAAAAACATAGGCTATCTATTCAAAAGGCATTTAGTCCATTTCTTTCTTGGCCGGTAAACCCATTCATCAATTGTTCTGGCTTGTAGATTGCATTCTAATGCTAATCTAGCGTGTTAAATATCTTTTTGTTCCCCTTTCACCGTTTTGTCATTCAGTTTATCCAGTTTTGGCCACCCATTTTATTTATTTATGCGCCTGCTTCTATTCATGCGCTCATGTATTTTTTATTATGTTGTTTCACTGTCATGCAGTGTCAACTCACTCCATTCACTGTGGGCTACTTGAAGGGCTTGCAGGGACAAAGCGTGTACACATTGCACTGCTATTCACTCCGGCCAGCTGGATCGGCTGAAAAAAAAAGCTTGTGAAAAGAAATCCTCCACAACGGACACAGAAGAAGTGCACAATGCTAACAGTTTTCCAAATACCACTGATTGCTTTCATCACAATGAGGGAGAGCAGCCGCTTTTGCTGAGCTCCACTTCAACAAACAACACCCTCACAAAACCTCCCAACCCACGTTTTGTTCCCACACAAAACCTCCTCGACCGTCTAAACGCTCCCAGAGCTTGAAAAAAAGTTCTCCCGGCTTTCTTCCCCCTTTTTCTTTGGGGAAAAAATAATAAAAGGCTGAAGAAAGAGAAGGAATGGGCACTGAACTCATAATGCAGGTCCTTTTACTGACTTAACGACCTTTTATTTTACCTTTACCAAAACTATTTTAATACTTACACTTTTACATTTTTTAATCTACCATAATCTACTTAAATTTGCGGCATTAAAAAATATCTTCAAATTTTACCGTAAATAATTAGAACAATTTAATTAAAACACTCATAATAAAAGTCAGGTGCGACAATTTCCTGACATGAAGTGAAAACGAAACTAGGTTTGACAGCTTTTTATTCAGACTGTAAATGCAACACAAGGTCACTCTGCGCGTCATTTTCGGGGCCAAGAAGGAAGTTCCGTGGAGAGGAGTGATCGGGGTGTCACAATGGAGAACAGAGTGCTCAAAGGGTTTAATTAACCGTGACGGAGATAATTATCCCTGGACTGTCCAAATTAGTTTTGCATAATCGCTCTGATCCTTATGAATTAATCTCTCAGAGCCAGCTAGCAGAGCCGGTTAGCTGTACAAAACGTACATTGCACGTTGTGGATGTTTAAATTTGAATTTTACGCGCACGCGTAAGAACACGGCCTTCTTCGGACAGGTGATTCTTTCATCCTACAATAAACGTTTTCCTCGCAGCGTACTCACACATTGCAGTTTTTTTTAAAACCCTCAAAGCAGAGCTTGTTCCTTTTTTCTTCTCTTCCCTGGGAAAATAAAAGCCTCTAGTACCTCACAGTTTTATCTTCCTCCCTATTCACGATTAAAATTGTGATAAATAAGGTTTTGGCTCTTGATTACAATGGCTTGATTTAGACTCCCCCTCATACACACCCACCAAAGTAATGGCTTTCAAAGCGCGGACAAAAGCGGCCTTTAGAGGATACCTTACACTTCACCTGGGCTGCAGGAGGAAAAAAGAAAGATAACAATCTTGTTCATCTCATCAAGAACTACAGCCGCTTTTCCCTTCCGTTTCATCCGAATACGCTTTATTGTAGTCCTTTTTTGCTCAACAGGTGAACAGTAGCAATAGGCTGAAGTATACAGAACGGAGGTTAAAGAAAACACAAAACATACAAATCTCATAAGAGTTAGTTAAAAATGTTTTTTTTTCTGTTGCACATGATACGAGGAGTGGGAGTGAGGCATCAATATGAGATCTTTGAGTAAACTTCCGTGTGCATTTTAAATTAAACCTTTTCACTGTTTGCAGGAGGGGAGAGAAAAAGTTGCAATGCACAGGAAATGAAAACCACCTTCAAAATAAATTACATCCTCTACGTTTCATGTGCAAATGTCACAGAACTTGTCGTGTCCTTTTTAAAATTGTCCGGGTCACCATAGATTCCACTAAACAATAAATATTACAGACACCTATAAAACGGTTTAAAAACTCAAAATATACACCGGATTTCTAGTGAAATTCGTAGGTCTGCTGGCCCTAGATCTCAAACACTAAGCCTATAACGGCAAATAAACTAGAGTCATTTTTATCTGTACACATTTACAGTCAGTGAAGAGGGCAGAAATGTTGTGACAATCCTCTTTGATCCGTGAGTAATAACCCATTGAGGAAGAGATGTGGTGATCCTGTGATTGCTGCGTGAGCTGCCCTTCAGTCCAACAGGTCAGTCAAGCAGGTGCAACTTGCAAAAAGATATAAATGGAATAGGGTACCTTTGCAAAAAAAATGTTTTCATGTAGAAGGGCAAGCTGCTCTTCTTCCTTTGAGTCCTGTTTCCCTCAGAGTTGTTAGCGGAGGGATAATAGATTAGAGAGTTCTCTAAATAAGCATTACCTTAGATAAAGGTAGTAATCAATATACATACACATGTGATATCTGAGACGACGAGCACTTCATCACATGTACAAGTTTGTGCATGCATAATAAAACTCTTGCATGAATAGCTTTTTTGTTTCTTTTCACATTGGGTTTTCTTTCAGGAGTCCAGTCCGGGCCTATCATAACGCTGCAGCATACGCAGGGTACGGTTCAAGCTGAGGTTTGCCCATCCCGGGCAGCAGGATGTATGCTAAGGGCGGTTGGAGTCCCGCAGAGGGCCAGCCCGTACAGTTACAAGGGATCATGTAGCCTGGATTTCCAGGAGACGGGTGCGAGTGAGTGTGGGTGTGCGTCCCGCCACCTACACTGCCAGTCCCGGTGGTGAAAGCCGTGGCGCCTCCAGGAGGGTAACCCAACGGGGACGCGTATGGAAACGAAGGCGGGGAAAGCTCGGTCATCTTTGATCCCAGGTCGAAAAAGGAGTATGGGTTCGTAGACATGGACGGGTTAAAGAAAACCCTCGCTGCAGCGGCCGCCGCTGCCGCTGCAGCCTTGTCCGGGTTCCCAAGCATGGACTCGGTAAGAACTCCGGAGGAAAGGCCGCTAACTTTGAGTGCGTCGTGCTCCCCGAGGTTATAGGGCACCGGGAAGGAAAACTTATCTTTCTTCATCAGAGTCTTGGGCTTCCGCCTCGGTCTGTATTTATAGTCTGGGTGTTCCTTCATGTGCATCGCGCGCAGGCGTTTGGCTTCGTCGATGAACGGCCTCTTCTCAGACTCGGTGAGAAGTTTCCACTCCGCTCCCAGTCTCTTGCTGATCTCGGAGTTGTGCATTTTGGGGTTCTCCTGAGCCATTTTTCTGCGCTGGGCTCTGGACCAGACCATGAAGGCGTTCATTGGACGTTTTACGTGATCCATGGGTTTAGACATGTTGGCACAAACTCTATGTGAGAAAAATCAAAAATATGACAAAATAAGCTCAAATTATATCAAGAATTACACACATTTCTTCTTAAAAAGTCTAACATTGCAGTTATTTTTCTGAAAGAATCACAACAGGATCATCTCATGCTTTAGTCACTTACTCGAGACTTTAATTCTTCATCCCACCGCTGATTATCTTCCGTAAAGTATAAATGGCAGCGTCCTCACGAATGCGCAACTTTATGTTTTCTGCTCCATGATGGCATCCATCAGTGATACGCATTTAGAAAAGAAGAGGATGAGGAAGGAAGAAGAAAAAAAGCCGCTGTCTTGTTTTCCTCCTGTCGCCTGAGACTGTCAACCACCACTCAGCAGCAGCATTTACGCAAGTGGATGATAACTCCCGCTTGCCCCATGTGAAATACAGGCTTGTGTGGCAGGTAGTGAAAGTGCCGCTGGCGCATGCGCAGTTGTAGACAGAACCGCGCGCAGACGGCTGCTGAGCGATGTTTAGAAAAAAAAAAGATCCCACCCTGTTTGAATGGGAGACGCAGCCTGTATTATATATCTTTATTTATGCTATGATTTTTCATTCTTCATATAATAAGAGCGATGACCTCGGAGTTGTTTGGCCTCATTAGTCTCACATTCTGATTTAGATCTATTCTAAAGAGCAGCTGCCATAGCTGACTTGTTTAGCTCAATTAAAGTAATTAACTCATAGTTTGACTAAGGAGAGCTACACCTGAAATACCTGACTCTCATTAGCACACTGACAGGCTTGATAAAAGCAGCAACAGAGAGGTGAAAAGGAAGTTATTATATTGTAGAAGTTCAGTTTTAACTTGCATCTATAAACTAGCGTTCATAACTTTACAAGCGCGTGCACGCCCCCCTATTTCCCCACTGAATCATTACTAATCACCTCTTCCTCTCACCTTCTCTCGCTCTCATTTGTTTCATTTACAATCAAAGCAGCTTGAATGCGTCCGTGTCACCCACTTTCTCACACCGTTGGCTTCCCCCCTCTCCCCTTGGGTGTCTCTGCCATTGAAAAGTAATGTGTAACCGACGACAAGAGAGGTAAAAGGACGTCTTCTTTAATTTCTGATATTGTTGCATTTGTCCGTAAATACGCAGAATGCCGAAGAGGTCTGAAGTGTTTCTAATCGCGCGCGGTGAAATTAATTACTTTCTTGAAATCCCTTCTTTTCACTTTCACTTCAAACGACTTTCCCAAGGGCAGCGAGTCGACAACTGAAATTAGGTTGTCGAGTATTCAACCAAGCAATTACAGTTATCTGCGGGACTTGTTGAGTAAATTGTAGGTTTAAGTGGTTTGTTCTCGCACCTTCTACCGTTGTGTGTAATTATATATGTACATAAAAAGGAAATTGAGAAGGGAGGTATCGAACAATATTACAAATGACAAATTAGGATGAAGGTCGAGCGTTTAAATTAGGACACAAATGGATGTCAAATTCAATTCAGTGTGCTGTTGTTCTGTTTTTAACGGTTTAGGCTTATCAGAGGCAGTTTACACAATATATAAAGCCGATTTTTATGTTATTATTTTTGTTGTCGTTATGAAATAATAAAAAACAGGGACGATATTTTCTGTATAGCTAAATAATTTTTCGTGACAGACTTGATGAAACTTGATGACGTTCACTCATCCGGACGTGTGGCGCATTTTAAAACCCTTTTCATAGCTTACCTGCACGTGAGCCTGAGGTTGTTTCAATAGCACGTTAAGGAGGATTAAGTTTGTGTTTTATTGCCTTTCACTGAGGCTTCGCTCTGTTTTTTTTTGTCTCGAGCAGAGAAACCTGACAAGGTGACGATGATACGCGCGCCAGGAGGACCAGCTGAGAGACGAACCTGCAGCCTCCAAACTGAGGAGCAGCATCTCTCAACAGCGCGCGCTCCTTTTGTCGGCTTGTCAGTCACCTCGAGAGCATTACTCCAGTCACTCTGCACGCGCGCGCGTGCCTCTCGCGACATAACCAGTTAAAAGTGAGGTTAATTAAAAGACGGAGTTATGGTGGAAAAGTTCTTATCGGGAGTGACATTTGCAGATGTGAAAACCAGGACCTGCGCACATGCATGCTTTCTTACTGCTCCACTGGATAGGTGACATTTTTCATTTATCTCTGCAGCTTTTAAAATTTTCTTTATTTTGTTTATTATGTCTACTCCATCCACTCATTTGCTCCTAATTCATGGCCTCCTTTTACATGTGTTGCAGGATTTCCAGGCCCTGTAGTGGAGCCTGCATTAATGTGAGCAGCATGTTTTACTGATCAAAACCGTAAGATTCGTTGTATCTATTTCCCTAAACACCCAATTTTTATGCAAAGTGAGAAAACATATTTTTTTAATTTAGTAATTAAATAAAGATCTGATAAATGAGGGAAAAAATCACACAGAAAAACAATCCAGGGTGTGTTTTCCCCCCTCTTTTACCTCTGCCTGGGTGCTGGAAATAACACTTAAATAATTCAAGATGAGTTAGTGAGAGTGGGAGAATTACCTGCCGATAAAGCCCGGGTCCAGCCTCTGAGACGGAGCCAGCACTCCCACCTCACAGCACACTGATGATAAGACTGAATAGAAAAATATCATGCAAATATAGAAGGCAGACAGCAGCAGCAGCAACAACAAGCCCATGGGGACATTTTTCCTTACCAGGAGAGATCGCACACAGTTCACTCTAAAGTGCTAAAGCCATCACTCTGAAATATAGGAGCCCCCCTGGAGGTGTGTGGATCTTCATGATAGCAGCAAACAGTTTATTCTACTCAACACTCCACTAACTCTGGGAGAAAAGCACAACAAATTATAGAGAGAGTTGATGAGGATAATCCCAGTTTGCATAAAAAGCCCTCATGTGTAAAGAATACTGTAGGATGTGTACTCCACCTGCGTTTTCTCAACAAAATGTGCAGCTATTCTCCAAAAAGTGGTGGAGGAGGGAGGGGAATAAATCTAATTCAACTTGACCTCCTGTGATCAGATATTTTCTTTTAACTCGGGTGGGATAAACAAGAATATCTTCTGTTTGCCACTTCAAACACAACAGAGTTTACAGCCACATGAAAGTTTGTTCATTATCAGGGAGGTTTGAAGAAAAGCGAGAGGGAGGGGACCTGATTGTGTACCTGATGTGGTTTTCTCTCTGCTTGTCTGATCACAGCTCAGCCTGGATTCCGCTCTCAGCTTTATATATACATAAATATTTCTGCTCTCATTCAGGCTGAAGCAAAAAAAAGAGGAAGCAATAAATGTACCTCAAATTAAAAGCTTTTATTGTCATTAATCCTCATATGAAGACGCCAGTTGCTCCACTTTTTACAGCTGATTTTCAGATTAAGGGCTCTCGCTGCAGATAAACAACACAAATCTGGAGCAAAATATTTCATTAGTTTTGCTAAAAAGCCTTTTAAAACCATGACTGATATAATAACAGTCGAGCTTTAAGGAAGGGAAATCTAATATTGTTTGAAACATAATTACTGTGTATTTTCAGTTAACTCTTTTCATCTCGCAGGCCTATTTTTATGGGATGCATTAAATTCCGATTGCAGAAAGGTGTTCATATGAAAGAAATGACTGAATACGGAACAAAAAATTGTGAACACATTTTATAGCAAGGCAAAGATGATGCACACACTGCAGG
The DNA here is from genome assembly GCA_030710495.1 of Labroides dimidiatus. Classification (NCBI taxonomy): domain Eukaryota; kingdom Metazoa; phylum Chordata; class Actinopteri; order Labriformes; family Labridae; genus Labroides; species Labroides dimidiatus. The sequence continues at coordinate 11,211,636 of CM061160.1, read as the reverse complement.
ACGAGTGTTCCCCGCATGATACGGCGAGTATTGAAAGTCAATTTGTCACCATCACACGCTATTAGCTGCAGAATCTTATCTTAAGTGAGCTTTTGATAAAGTGCTAATGACAAACAGTTTAGGGATCCAATTGATTACTATTTAGAGATGATTGCATTTAGATTAGAAGTCATTTTGTCTAATGAGGTTTCTTTACAGCACCTACAATACGAAGAAAACGTGCTTAAGTGCAAGGAAACATAATGATCGGATTGGTTCAGACACAATGGCGACTTCAGCCTCACTCCCAATGAGTCACACAGAACGTCTGAATAAATACATAATTAATGTGAATAAAGTTAATATTTTTTGTGGTTTAAATATGTGACCTATTTTGCACGTAGTGTTCTCTAAATATATTCAATAAGTGCCAAATTAGTTGTGCAGTTCTTTAATCATTCTAATTATACAGTCTTTATTGCTCCTTAGGGCAGACTTTCGTGTCTTTGTCTCAGTGAGAATTATTCTGGTGGAGAACCAAAATATTTACTCAACCACAACCTAAATATTACGCATATCAAGAGGAATTGAGAAATAATCCTCTCATAGAGCACAGTATTAACTTAATCACATTAGTGGAAATACTATTGATAGTGGTCATGATCCGCGGTGAGGGAATCTGTAATTCACAATAAAACAGCCATACAAGATAGAGAACACACAGCAGTGTGTGTTTAAGACTGGGGAGAGGAGCAGGCAAATGGCCCTGAGGATGGAGTGTGTGTGCGAGTGTGTGTGAATGACGGGTAAAGAGGGAGGAAGGAGAGGAGTGATTGTCAGTTCAATCTTCGAGGACCTGAACTGACAGATACAACAAAGTTTGAAAGCACATTATGGAAGGAGAAAAGGCTCGCACAGAAGGACGCAGAGTCCACCCGGGTGATAAGACCTTCATCTTTGAAACCGCCGCTTGTCAAAGTATTATGTGTAATCTCACGCTGCAGAATATCTCCTACACCCTCAGGGGCAAACAAAACAGCAGCGGCAATCAAACGGCCTCCCGGATCATTAGAAAAAATCCCACCTTTTCCAAAAAAAAGTCAGATTTTTTAACTCTGATTACCGTCACCCCCTGCAGGGTGTGTGTTTTCAGCCTACATACACACTCTGTGGTTCAAATCCGCAGACTCTTGTCGCCCTCCAGGCTCTGTAGATGACTTTTCCCATGATAGACTATTTTCAACCATTTAGCCGATACATTATCACTGGCCTTTCTTCCTCATTATACTCCCCTTATCGCCGCAGCATCACTGCAAAGCCCCCAAATAGAGAGTTGTAATTACCCAGACTGCCACCTGATAGTGGCCCCTTCTATCAGCTTTATCACTGCAGGTCCTGCTAACTCATCATAGGGACAGAGGGAAGAAAAGGCCCTGCTTGTGGCTCCGATAGCTCATCTCTGGGATACATTTATGGTTCCAGTTGGGATCAGAGAAAAACTGATGCACCGAGGCAATTTTTTTATCCACCCTTTCCCTTCAACCCCACAAAGACTGCTCTCTCTCAGTCCCTCTGCGATGCTCTCGCTCTTTATGTGGAAACTGAATTGAGGCCACACTGCAAACAAAAAAAGTGATCCAATCTCCTTGAACCCGTGGCAGCACAGTAACACGCTATTTGGGCTTTCATAGTGTGCTGGCGTCCTTCAGAGCAAGGGGAGAGGAAGAAAGAAAAATCAGGCTGACTCCATCTTAACATCACACACAAATGACAAACACTCTTCTATAAAAAAAAATTGTCAGAATAGTGCTTCCAGCATATTAACGATCTTTGACCTGTATTGCAAGTTTCCTTGGTGTGATGAAAAGAAAATGAAGAATGAGAAGCTTAAGTTTTGTTGAGTGAACAGAAGATGGAAACACAAAAAATGAATCAGTTAAAGGTCATGATTAATTCATATTCAGGGCCTCATTATTTCAAAGCACAGGTCTGCAATTATGAAAAGTTAAATGTGATAAAATTGATTGTGAATCTGTTTAAAACTGTAGTCACAATTCATTAATTTAAGAGGAACATCTGAAGCTCTTATTTCTTAAAATGATTGTCTGCCTGCCAGACTTTGAAGCATTTTTTAAAAACAGGTGAGATAAAATTACAAAATTAGGCATTTTGAATGAGTTTGACTTTTGGACCAAATGATGCAGCAAGTAAATATTTCTTTGAACGGAAAAATTCACTTTGAAGTGTTACAGGAAATATTTCAAGAGGTCTGAGAGCGGTCTGGGGGAAGTTGGAGGATGAATCTTAAAATTCAATTCATACGAAAACAATTTTAAGCCAACGCCTTGAAGTTTTACTGAGATACCTGGAAGAGAAAGACCAAACATTCATCTTTTGTCGCTGAAATATATAGCAGCCATGTTCCTTATTAAGGTCTTTGTCTTGCTAAATTAGGACACAAAGCCAGACACCATTCATCCCACTCGGCTTACACCATCTAAGTCTATAATTATCTGCCAATTCAGTGTGTGTCTGCATTTCCTTGACGCATTCACACCACCTGCATTTCTTCCTGCCGTGTATTGTGCATGAAGCCATACACTTCTCTATTACTTGTAACAATGAAAGAGGCTTTGTGCGTGTGCTCATCAGTATGTCAAAGAAGCAGCCGGAGTGACTGTGACCTCCATCAAATGGGAAAATTGTGAGGATGCATTGGACCTCTATGGTTCCCATGGTCTGACAGAGGCTCTTGAACGCAGCCTGAAAGGACAAATCAATCTTATTTGAGGAGATTAAGTGACCAAGATAATAACCGTGTCATTGAGAGGGGAGAGAAAAAGTCCCACTTTTCAACAAGAGGGGAATGTACGGGTTCCTGCAGATGGCTCATTGTTGAGACCGAGTGTCACGTCTTGCAAGGTGTAGAGCCGTGTTGTCTGACAACTTCAAGGATGGAACACAACATGTTGAAGAGTTATTCACAACCGGAATATATTTTAATATTAGTGATGTTCGGACTGCTCATGTGCTGCTTGGATGGTCTCAATTTTTTTAACTGGGAAGTCATGTTTTGATTTTGATGTGTTCACAAGCTAAAGCGGTGAAACTGAACCAATGGTTTTATATTGTTCAAAACAATCTACGATAGCAACTACTGGTTCTAACTCAAGCCATTTCAGAGTTTTGACCAACAATTCAACATTCTGTTTCGTCCACCATGTTTCTCCTTAATTATGATTAGATTAGATCAGATTAGACACTTAATTGTCTGAAGGGAGTTATTTTCCTTGGACAGCTGTGCACAAGCAGGGATTTACAGGAACCTTGTATCACTTACTGTGAGCTGAGTAAGTGACATTATTTCATTTCATCAATTAATTGACCAACAAATTTGTAAATAAAATTTCTAAGTATATCGTGAAATGTGGACACATTATTGGTAACAAAAATGGAACCAGCACTGGTCCATCTCTGCAATTTCAGAAATATTCTAAATGCATGATTATAAGATATCTGCAATGTTTTCTTTTTACTTTACTGTAGTAATTGCACCATAAATTAGTAGTGTACAGTGGAGTACAGTAGGCTCTGAAAAGCTCAAGTTTAACATTGTGTTAGAATATTAGCTTGCGCATACAATGTACGACACTAGCGCTGAAGAACATCATCATCATCGTACAAATCATTTCTGACAATGTGCCCCAGATTCGTTTCAGTGCAACTTAAAGCTCCTGTAAGGGACTTTCTGTGATGATTGTGGCGCCCCCCTGTGGACAAACTCATACACCTTATCTGTGTATGAGTTTCTCCAGACCAAAAAAAAAAAATTTCATTCTGGCTTTTTTGGTCTGTCTTGCTCAGAATATTTGCAGTGAAAAAAATGAAAAGATGGTGCCTGTCAGTCACTGACCTGATGCCTTACCCCTTGTAGAGGTTTCAGGTACCAGAAATTAAAATAAAGAATCCATTCAGTCCTGATGCTGATGGTCTTGTTTGCTTTTGTAGGTTGTGAAAAGATGTCCCAGATAATTTCAGTCTGTTTTATCAACAGCAAGGAAATCTTCACAGGAGCTTTAAGGTGACTTTATCAAGCAGCGCATGCATCAATGAGGCACAAATAGGAATAGCAATAAGAGTTAAATAAAGAAAAGATACCAGATGTAGACATTTTTGCCTGGCTTTAAAAAATGTTCTTGCCAAATCATCAGAAGATACACTCTCAATGAATTTTGCCGAACAATGAACAGCAGAAATTCTCTCATTTGTCGTTTTATTTGGAGCTGAATGTTTGTCACTTTTGATTTGATCCACAGTGTTTCAGCAAATATTAAGCTTTAATTTTAACAGCAGGGCTGACTCCAGAATCAGGGATGCACAGAGAGATTCATTTCAACATTTGATCCAAACAAGTGGGTGTTTATGAGTAAGAAAGTGTGTGTACATGCGTGTCCTATAAGCACAGGTTTGAATGACAATATGATCAATGGGAGGGCAAGTGTCCTGTCAGCATGTCCTGTTTAGGGGGGCTGTGTGGGGGGTGCAGTGGCTGTCTCAGGTGATCTCATTATTTGATGGACACAGCAGTGGAGAGACTGCATTCGTACTGGCCTCTCGTGTGCTGCTCGCTCAATCACACCATTACTCATGCAGAGCAGCGGAGGCACTTATGGCAAATATTGATCATATTTTGACAGAGTATTCTCCCACCTCTCCATAATCAGCAACACATTACCGCCACACAGCACACATTACAGCCTCATTAGACGCCGTTGCAGAGGGGTTGCACTTATCAGCATTCTGAAGCAGACAGCCTGTGTTTGTGCGTTAAGATGTCTGCCTAATGATTTTAACTAATCTGTTTATTTGCAATGTTTATCTAAACACTCGACGAGGGGAGGGATAGTAAAGCAAGGAGCACGGCTTTTCAAAATCAAAGACTTCAAAGCACTAATCGCCTGCGTGAAGATTAATGAATTACTCTTGCAAATGCTCCTCTCAGTTTCACTCGTGCTGCTTTTTTTTTAATGTTTGGCTGCAGTAAATCCCCGTGCAGGGCTGCATTCTGAATAGATGGTTGAAACCAAAAGGCCAGGACCTCTGTGCAAGTCAGATCACCGTCCCATGGGACGTTTTTGCTAAAGACGCTGTGACACGGCTAAAGAGCAGAGCTCCACTGGGAGGCCCTGAGGGATGTTTGCGTTTGGCAGCACAAGCCAAAAGTCTCCTCTCGGTCCAAATTAAGCCCTGCTGAGGGTCAAGTGAAATCAATATGTTAATCCATAAATTGTCCAGCGTGATAATTACTAAGGGGAACAGTAATTACAAAAGACATTAATTTACTTCTTAGATTTTGTGCCAGGGGAGAGTTTCACTCAGGTTTGATTCATCCTGAGGCGAACAATTCACAGAGGAAGAGTCCCTTTTTTTTAAAGCAGCGGTCGATTCTCTTGAGGAACAGTCGGTGCACACAAGCTCTCAAGTCAAAGCACTTTTAGATCTGCTGAGGGTTTGTTTGAAGGTTTCTTGAACCCCTGTGAAGTCAGATCCAAGATCTTACGATGGCCAGTCAGTGATGACAAAGGTTTCACAAAATACACTACAACGTCTCTCAGACATTAGCATAATAATAATATGAAAAATCTATACAGGCTGTTAGGGGACAAAACCCTGATATCCTCAGCTAAAGACACATGGAGAGCCACACAAAAGACACCCTGCTTTAAAAGGGCGACAACCTGTATACATTTTGATCTTTTTCTTCCCAGCCACTTTGAGGCATGGCACAAACATTGCACAGGCATTCTTCTCTAAAACCCCAGGTTGCAGCTGGTCTGCCACTTGCTGTGCACTGCCAAGTGCAAGAAATGGGACTCTTTTATCAGGATGGAGCAAATCTGGGCTAATGTGTCTGCTAGAGAGTGTCCCAGGGAGCCCCGCTCCCCCATTCTTTGGCCATTCTTTCCACTTTTCTCCTCTCCTGCTCTTGGGATAATTGCAGTTTAATTGGGTGACAAGAAATGAAAACTGTGTTCACATTATCTAGGATTATCTCTTTTTCCTCCAGCCTGCCATCAATTCAAAGAAGCCCATTTATCAGCGCAGGGAAAGCTGATGCTTGGTCAGCGGAGGAGAGGCTTTGAGCACCAGTTAGCAAAATGAAGAGAGAAAGGGGCTGAGAGCAATGGGAGGGGGGCTGACAGCAAAGAAAAATACTTTTTGTATCTTATTGTTGATGCACATTCATCTCCAAGATGCATATCTTCTGCTGACTCTAAATCAATACTCCTCCAAAAGAACCCCCTCATACACGAGATAAAACGGTTTCACTTCTGCCTTTGTCGCAGAGCTTTAGTTTGCAGACTTTAGGTTAGAGTTTCTGGAAAACGACATCAATTCACATCACAGTAGTGCTCAAGAGGAACCACGTCAGTGAATATCAATAAGTGTTGTAGCATTCAATGCTTAGATGTGCTTCATACCCGGCCTCATTCATTTCATCAGCAGTCTTGAATTCTGCACAGCAAGGTTGTAATATTGAGTCATACTCATGCCAGCCATGCTCGACTAACATTCGTCTTCGTTTGAGCCGTTCTCAACCTTAAAAGCCTCTTTCAAGGCACATGAATGCATTTCATTTTCTCTTTGATAACTTTGCCCTGATAGCCAAAAAAAGGGAAGACTGTTTGGGGAAGGAAGGAGAGACAATGCAGGAAAAATGAAAGCTTTTGGATTCCATTATTAACAATGCTCTCTGTTCTTTTCAGCTATTTATAGAGGATCTCTTTCTTTACAATATTATGTATGCCTCTTCGCGTCTGGAGCACAGTTCTAAGTAGTCCCTGCATTGGGTTGTGGTAATACAGCAAATGCTACAAAAATGGAGAGGCATTCAGAGAGAGCATCAGAGAAAAGAGAGCAGATTAGAAAATGGCTTTATTAATACTTTTCTAGCCTCAAGTAGATGAAAGAGGGAGACCTTGCCAATACAGCACACACAGTATGTACCTATTCATTCTCGGGTGCAACATTAAGATGGCCTGATCATTTGGTGGAAAAGAGCGGGCTTTGTGAAGCACTAAAGCATGGAAATCTGCTGTACAATGGCTGAGCTGGAGTGCCTTCCACTCTGAATGCAACAGGGGAACCAAAGACAACACAATACATTTGAAGGTTGCAGGATGGACCGCGTGTGATTGGTGTGTGCATATGAATCGATTGCATGCAGTTGGAAAATAAAATGATTCAAGTGTTGCAAAAACGACGTGAGGAAAGTTGATTTGCTGGATGGGTCGAAAAAATTTGAACAGAGATGGGTCACAAGTGTCAAAACCAAAAAAATGATGAAGTGTTCATCATCAGTTTGTGATGATTTTTGCAGACCAGACTCTTCACAAATATTTGATTTCGGCTCTCTTAGTTCTTTTATGATGGCTTATTGGTCTTACAAAGACTTTGTTTGATGTTTACAGGGTTTCTTGAGCACACTAGTTGGTAGGTGTTTTGTTAGCCTGATGCCCGTTTAGGTAATGTTTCAGCTCTTTCAGACAGAGGATTAGTCAGGTGTTTATATCACATTTTATCATTGTACTGTACGTTTGAGAAGGGGGGGGGTGTTGTCAACTGAAATCCGGTGTGAACTTCCAAGCTACTCATAAGAGAACAAGGCTATCATCAGCATACAGATAAACTATTTCTAGATTGTTACTCTCGATGGTTGAAACTATTAGCAGTGAGGATAAATTCCAATTGTAGTATTAAAAACAGACATTTGTACATCTTCCAGAGCATTTGACATTTAAAATGAATAGTAAACAGACTATTATTATATACTTCTTGAAACTACTCCAAACGCTCTTATATTTTTAGCCCCATTCACCCATTTACACACTGATTAACTCAATCACTGCAGCTAAATTTTAGTGCATTTCGATCTTTCAAGACCAACCAAATATTGTGTTCTATGACTATGTAAAAAACGAAACTACCAAAAGAAAAAACAGACTATTTTCTTTCATCTGTTGTTTTTTTACAATTAACAGAGAAAACACTCCGTCCTTTGATGCTCTCCATGATTGCCGTCATCTTTTCTCACAATCGCGACATTCTCTCTCTCTCTGAACTACCGCGATGCATTCTCTGTTCAAGTGTGACCTGCCCGACCCTTTCCAACTTGCAAGATCTCGCCATGTCTCTGTCATCTCACATCTTCTTTTCGTATCTCCAAAGAAAGCACTGCTGCCACCTACAGTAGTCTACAAGCCAGACCATCCCCCATCCCGTCTATAGACACAGTCAGTGGTTGTAATCGAACTGACGTCTGTCCGAGTCGATGGCAGCAAATGAGTTGAAAAGCATCGGAGGCAGTTCAGAGTTAAGTACCCTGCCCAAGAATACTTCTGCATGTGGACAGCGGGACCTGGAATCAAACCCTCAACCTTTCTGTTGAGTGATTACAGCAGTGGAAGAGTCATTTTCCTACTTGCCACATCAGCAACACAACACTGTGGTGATTTTGGCGCCCCCTGTGGACAAAGCAGGTATCACTCTGCTTTATTTTAATGTTGAAATGTATCACTTAGAATTAAAAAATAAATAAAATAATCAAAAAACGTTATTTTTAGTATGAACGCGTAGAGATAGGATGGTGTTGTGGTAAAGTAGACTTTAGTGAAAATGGGGGAGTTCTTTCTCTCCTGTAATTTTGAATAATGTTCAACACATTTGACTCTAATAGCAGGACTGATACCTGCTTTCAAATCAGGGCTTTGCAGGGTGTGTGTCCATGCTGAATGCCTGCAACATTCATCCAGTCAGTGTTAATCATTTTTTCACAGGGCAGCAGTATCAAATTGCTAAAGGAGAATTGCTTCAGCCCGGTCAGTGTGGGGAGCAGTTTGTCTAATCAGAGTGCAAATAAGGTTTGATCAGTGTCCAGCGTAATCTGGCCCACAAGCAGCATTTAAGGCACTAAATCAAGCGTCGGGGAAGCTGCAGGTGCTGCCTCGCAGACAGGCCTCCCCCCGAGGGGCCTGTGCCGGGGAATAAACAGCAAATAAATGGCAGTGCTGGGAGAGCGATGAGCTGATTAACTCACTGCAGGGCAGTTTCTCATTATCCCCTTAACCCAGACGGAGACCTGCCCAATCTTACACCCTGTCTCAGTTACAGTAGGGCGCTGTCCTGCGTCAGTTCGCCTGACATTGTCTGGGTTATACTTTCAGTGAGATAGAGGCTGTGTGCATGGGTATAAAAAAGGGGAATATGTGTGCTTGTGTGTGCTTGTGTGTGTGTGTGTGTGTGTGTGTGTGTGTGTGTGTGTGTGTGTGTGTGTGTGTGTGTGTGTGTGTGTGTGTGTGTGTGTGTGTGTGTGTGTGCGTGTCCTGTGTGGTCCATCTCTGGGGAGGCTGCTAATGTGTCAGCTCCATGGCTCATTTCTTTCAATTACAGCGGCCGGACCAGCAGAGCCACCAGCAGTCCACTGACAGCTCCATATGGGTCCCATCAGCGCTTATCACTGGCCACTCGTGGCTAATTCATTTACCCTTCATTGGATGTGACATATTAGCATCAACAAAAGCAGTTCTATATCACACATTTCACACATTGTTAATTAAGAGCAGGTTATCCAGACTCTTATTTTGGATGCTAAATTATTCTTTTCAAACAGAGGTGAGATTATTGAAGAGGGCTTTTATTTTGTAGCAAGAAAACAAAGTTTGTTTTATTTGTTTTAAGAAAACAATCGTGTAGAAAAGTACAACTTTTTATTTTTTTTTATTTGACTGTATTTTCTATACTGTGGAGGAAAATCTATCATTTTTCTGTTATTAAGTGTTGATTCAGCACGTCAGTTGAATATAATGCATCCTCACTCACACTGAAATGAGCTGCTCTGTTTTCCATTCTGCCCTCCCCTTGTGGTTTCAAAGCGAATTAATTAACATGATACAGAAATAGGTAGAATGCAAATGTTGCAGCCCTCACTTTATGCCTGGGTTTCCTTTTGTTCCCCTTTATTGTACCAAATTATTTAATTGGGTCTCTCTGATTGTGCGCAGACACAGGAAGGAACACAGGCCATTGTTAGCCTCCATACAAGCCACAATACGGTATCAAATTCAATTCCCATCAAAACGGCAGGCTGCTGTAGAGCCCACAGCGGCCCCAGAGATTAATGAAGATCTGCATCAAGGCAAAGCGCTGGTCTGAGATGGGAGATTTCTCTCAAATAAAAGACCCCTTCACCAAGAACAAAGGGGGCCCTGAAAAGCAACGGGATGTTCTGAGAGGATGAAATAAATCAAAACAAAGACGAGAGTTTGGAGTGGGGAAGGGGGGCTCTAAACAGATTTTTTTTTCCTTCACTTAATTCAGTCAACAAGTTGAAATACAGGATAAATAATGACATGAAACAATACAAATATACCTTAATATAAATGTTACACCTGTTACAGACTGAGAGTCTCAATAGTGTCTTATTCAAACAGCTAAAAAAAAGGAAAATTGCAAAAAAAATTTAGACCACACTTTCTAAAACCATACCTCACTTTTAAGCACCATTGTGCAGGTATTGAATAGATTGTGAAGAAAAACATGTCACTCACTGCCTTAAAGAATCAAACAAGTCACGGTTCACCTTGATTGCCGTGTGTTCATCAAAGCGTGAGGGACAAAACAGCTAGAGTGAAAGGAATAACTGACGGCGTCTGAACCAAATTAATACACGGGGCTCTCTCGCTTTTGTTCTTTCAATTAACAGTCATCTGAGGAGAGACACACTCCAACTGTATTCAGGGTGTGTGAATGGATTTCTTCTCCTCACTCGCTTTGTATGAACTGCAACAACTGGCTGACTTGTTCTCTGAATGCGGCGTGTCGACAGGTGGGCTCTTTCAACTCGACTCAGCACAACACTTGTTTTGTTTTTGCCTGAGAGACTCCAGACTGCATGTTGGACTCTCGTCAGCTTTTGAGCTGTCTGATATGCACAAATAAGGTTTTTTTTTTCCTTCAATCCTCACTCTAAACATTCAGTGTTCATTTTCTACTGCATCAGATTTTTATCGCTTTAAGAACCACAAAAACCTTTATCACAGTATTACACTGATAATTTGCTCCAAAAGAGAGGAGAAATCATCCACACAGGGGAATGTTTGAAGATTTCACTCGTTACCATCTAAACAGAGCACTCCACTCTTTCTCATTCTGCACATGGCGAGTCCCAGCCCGCCATATTTACTTCATTTTCTCCGATTCATAGATGCTGCTCGCTGGACCAGAACATTCCAGCTGCCACCTCAACATCTCATTATTTTTTTGAAATATCAAGCTTGTATCTTCTTGATAAATAATTCGCAGTAGTATAATGTATCGGACTAAAACATATTTTCAGGGAGGGCACCGGGGTTAAAGTGCCAATCTCACCTTTTTAATTTTTTTCCGCCCTGAAGACAGAGATTTCCATATATAGAGTGACCACGGTTTGTGTTGTACACGAGCAATCGGGATGAAGCGCACGGCGACACATATTGCTGTCAGAGATTGGAAATGAGGCCTGCTAACCTGTAGGCAGCCTCCCCAGACCAATCAGCTTTACACATTGCCAATGCATTTGCCGCCTGGAAAAAGAATTGTGACTGTGAAGTTTTTATCGGAGTAGTTGACAAACATTACTCTTTAATGCAGTTTTGTAGAAATGCATTCTTATCCCTCTTGGAAGGCATTTATCTACTTGAAACCTGCAAAACGGTTGCCACAGGGAAGGATTTCTTTTAATAGACTACAATAGGCTCAGTATGGGACACATTCTGATTTTTGTGATAGATAGGGGCCCCGGCCATATATTCATGGGAAATTGTTTATCTTCAAGCAGGCGCAGTGAAAGGGCCATTTTACAATAGCATTTCAACTTTCATCTGAAATGATTCTTTTGACTCGTATAAATTGTCGGGTGGAATTTCAGACAGGTGCTTTTCATGGAAAATATCAATCTGCAGAAAGGAGATGTCACAAAACATGAATACAAACCACCCTGAAGAGGAGTAAAAGAAGAAAACTGGAGGAGTTTTTAAACACACAGGGGGAAGATGTATGCTTTTAAACATTTAGATGCATATATTTCCATTTTTAAAGATATATTTTGCATATTGATATTTTAGCTTAAAGTGGTTCTGATTGAGTAGGTGTCTAATTTTGCAGAAGAAATCCAGCCCTCTGTGGTAGGCAAAGGTCCCACGAGGTCTTCTATTCACATGAACCCACATTGTGTTACCGTGCCGTCTCTCAGGCCTTCCCCGCTTAGACTTCTTTTTTTTTTTTTTTTTTTTTTTTTCCCTGTGAGGTCCTTGTGCAGCTTGAGCCGGGCCTTTCCCCGACCTGTCTCTGAAACAGAAGCTAGCAACCCGGCAACAACAATGTAAGAGCAGGGCCTGAAGACTGGAGGGGTGGGGGGGCTTGTGCGCTCTTAACGCCACTCTCAGGAAGCGGGGGTACAATAAATCAATGGACTGTCCCTCTCCAGTAGGGGCCAAATGTAAACAAATTGAAAAGGACGGAGAACAAAACAGATTGGTGACTGAAACAGACAAACTCAATGGGGGCACAGCTACAAATGAAATGCCTTTGTGGTCGTTTCCTTCCAGCCTTCAGCGTGATGTGTGTGTGCCATTTTCGGCTACATGACATGTGATAGAAACTTCAAATACCTTGGGAAGAAAAAAATAAATAACAGGTGCAAAAGGATCTCGCTGGGTTCTTTAAATTTCACTTTAAGTACATGCATAAGAATGAACATCTGCAATGCAAGGAGACGAATTCAGCGTTGCAGGTGCTCTAATTTGCTCACTTCCTCTCAGAGACCTATGTCGACGAGCCAAGGCAGCGTATAACACGCGGCGCTCAAGGGCACACGCACAGAACTCATGTGCATGTCAGAGCTGCGTGCCACAAGTTAAATTAATGAATCTTTTAAAAGGTTTAGGTTTTTTAATGAGAGAATCTGTTGTAGCTTTTTTATCAAACCTCTTCATATTTCACTGAGGTGGAATGGTGCACCACATTTGTGAGGCAGAACTAATGCTATATAAATCTCAAGTAATAAGTAGGCCCCGGGGACATCATCTAAATGAAGATTTTACACCAATTTAAACCTGCCTGCAATTTGATTCCTGCCTTAAGTGCATTTGTTTAACAGGTGCTGGAGATGCGAGCGTTTCCCTCCAAAGTGTCGCTATGTCTCCTTTATTAATTTCTGGATTGCGAGTGGGCGGGGGAGTATGAAGAGAAAGGGGAGTTGACAAACACTAATCAAAGGTTGAGAGTGGGTTGATTCTGCCATAGAACCAATGTACTTTTGCTTCATTTGCAAACTAATGATTTTAAGCCCCCACAATCTGTTTGAGGTCAGCTCCTGTGTATTTTGGATACGCTTGACTATTAGCATCACTGAAAGCTTCAGATGTGTCAAGCCCGCTCCCCCTCCAGTGATAGTCACCTACTTTAATTTCCCTGCAGGCCTCAGAGGGGGATGAATTCAACTAAAATCACAAGCTGTTTTGTTGGCAATCCTTTGTGGCCTATAATGAATCTAATGAATATAAAGAGAGGGAAAAAGAGGGAGGGAGGCGGGAGGGGGAAAGGGATGGAGGCGAATACATTTCAACCACGCTGTGTTGCTTTTACTTGACGATTTGTGACCCTCAACAATGGGACAATGGCGAGTGTTTTTGTACCCTTAATTTGCCTTTGTGTTTCAGCTTCATCTCTTTCAGCACCCGGCATTGAGAGTCGTCAGTTGAAGAATAACTGCTGACTCCACGGTCCGGCACACAAAGGGGAGGTTTTAAGATGAATCCCTAACTATCAGCCGGGCCAGAGAAGCAGAAAGGGAAAGGGGCTCAGAGGCAACAACGGGCAAGTCAAAGGTAGAATTAGCAGAGAGAGAGAGAGAGGGTGGAGGAGAAGGGGGGGGGGGGGGGGTTCCACAAACAGGCTTGAGGCACTTCCTCTCTCGTCTCATACGCCACAAACAGCGTTTCCAGCTCTTAAAAAGCTGCTGAACATTTGTGCTCAGCCTCAGAGAGGTGTTTGGCACATGAATTAGAGGGCCTCATCTGATAAGAGCGCGGGCTAGTGGAGGTAGAGGTCCACTGTGGTTAAATAAAGTTGGCATGTTCCTGATTTCACAGGCCCCTCAGGTGGCAGGATCGTATTAACGGGCTTGTTGTTCTCACATCCAACCCAGAATCAGGTCAGGACTTTAACTTAGAGGGACTACTGTTCTTTAACACTTGGATCTACTGAGCAGGGCTGCAGCGTGAAAACTATTTCAGCTTTACAGCAATGTGATGCCGTCTCTCTACCTACAGATCAATAGGTGTCAGTTTAAAGATGGAAAAAGAAGCTTTTTGGATTTGTTTGGACTCAGAATGAGCGTTTTGAGAAGAAAAAGTGTAAAACATGAGAAAAAGCACACAGATGTAGAAACTACAAGCTGAAAATAAACAATTTCTAGTAGAACAATCATCCCCTGCATATTGTTCCGACTGTTCAACAAGAACAAAAACACAAATAAAAAAAGCACAAAATGACCCCATCAAACTAAAAAAAATGTCACCACATGAACTTTTAAGAGCTGTGGCGCATGCCTGCTAGATGATAAAAAAGTTCTGTGTCACTGGTCCATGCCGGTATGCTCCCCAGTCCCTGTAATGATTTCTATTCATAAACATGCAGTGTGCTATCCTCCACCTGGCAGCTGCCTCTGTGCATATGAGATTACTATTATGCATCTTCCAATCCCAGGGATAAACATCTCTCCACTTTTGAAGTTTGCAAGCACGAGGCATATTTTAGCGCCATACTTCTTAAGCATCCCTTCAGGTATCACTTGCAATCTTTTCTCATTCTATATACATTGTTCAACTTTAATGGGTATCTAATTTGTGTTATCAGCTTACAGGGGCAGTAAGTAATAATTTGCATGGCTGCCCTAAGCAAATATGCTTCCATAAGCATCCCATAGTATAGACACTAGAATGGATTAACCTCCATATTGGCTATGCCCCGACGGTCAACACTTTTTTTTTTTTTTTTTTCAAAAATAAGAAGAACAGATAGTTTAGTTTGCTGGCAATCACGCTGTGAAGAAAAAAATGTCTGGATTTGCCACAAAGTGCTTCTACTTTCAGATTCTACGTTGGATAAAATCTATGAACCTGAAGCTACAAGGAAATTACATCTGTGGATATTCATTTCAAGCAATGTCAAAGACAGTTGAGACCACATGCTGGAACAAACTCACAAAAGAGGTTTTTACTCCTGTCTTTTCATTCTCGAGTGACACACAGAGTGTTCTGACACAAGTGGCCTCCTGTAAATAAAGAAGAACCCCGAACCTGGCGCTCAGTGAGAGTGACTGAATGTCCTGCTCGTTGTCTTTCTTCGTGCTTTCTGAAGCTATTTTTTCTGCCAAAGAAAGGAAAAGAAGCCTGCACAGTGTGAAGGTCAAGTAATGTTACATGTCAGATGTACAGACGGAGGCCATCAGTGCTGATTATTTCACTTCTGGGACTCCTCAAGAAAAGCTCAGAAAGGCCTTTTGATTCATCTGAGGGTTCTTCATCCCCTGACAAGGTCTCACAAGTACAGCACATGGACGACAGCTCTTTGAATTTCAAAAGGTAGTTACACTCCAGCATAAATTTCGTATTGATACTGGTGGGAGTAAACATCCTCGGTCCAGAGCTGAAGCTAAATCAACATTAGCCGGCGCATGTGTGCCGTGTGCTCACAGTGGCACTACAGGGTAAAACGGGGATACATTCAGGAGAGTAGCTTGATATTCTACTGGCTTGCATCAGGCATGTGTGTTCCGCTTGTTAGCTTAGTAGACAGTTAATTGCCATGGTGGGTGGTTAGAGTGCTAGGAGCCTGATCTTAGGAATATGTCACATTTGTTAATCGGACATGCAGATGCAAATAATGTGTGACAGACTGTGACCAACGCAACCGGAACATAAATGCTGTTAACTTCAGAAATGTTCTTGGCTGGGAAATATTACTGTATAAAGGCTATAAAGACAACCCACTGTTTATCTATTTATTTATTTTGTTTAGCTATTTCTGTGCGCCAGCCAACATGACAAAAGATGTGTGATAACAAAAAAATAAAAAAAGAAATCCCGCTGAAGTAGTAGCGTGCCAGATTAGGCTTTGTAGTGGGCTCTGTTTACTACAATCCCACGCTAGTTGGGAATTGTTGGCCTGATTACATTATCTGGTGCAAAGAATTTGTGTAAACCGAGTGAAATCCGAACGCGGCGAAAGGGGAGGAAGGCAGGAACACTCAGCCTAATTCATATTCCTAGAAGGATTTGTAATTTGCAAAACATATCAGATATCTGACAGGAGGGCACAGCCTCTTTAAAACTGTGCTATTCAAACTTGGGCTCAGTTTGAAAAGCTCGTCCATAAAGATTGATTAAAGTTGTAAAGATTTTGCATCAAAAGGAAGCTTCTGATTAAAGCTACGGCTCTTTTGCATCTCTCCCCTCTCTCCCTGTGAAATTGTTGTTAATGTGGAAATAATATCAATGCAAACTATATTAATAACCATGGCTGGAGTGGTTGGAGCAATGTCACTTAATCAATGAAAACAAATCATGCACACCTTGCTATGATTATCTGGAGGAGTGTGAATATTAATGCCTCGTTCTGAATCAATGTGAGGGTTGCATATATTGCCTCCTGTGTTTACTCATGGTTAAGACATTTCTTTCTTTTATATTTCTGCTGCAGCCCACTAGAGGGATCGATGCAGTACTAAATAGAGATATGATACCAGCTATTATAGTGATTCAACTGAAGCAACAAAACAGCAGTGATTGTGTTATTGTAAACTGCAGAGACGGGATGTTCAAATTTCAATTAACTTTGGTTTGTATTTGCTGATATTAATTAAGAGGGCTTGCAGAGGGACACAAAAGAGACAGGTTCATTGTCTCGGATTATTCTCATGAAAGTAGCATTAGTATGTAGCACGACGCTAACTAATTAACCGGCATGGGAGGCAAGGCATTACACTGGGAACCTTTTGATATGTGGGAGGTAATAGCATTGGGCAAGAAGCAGATTCTTTATTTCATTATTTGATAAGAAGGCCTTTAATGAAAATATCAGCCCAGGAGCAATGCAAGTCAAAATCACCACTTTGGTGTGAAAAAAAGTACGAGCTTCCAGGAGTAAAGTTACATGTGTTGAATTACCTCATGACTGCAGTTCAT
The DNA here is from genome assembly GCA_030710495.1 of Labroides dimidiatus. Classification (NCBI taxonomy): domain Eukaryota; kingdom Metazoa; phylum Chordata; class Actinopteri; order Labriformes; family Labridae; genus Labroides; species Labroides dimidiatus. The sequence continues at coordinate 11,194,372 of CM061160.1, read as the reverse complement.
TAAATAAAATGTGAAACACACCTGGTGGGCTAATGGAGGTCAAATGTACAAGCAGCAGCATGAGAGCGAGGAGATGTGGCAGTGAAAGACAAAGCAGCATCGAGCTTCTCTCCGCGGGTTAATGAAACGCCTGCTGCTAAGTGTTACAGGGGATGAGACTCCAGCTCAGCGATGTGACGTTGTTGTATCAGTGTCACAGAGAGCAATCATAACACTCCGCTCCTCCAACATCCAAAAGGTTCCTTTAAATTCCCTCGGCAGCAGAATGCTTTAGGGGTCAAACACACCAAATCTCCTGACAATAATAGGCCGACTATCAGTTACATCACTCACCTGTAATCACTGGCTGCCATTAAAAGCCTCTTTTTTTTTCTCTCCTGCATACTTGACTGTGCGTGCTTTTGAAACAGGTATAATGTAATCTGTGCCGCAGATATCTTCTGCTTTTGTGCATCTATCAGAGATGTGAATGGTCAGGCCTATCGGTTACTCTCTGGAGGTGATGTTCGCTCTCTAGAACAATGCTACAAACAGATGAAGGCTATAATGTGCTGCCCGTTCCTGCTCTCTCAATTTTCAGGGTTATTTTGTTGTCTCGTGGAAAAACATTTAAGGTTGTGCCAACATTTTTTTTTTTCCTTTCTGGAGGAGGAGGGAGAAGCTCAGCTTTTCAATCAAAGTGAGTCGGAGAGAAATTAACTTTTTTAAGTGCTCTGCCAGGAACCTCGAGAAGTTTCAAGCAAAAGAAAAAGGGACTAAAAACATGAACTGGAAGACGAGAAATAAAGCTTGAATCGCACAAAAGTAAATGCCTTTTTTTGTTCTTGCAGCTTCTTCAATAAAGTCGTGATATAAAGACAGAGGTGCATGTTAAAGTAGTTGACGGGTTACATTACAGACGTTTTATTTTGACTTTATCTCTGAGATTTTAAAGTTTTTTTTATTATCAGACTGGGATGTGTGTCAGATTATCTCCCTGGCTGTCCGTCTGTATTACCCCGTTTATTTTCTCTCTGACAGTTTGAAGAATGAAGACACAGGCTTTAAATACATCCCCGACACTGAAAAGCTATTCTTCACCAGATGGGAACAGATAAAGTCAGCGTAATCTTTCAAAGCAACAGTATCAACTTTATTTGTTGGGGGGGGGGGGGGGGGTGATAGGCACAGATTAGGATTCAAAATCCGCTTTGAGGTTGAGGTTGAATCTCTTTTCCAAACTTTTTAAAAATTATTTCATTCCTTAGAGGGAAAAAAAAATATGTGAAGAAAAAAAAAACTTCTAAGACCTGAAAATTAAATTATTGAGGTGTGACTTTCCATGCAAAATAATAGAAAAAGGGAAGGGATTACAAAGTTTGAAACAGATATGCAGAAAGAAGAGGAAGGAGCCATTTGAGTAATTACAGCTGGAGATGAAATGGGCCAGTTAGTAAACTCTGAGCCACTTTATCAGGCATCTCTAGCTTTGTCCACAGGGAGTTAACTTTTAGACTGTTTACTAGCTCAAAGGCCAGGCATGCATCTGAAGCCACATAGGCAAGATAATGTATCCCAGGCTACAAAAGCAGGCAAATCACTGTGCATTAAGACTGGACACACAATAGACAACAATGGCTTGCATAAACACTATTTAGAACTATTCACATGGCATTGAAGAGATGGGCGTCGACTCACTATTGCAGCAAAGCCAGCGCATTGTGCCGAGGTGAAAAGAAGTCTAATGAACAGGAAGCCTTATTTGAGAGAGCTGACAGTAACCATACAACAGCCGCATTGTGCGCTTGCCACCAACCCTGTGGGTCTCTACATTAGGAGAAATGATGAGAAAGTAACCCGAAAAGACACAGTGGGCCCTTGGACCCACGTAAATGCGAGCAGACAATAATGTGAGGGGGGCACAAGCTGTCCCCACCTTTACCCAAAAGCTGCACGTTTACATGCACAGAACATCAACCGCTCTCATGGTGGAGGATAAAAGGCCCCTGGCCAGATGGAACTTTGAAGTGCATTTGGGTTAGTTTACCACCAAAGAGTGCAATTTTAGTGCAGCCGCACTTAAAATATATGTCATACATTTTAAATTATATCAAACTCTGCAGGGGAAGTTTGAAATCCTAGAGTTTGGTGAACCAGACCTCCTCCTCCTCCTCCTCCTCCTCTTCTTCCACACACACACATTCACACTCACATTATGCCTCCTGCCTCAAGCTTCATCAATCTTCCACAAAGGGATGACATCACCAATAAGCACGGCCTTTTGTAGCTTCAAGCAATAAGCCTTATTTACTGATGAGATAAGCCCTCCGCTATTGTCTCGCCCTGCACTTTTCTCCTTTCTCTCGCAGTTGAGGAATCAAACAGCACTTTTGGAAGGTGACAGAGCATGCCAAGGACTGAAGGCTAAAGCAGGCAGAGAGGTTTCTTGTTTGATGGCTTTTCAGAGAACACATTAAGCTCAGAGGAGCAGGTGAATCCAGGATAACACGTCCTGTTTTTGAAGTTTTCTTTCAACACGTTATCAATGAGTTGTTAAAGAAAGACGTTTTGTTCTCGCGCAACTTTCAATTGAAGTGAAATCACCCCGAGCTTGGAACAAACCACAACCCCGGAGAGTTTACGAAGCAGAATCATCCATTACACACGTGACCTATAATTACTGTTTGTAGCCGTATTAGTCGGCCGCTCTGAGTCCAGGCGGAGGTGGTCACTAAAGTGCTGAGGCACCATGATGCAGTGCGGCTTATTAAACCACACATGCATGCTGGGAAGTTGGTCGAACTTTGCGCACCTGATGTTTCTGTTGTGTTTCTCCAAGTTGCACGCTCTCTAATAAGTTTTCCACTTTCGCAAAATGTCGCAAGAAAAAGTATCTCTAACTAGGTTGTTGCATCAATCTGGCATATACAGCTTCAACATATTCCAAATTGAGGACTATTTTTAACAAGATAAAAAGCCATTTTCTAACACACTACATCCAGTGTCAGCACATGTATCTTTGAAAAAAACACGCTATTTGTTGTTTGTTTTTCTGAGCCTCACACAGAGTCATGTCGGGCCTTGGGAAACTTGTCAGATATTCAGTTTGTAGTCACTTTAGAAAAGGCTGAGCGCACAGTCTCAGGGGAATCACCCCCCACACCCCTCCTACATAAACACCCCCCCCCCTCCACCCCATGTCAGCAGCCAGGAACAAAGCCGCCATAGTCAATTCTCCTAATTTCACTGCAGCCTGTCGAAATCCTGTTCTCCCTTTTCTCCTTCTCTTCAACAAGTACTTTATGCCGGGATCAGTCAGGTCTGAGTCGCCCACAAAAACCTGAGGCTCTCGCTTCATCGTCTTTCAGCGCCGAGTTTGACACTCCCCAACTCCCTGCCATTCAGGCGCCTGCACCGTGCAATTTGTTTCCATTTGTCAAACAGCGGTATCCATCACAAAAGAAAATGCTGGCACAACAGAAAGTTTGCAGAAAAACATTGTCTCCTCCAACCAAAATGGCCTTCAGACTACTTATTTATCACCCCGTCACAAAACCACCTTAAACAATTTCCCCCTCTTTGACTTGTTATGGATACTTGTTACATTATTCTTCTCCCAACTGACAATAAAACATCTTTAACTGAACACAACATGTATCACAGCCTCAAATCGGCACTATCACGCTTTTCTTAAAATGCCGCAGCATGAATCCATCGTTACATTCTCTGCCTCCACATTGTGCTGACTCTTATTTTGTGTTTTTATTTCTTTGGGATTAAACTTCATTGTGTGGACAGCCAGGTTTCTCACACGTTTATTTATTAAAGCTATATCAGCACGACGTTGGCAGCGTTTCTATTTGCACACCTATTCAGATATGTCTTAAAATGATGCTATTATTTAGCGGCGTAGGAAGGTATCTGGTTAATAATACTTATTGTGCAAACTTTGTTGTCACCATTCTTGTGCTGGCTGTTATCGAGCAGAGAGCAGAGAGGATATATGCTGACTCTGATGTAGATAGTGCCATGAGCATTGCTATTGTGGCAGCTGCCGTGTGGTGCGGTCCCTGATAGGTTTTGGGATGCTGTCAATGCTGTGTCAGGTGCATTAGCACCTCAGAGACCCATGATGCTCCAGCTGCTATGTGCCTGTGTCTCCCCGGGCCCTGGCCGCCAGCCCGACACCCGACACAAAGTAATCACAGATCACAGCGTTTAATCACTGAAACAAGCACTCCAGAGGACCCCACTGTCAATATCCCACTCTCTCATTATCTGTTTGGATTGCACATCCACACTGTCAGATAAACAGAGTGGAAAATTAAGATTAAAAATATGGTAATTTCATTTCAGGCAGCAGGCTCCTCTCACTGGCCCATTATGCTATTGATTATCTCTGAATTCAATTTCTCTTTTCAATGTAAACTTTAATCTATTCGTGGGCCAACAATCCAGCTCCCCAGGGGCCATTTGAGAGTAAGTAACCATTTAATATGACGCTGGCAGAAGATTCACTGGCTTTAATGAATTGTGTAAATCACTCAGCTTTTAAAGGAACTGCTGTCTCCCAGTTCACGACCTAAATCTGGCCTCGGTTAAATACGGCCTTTTATAGCGAGCTAAGTGTTTTTACTGACAGCCATCTCTGAATGTGTAATCTCCTGTTGTCTCCATAAAGGCAAATTAAACAGCTCTCTTTTAATTGAGCTGCTGATGACAAAATCACATTTTAATTGGGACTTAATGGCTATATCGCGCTTCCAACGCGCAGAAATAATGATAATTTACCTCCGTGAGTGTAGAAATCACTTGACTCAACGCGATAATCACCAGGTTGTTTTCCTAAACCACGTACCAATTTGTAGCATGGAGTGGTTTTAACCGCTGACCTGAAGCAAACACACGGTTCAGACTGTTGAACACAGGATGGGCAGTGGCAGGAGGAAATGGTTGGTGAGTCAGTGTGATGGGAGACGGGGGGGGGATGTTTTGAACACAAAATGAAGACAGCAGGAAAACATTTTGACAAAATGTTTTATTGAATTCGCTGAAATTTGAAGGAAATAGTGGACAAAGTGCAAAAAGGTGATGAATTTCAACACGACTCAGTCAGGCTTGTGAGAATTAAAGAAAAGTATGGCTTTTCAGTGTCACACTACATTTTGTGTCACAGCCAAAGTGCTGTTTGAAGTCTTTCTTTTTTTAAAGTGACAGCGCCCCATTTATCAAACGAGTCAGAGAAAAAATTTTAGAGGCAACAAACTCAAAACTCAGTTACTCATTACCCTCTCCAGTACGTGACGTGCTTCATTTAAACTTCACCATTTAATCCTTACAAGAGCTGAGGTAGACATAAAACCACTATCATCAAAGTGCTGCAGGACTACTCAATTAACACAGAGCAATTACAAAAAAAAAAAAAATCAATATTCTGATTAAGGCACAATAATTAGTGAAAACACTTCAGTGTCCTCTCAGGCTCTTCTTGTGCTGTTCAAGGGTTTCCCCAAATAATCAAAAGACTGCACTTAGAACAATGTTAGCCATAAAAGAATAACTCAAGCCAACAATAATTTATTGCAGCAGGATTAACACATCCAATATGTGCTCTCCTTTGAGCACCAGTGCAGGATTGAAGCCACCCAAGAGGCCCCGAGCGCTCATACATAAACATAGCAGACTGTAATCAATAAACAGCCGTGCAGTAATACGCTGTCAATAAAGGCACATCCTGTTTCAGATACTTCTCTTGCACACTAAAAGACTGTGCCAATCAAATGCTGCACACTCTCCACTCAGCCTGCTGGGGATATAAAGAGATTTTTATACACAGAGAGGAATCTAAGTACATGTGGTAAAAGATTTGGTCAGCGAGGGGCCACAGCGACTCTCCGCCGTGTCAGAGAGACGTCTCAAAGATGACACAGATGTCCTTGGCACGGTGCGCGTCTGTCACCTGCTTTTTGTTCGCGTAAACCTGGAAGCGGATCAGGAAGGCAGTGTCACAGAACACAAGCACACAGTCGAAGCTAATCTGAGCTACGATCTGTTGAGGTGTGATTTATGACAGATGCAGTCAGAGCAGGCGGGAGGGGATTTGTCATTCGATAAAGCATGCAAAAGTGGCTTATTTAGTCTCAGAAATGGGTGCAAAATTTGAGGGGAAATAACCGATGACAATCAGTGACAGTATTTGGTTGTTGTTTTTTTTTGGCAAATGTTTCCAGACAAAATGCTGGATTTCTGAACACAAAGAGGATGTGAAAGAATTTGAGAAAGTTGAAAACGGGTCGGCCTCAGAGTGAGACTCACACTCTACTCTGGGATTCTCCTTCAATACACAAAGGAGCAGGAGGTTGATATCAGATTATTGAATGTATTTAAACCTTGACTGACAACTATAGAAACTTGACACACAACATGTGGACCATCTCAGTATTTAATAAGTGCTGCTCGACAGTTATGGATGCTGAAGTAATCTGATCTGAGGAGAGCTCGGTACAATAAAGGAAGGGAAAAACGTAAGGGCTCGAACAATGTTAGTACCAATCCACCAGTGTGCCGGAGAAGACGATACCAAATAATACCACACTGTGCTGAGTCTTTGAAATCAGTATTTTACTCATTTCACTCCTCTGGCCGAGGAGATACAGTTCTGCTGATAAATTTGTGCGAGGGACAGAGAGAAAATGGAATGATGCCTACTTTTTCTTATTTCACAAAGACCTGTTTGAAGTTGCAATATGGTATCTGTAGTCCCAGACAGATGCACATAAAATGGAATTGAACAATGAATAGCCGCCTCTTATCTGCCCAGTGTCTGAAGGGGAAATACATCACAAATGAATTTCACAGGGAAAAAATATGGACATTCTCTATTACAGTAATCCCCATAGAAAGTTTATCCCAAATCACGATGAAGTTAAACCCAATATTCCCAAATAGATACAGCGCAAAGAAAGCTGCTTTTCTAGAGCCATCTCGAAAATGATCTCAAAATTACATTATGAGAAAAAGATTATACAGAGAGTTTCTCTGATAGGGATCAGAGGATGTGAATCTACAAAGGGACGGTTTCTCTCTTGAAATTAACGTCATGGTGCTCCGAGTTGGCGCTTTAAATTAAAATGGTAATCAAGTGTCTTTGCATTGTCAGGGTTATGCACATCTCCTCTCTGAGCTGTGTTATTTTGAAGGTGAGCAATGAAGTCTGGAGTTAAAGGAGAGTCTGGGATTAGTCTGGGATGTACTTAGCGACAGCCCCCGTCCTGGGACAAAAGTGGGTGTGGTTACCTGTTCTGCCGTGTGCAGCAGCGCGGCGGCCTCAGCTCGGCCTGTCTGTTGGACCATCTGGTAGAAGAGCCCGTCCCGGTTCTGCAGCAGCACATACGGCTGGTCATACTCCTGGATCCTGCCTGCAGCCAGAACCTGCAATCACACACACAATGCAGGGTGTGTGTGTGTGCGTGAGTGTATTTACCTGTGTGTTTGTACCACCTGTACTTTTCTTTGGGGGAAACTGACATTTCAGCTGTTTCTCTGCTGAGTGATGCATGCAGAGTGTGCAAAAAGAAAGGGGGAAACAGTAGTTCTGTGCACAGAGGAACCATCCATTTCACGTGACTCATGCGGCAGCAAACACAGGTGCCTGTTTTCTGCTCAACAGTTCCACGGACAATGAGCACAGCCTGTTTGCAGTGTGAAAGTCAAGCACGCTGACTCTGACAGACTGGAGATCAGTGAATGATCCGTGTATTTATCCTGGCATTTCAGCCGGCTCAGGGGTGGTCCTCAGTCAAATCCAACAATCACACCTTGAAAACACTCGAGAAAATTACCGTCATTTCTGTGTCATCACATGCTATATGAACCACACAAAGAGTAGTGTCAATTCAAGCAGTTTGGGAATGACTGCAATTATATCTCAGACAAATTTTAACAAGCTCCATCCCCTTAGAGCTGTAATGAGCAGTTTGTAAATGCTAAAGCCTGGTTTCAGGGCATGTTTAGTGTGAAAAGGAGGCTTCTGCAGCTGCTGTCATAATCGACAGTTTAGGAGCAGAATACCAGGGGATGAGGTTCGAGAATATTGTAAGTCTAAATATTGCGCGGCAAATCAGGTGGGCCCCTCGTTTAGCTCTCCTGCGGTGCGCGACAATCCGGGGGCTTTTAGCGAGAGTGTAGGTGTGAAACAGTCCCCGCTGCGTGTATTTGGCTTCTCCGAGCAGCCCCCTCAGTGACCGAGCGGCAACCAGGTCATGCCCTGCCCTCTGCTTAACAAATGCTGCCACAAATGGCACTAATTGGCACCTCTGAAGGAAGTTGCAGGAAAGGGCCAAAGATCAAGTGGCATGAGTGCTCCCTCAATAAGAGGGAATGCTGTGCAGGAGTGATCAGGCCAGCTGTTGTAAAATAGGGCAAGTGAATTAAAAGTCTGTTAGGATTGTTCAGGGGACTCTTTAAAAAGAAAAGGAGAAGTCGGTGTGCTATAAATCTCATGAGTGAGGGCCGTGAAGCAGAACAAAGACTGTGTATAAAAAGGGCTGAATAAGTTTATGATGGAGTATCACACGAATCGACTTTTATTTTGAGGGGGGGGTTTCGGTCCATTTATATCAAAAACATCCACAACATCTACAAACTAACTCTATGGAAATTTACTACTTTCCTCCTTACCAGTATTCTGTCACAGTCAATGATCGTGTTGAGCCTATGAGCGATGGTGAGGACGGTACACTCTTGAAACTTGTCCCGGATCGTCTGCTGGATGAGGCTGTCAGTTCTAAAGGAGCGGGGAACACAACACCTCAGCACAAAAACTCTCTTCCTATAGACCCTTGGGCAGGGATTTTACTTAGCACAGAACAATGGCTCATCAGCAGAGAGATACGAGCAGCAACAGGAAAAAAATAAAGAAAGCAGGGCTCATTTTACTTGTGGTGGCTTATAGCTGACGGTATTTCGTAGATAATTGCTGCTTTTTTTTTCCTCACAGGAGTTAAACTTATATTTGTTTTTATTGTACAGTTCTCTTATGATACTAAAGTTTAATTAACCCTTACAATCCAGAGTTGCACTGGTTTATATTGAGCAAGCTTCACGTGCTCAAATTTTCATTTGCAGTGTTTTTCTTGAGGACTCAAGTGTCCCTGACCTCGGGTCCACGTTAGCCGTGGCCTCATCAATGATGAGGATGCGGTTTTTCCGGAGGATGGCCCTGGCCAAACACACCAGCTGCCTCTGGCCCACACTGAAGTTGGAGCCCGACTCAGTCAGCACCGTCTCCAGCTTACTGGGCAGGTCCTCCACCACGGCCTTCATCTGCACCTGTAGAGAGGGAGAGCAGAGCCCCAACCCTTCATTACTCCTGCATAAAGACTTCCTGTGGGGATGTCTTTAAAGAGCTATCCAAACACACCCATTAACCGCCTGGCACAATGCAGGGCCAGGTCCACTGATGACCTTGGCCAGTGCTCTCTTGTGGCCAGCCTCTAGCTTTAATCCAGGCCACCAAACCCATTCAGAGACAGGACCAGGAGCTGAAGCCCTTCACTGTGGGGGGAGCCTTCATCCTGGTTGGCCTGACTGCCCAAACACATCTCCCCCAGCACTTTCAATGGTTCCCAGTTACAAGCCGCACATTGAGCTGGGCCCCATGGCCCTAATGGGATTTCCCCCCATGACTTGTGGCGAGCAGGGAGGCTGAATGGCAGCATTGTACAGGGGGACAGAGGGATCCCCCCCTGGGCCGGCGAGGGGGAATCATTCAGAGCCACGCTGGAGTACCTCTTGGAGTGCATTCCACAGGTCCTCATCTGTGTGCTGCCTGAAAGGGTCCAGATTCTTCCTCACGGTGCCCGTGAAGAGAACTGGGTCCTGTGGATAGATGGATATAGAAAGAGAAGGCCGTGGCCAGTTAAGATAATGATGAGGGGGAAGATGTATGAAAGGGTTAAGACAAGCTTTGCAGAGCGCTGCTACGCAGTGTTTGAGGGGAAGATGTTCACAAAGGGCTTTCTCCACTCAGGAGCTCTATTCACTCCTCAATAAGTCGATCTTTTCTCTAAGAATCCAGAAGCTTCTGCTTGCTCGTCTGAATTTATAATATGACACAAAAACAATCTGGTCACTGTTATAAAAATAATTTCTAAAATGAGCTTTCACAAGTGATGCCCTCAAAGTGTCGAACAGCTGTACTCTGAAGAGATCAGCTGATCGCCTTCATGAATGGACGGCCTACACTAGCAGACAGCTACGATGTCCGAGGTGTGTATTTATGGAGAGCCAGCACAGCTATCTTTAAGAGAGTAAATAAAGCTCTTTATTACAGTGCAGAGGAACGAGCCCGCGAGTCCACAGGCCCTCCACTCTGTTTTGTGGTCAGCCTGATAAAAAGAGGCAAGCAGGCATCTCCTCGTGTCAGGTGTTTATTCAGAAATCAAGCTCCAATGGGGAAGTGATTTACTGAACACTCACAAGGAGAATGTCTTTGCTCTTATGACACAAAGCTGCTGAAGATACTTTTTTTTTTACAGCTTAGCATAGAACTTATGATACTTGGATGCTGCAAGATCTGCATGGATCTGTAGTAAGATGTGACAGAGTCCATCTCTTAAATTCTCATCCGAAGCAACAGCAAATATTCTAAACGTGGGATTAACTCAGGAGGTGGAGTATTTCTCTCTGGAAGGTCAGCCTAAAAGTTAGTGATGTGAAAGCAACAAAAGGAAAAATTATCTGTGCAACCTGACAGATTTCAACATGTCAGGAGACTCAGGACTTCAACTTTCATCCATCAAAGTAAAGCTTCCTCAATCCGACCCCCGCTTCCGAAAAAATGTTCCACCTCTTTACTTCAAATGAGCTTTTTCCTTCCATCACAAAAAAATACCGTCTTGTCATTAAGCCAGCTGAAGTCCCAATTCAAACTAGTTTTGTGACACACTTTAATTGAGGATTCAATGTTAGTTCGGAAAAACTGCTTTCAAGCACAGCTTTTCCATAGACCGATTATGTGCTCCACCAACTCTAAGCCCTCTGTTTGCCACAGAATTCATTTCTCACTAAGTCATTCCTGAGAATTCAATAGAAACAGAAACGGATCCTTTTTTAATGCCATATGCTAATAAAAGCTTATCCTAATCAAATCTGTGGGCGGTGAATAATGAAACTCCTCACTGGAAATGTATAGTATACATATCACTCTCTCAAAGAGCGCGAATGCAAAGCAACGAGTAATTTACATCGAGGTTTTCTCCCTGTGTCAAACGCTGAGTGAATATCACTTCATCTCTGATGTCGAGAAACAGAATAAAGAGGCTTTCAGCTGATATTTGTGAATCCAAGAGGCTTCCACGAGAAGTTTGCAAAACGAAAAGCTCAATACAGAGAAACTCGACTCCTCCAGGTGAGACCGCGTGTCATCAAAGTGCCATCCAGTTAAAGGTAGAGATAAGCGTGTGTTTAAGGTTCTGACTCGTAACCTGCCACTTTGTGTGAGTCTCTCCCTCAAGCAGAGGCAGATAGAGTAAACAAAATCACATCAAACACACATCACATCCATCTCTAACTAGTTTGGACTCGGAAGTGAAACTTTATCTGAAGTAGCTCTGATGCCAGAAACCTATCAAATCCACAGCAAAGCATTAATGAAACTGTTTTTGGGCATCTTGGCTGCACCCAAGAAATGTTTGAGACTTGGGCAAAGCGGCGGTGTGCAAGGGGACTCTGACTGCGAGGATGGGGGAGACTTCTTCTAAGCAGCTTTCCCATGTTTGGGGGGTAGAGGGCTAATCCTCTGTCAGGGATGGGGAACTGCTCTCTTCACAGTACAGGCCGTGGGAGTCTTCTCCCCTCCCTCCACTCGGCTGACACTCACCCGCAGGCTGGCATTTTCTTAATGCCGTATCAGTTTCAACAAGCGGAAATAAAGTTAAACTGTCTCAAGGCATCCGTTTGTCTCACTTTCAGAAATCCCCTCAGAGACGACTGTAATTCTCCTCACTTGTTTTTGCTTTTTAAACGCCCGGCCTATTAAAAAAAAAAAAGAAACAAGGGCCAAAGCAGAGAGGTGTCTGCTGGCAGTGTTCATCTGGCATTTTCTGGAATCATGAGGATCAAAGTAACCGTCGAAAAGTGTCCAGCAGTAGAGTGGAGCGCAGTATTCAACATTAACATAAATTTAACATAAATGAGAGCAGAACGTTGTGAAGAGTTCTTGGTTCTAGACTCAAAGCTGAGATTGTGAGGGATTTAAAAAGCCCACCTGTGGGATGATGGACATTTTTTGGCGCAGGGTGTGCAGACCGATCTCAGACGTCAGGAAACCATCGACCATTATTCTCCCCTCAGGTTCTGCCAGCCGGAACAAAGCAGAGATCAGGGAACTCTTACCAGCACCTGTGCGTCCGACGATGCCAACCTGGAGCCCAGAGAAGAAGAGACCACAAAAAAGACTAATACAGTCATTTAGGTTTCAGTCATACAAGTGCTTACTCTGTTGTTGACCCTGAAGGAAAAATGTTACATCGCTAACCAAAGTGGACACACTTGTATGGGAAGCATTGTGCTCCACAACATCTAGGTGAAATACATCATTTTCTTTGTCAGCTGTTACATGAATGACAGATCTGGAGAATGAACTCTCCACATAGCTACCTGAGAAGCAATCTACACTGTTAGAGCACAAGGACATTTTTTTTTTCCCCTGTCGTATGGATCTGTGCTACCAGCCCCGTCTGGTGTTCTGACTTAAAAGGCATCATTACAGACTTGTGAAATCAAAACTCAGCTGTCCCTCAGTTGTCTCTTGATACCAGATGATAAGTGGTCAGTTTTCTGTAGTGTTACGTAAACATCAGCAAACTCTGCTTCTCCGCAAGAAAAATGTTCTCCATTAGGGGGCGATGTGGGGGAAATATGGCAGGTTGTTTTTATGGCAGGATCAGGGTCTGGATTTTTTTTTTTTTCAGGATTGTTTTTAATGAAGACTATTTTGACCTGCAACCAACTTTACATTACAGGCCTAAAATCATAAAAAAGATCATTAACTAACCAACTAGTGCCAGCAAGCAAGGGTGACAATGTTTAATTGTTAAGCTGACAAAATACGCGTATCCCTCATGTTTGGTTTACATGTATTTGGTTATAAATGAAGACTGAATAACACACATTATAATTTCATAGATCCTAAGGGCACCCACACAAAAACAACCTGTCTAAATCAAACTGCTCCTTTTTTCTTTTATTGGATGAAAGCAGAATATTTTACATGGTGAAGATCCCAATGCAACCTTTGGAAACAGCAACAACGATGGCACCACGAGGCAATTTTTGGGTCCTGGGCTGCTGATGCCACACGCTGCTGCCTGCCAACACATAGGCCTGTTATATGGCATCACATAGCCAAATGGCAGCCTTTTGTTTAGCCTTGGGTTTACCAACAATACCGCTGCCATGACAAAGAGCCGCTGTGTGCGCCTCACAACATGCCAACACAGAGAGAGGATGTAATACCGCCATTATTCCCCCTCTTTGCCCATTTAGGTACAGGAAAGAAAGGATCACAATCAATGATCCAGGATCTAAATTAACTCTAAATATGATTAAATGCACAGGCAGGGTATCACTGAATGCAGCACCACTCAGATTTATTTTTGTTGTACTGAAATGGCACAAAACAATTCTCCTTCTCTCTCTTTCTCTGAACCAAAGCAAAAGCAAACATTAAAGTGACTTTGATTGGCAAACAGAGATGTGAAGTTGGCTGAATGTTCCAACTAAAATAAGATCTGAGGAGAAATGCTGGATCATACTTCAGGATACCTTTACTTGATCCTTGTAAGAAATACTTCAAATAAGCTTTCAACCTTTCCTCATGGGACCTTATGTCAAGAGAGAGACAGATACTTTCATTTATAATATGACATAACACACTTTGCAGCAAAGAGTTCACTGATATGACTGAACTGTTGACAGAACCAGTGACCCTCTTGTTGAACAGAACTGTGGATGCACTGAGAAGGCTTTGCAGCAGAGCTGAAAATACACAAACCCTTTGCTTCTCAGAGTCCAGGTTTGGGTTTCCATACACAGGTGGTAGCAGAGGCCAGAAACCTTAGATATTCAACATGAAAAAATAGTTAAAGGTCAGCAGTTTTCTCTAAAAAAACCTCTGGTATCCAAGACTCAGAGAAGGAAGTAATATTATGGGGCATCATGGATAAATCAGCTAAATGGTGAAACACATTATAATCCCAGACTTAGTGTTTGGTAAAACTAAGTGTCAATGCCTTTCAGTATCTTAAATTGCATCCAAGCACAAGTAGCTCCAGTTAGATTTTGCTATAATGCTCTACTACCTGGATGTAAATGGTCGTAGCTGACAAATAGCATCTTGTATTCAGTTTGGCAGTATTTTCATTGAGAAACAGAGTTTAATTTTTAGGTGAAGCCAGTTATAACCACTCAACTGGAGGAATGTGTAACCATTAAAGCATGTGGACAAGAACCAGCAAGGATGACCAAAAGCTGGTGTTGCTAGCTCTGCTAATCTCAGTCACACTGGCTAACATATTTGGGATAATTTGCCCACGCAATCTGTGAACCTGTATTGAGTTCTGTTTAATTAATTGTGCTAAATTACAAATTTGATTTGAATCAGCATGCATTTGGTCCGCTAATGTCTCAGAGATGGAAAAGCTAAAGGATTGAAAAAAAGACTGTTCAATTATGAGGCCATTTGCTCGTGAGGGACAAGGGACTGGAAGTCGGACTGTATCTCTGTTCAGCAACCTGCCCAGGTCTAATTAATACTAAATCCAAAAAATGCCAAAAAATTAACAGAACTTTTCTTTGTCTTTGACTTGTCATAGCCTCGTCTCATCAGAGGATGCTGAAGAGACGTTTGAAGACTCTTGAGTTTCTATTGAATGAAGTTTGGTTAGTACTACATGCTGATGCAGCATGTCCTTCATCAGGGTGCTTGTGGTTTGATGATGAAAACAAAGCAAAACAAAAAATCTAATGGCGTCCTTGTCTCTCTGATAAAGCATTTATCAAGTTTAAGGTCGCTTTTTAAGTATCCTATTCCCAATAATTTACCCAACCGGAACATGAACAAAACAAAGGCACAGGTACACTAGGATAACTAGCTTAGCCAAAAGGCATAGCTTAACCTATGAAAAAGTATAAAGAGTGACATTTAGTGAGCCAAAGCTATGTCATTTTTCAAAAAATTATACGTAAACCACTGATTTTCATTTCTCCCACTGTTTTATCAGATAAAATGATCAGTTTTTGAGAGCTTATGTATGTATGGGAGCTCGGTTGCGCAGGTATTGTTTGAAGTCTGATAAGCTAAAGTTGGCCTTTCTAATCAGTCATTGACAGCCACATTCAAATGTTCACAGAACTTAATAAAGGCATCGTATTGATCTGAAAATAAGACCATCCTGGATAATAGATGACTCCCTTGTTAGGTTGGTATTTTTACGACGTTCTTTCTGAGTGTGCCATCTCTGCATGTCACTCTGTGATTCTGTATCCTTTCACCACTTGAACATTGTTCATTCTTCAAGTTAGCATCCTAGCTTCCTGATTAGCTTTTTCACTTGTACAGCTCTCAAGCCGTGCCGCTCTGGTACGTTGCTTCTCTCTGCCATTTTCCACAATACCCATCACTGAGGTTTTGTGGAGTAATGAGAGAGAGAGAGAGAGAGAGAGAGAGAGAGAGAGAGAGAGAGAGAGAGAGAGAGAGAGAGAGAGAGAGAGAAGATAGGGCAGCTGTTTACAGTTTAGTCCCCGAAAAATAAAAAAACGACCCCACTTTTTCAGAGGGGATTTCCCAGGAAAAAACATTGTCTTATATTTAGAACAATACGGTATTACATCCAATAAGCTTTCAGTCCTCTCTTTAGCTCCACATGGACTGTTTTCCCACATCTAACAAAGCCTGCTAAAACATCACTGGTCCATACTACTTGAACAACAACAGACAACAAACAGCAACCAGAACACTTGCCCAAAATCTTGTCCCTCGCCTACAGCTTCTGCATTCATATGCAGATATCTGTTTATAGAGGGTGGCTAAAAGGAGACAAGATGTGAACCCAAAGTCTTTGTATACCTGTCCATCCATCTCGAGCTGCCCTAAAAGAACACCACTCTTCTTTCAGACAGGCTCTGAATGTAAACAAACGTCACTTTGAGCTATTTGAGGAATTTGATGGATGCAGATCAATTTGGTTATGCATCTCAAACAGTGTAACACATGATCAGTCACAGCTTCTGTGGCTTTCATCGATCAAAAGGGAAATCTTAACATTCTGCTTATCAAGCTACCTTTTGAATCTTGTTTTATATAAACAGCAGCGATGAAAGTCAAAGTTCATTTAAAGGCTCTGTGAGGACTTTCTGTTCGACGTTGACTGCAGTGACACCTGTGTTTAGAAACAGAAGAATTTTCTAGAGTTAAGACTCTATTTCCCATAAGCACTTTCACCATCATCATCTCCATTTAACACTACTTTTCAAACCAAACCACTGATTCATAGAAATAGAATTTAGAATTGACCTATTTTGGTATTGATAATCTCATTTTAAACCATGGATCATAAACAGGCAAATATTAAAAATCCTCACAGGGCCTTTAAGATGTCACACTGCATAGTTACGTTATGTTATTATCTCTCATTGCTAAACTTATTTTGAAGGTGTTCGCTGATCATGAGGTAAGAGGTAAGTAGTATGTCCTTAATAAACAATATCTCTTCTAACAATGAAGGGTCAACTGTGCCGATGTAGCAACTTGTGTGTTTTCATGTAATTATGTTGAGTATATGTGTGTAGTGAAGGCGACAGTGAATGGATATTGTACTGGAGGTGGTAGGTGTGAAAGGGTGTCAGGGAAACTGACAGGATGCACAAAGCCTTTCACCCCCATGGCATGTGGCAGAGATCCCTCCCATGAGCCAGGGCCTCTACACTTATCAACCCATCCATTGTGAAATCAGCCGCCCTGGCCAACCATAGCCATGCAAAATACACCCCCTGCATTAAACACAATTTCAATCATCCTCAACCATCTCCCCTCTGCTTCACCCTCTCTCCTCCCTCTCCCTTTCCCTCGGCCTCTCCTCTCTCTCTCTTACAGTGAATAAACAGTTGTCATTGGCAGGTAGCTCAAAATGCAAATAGGGAACAAATGGATCCACTTGAACAGTCTTAATTACATGATATGTATTCCATGAATCACAAATGGTATAGTAGTGAAGATTCAGCAGCACAATATGGTGTCCCTTTAATAATTGATCTGAAAATAATGCCACATGAAAAAGAAAATCGCAGCACACCTTCTACACTCCCTGCATGTCTGCCTGCGTCACACGTAGTGCACACCAATGAGTTTGGGAATAAAGAGAAGCACCTTTTCACTGGGAGTGAAGACAACACTCAGGTTCTTCAGGACCAAAGGTTCACTGGCGCCGTAGGAGAAGTTGACTCTGTCGAAGGTGATGGAGCCTGTGTTCGGCCAGTCAGGCGGAGGCTGTTTGTCTGTCTCCCAGGGAGCTTCACTCTCCAGCTCTGCGTACTCAATCACTCTCTCCACTGACGTCATCTAAAAGAGGAAAATAATTACCAATGCTTATGAAAAATTGAGTTAACATCCAAGGCTCAAGATGTACAATAAATGTTTTAAAGGAACATTCCACTAATGAATTATTACTCTCCAATGCAGCTAAAGAAACCACATATTGATGATGAGTTGAGTTTCAAACATTAAAGCAGCAAAAGCTGAGTTTTTATTATTTTTAAAGTCTTGAAAATGAAAATTCCAGATTACACATAAGGTAAGAAGAGGACAAAAAAATCAAATACCAGACTGTGCTGCTGAAGGGGGAGCCCACTGTGAGAAAAACCACTCAACATATAAGCACATGAATGACCAATACACCACAGACCAACAAATATGAGAGGGTAGGGGTGTCAGAAAGGAAAGGTGTCCCAGCATAGTCACTCCTTGATATTTCTTAGCCAAGGGTTCCAGATTCAGTTCCAGTGATAGTCAGGGGTGCTTTTGTGTGATATTTCTCTGACCCATCCAGAAAAAAAAACACTGCTCTCAGAGGTTTTGGAGAGCTTTCTTTGACAGGTAAGAACCAAATGTCTAAATTCCAGGGAGAGCCTTAATAAAAAAAAAAACTTAAAGTTGTTTTTCCAGCCATTGCTATTTCCTTCACACACTTCAAAACGGATTGATAATGATTCACTACGATTTTTCTCACCATGTTCTCGATTTCCGCACTCTGCCTGACGCCCCACTGAAACATCCCCGTCAGTGTCACAGCATAAGACAAAGCCAGACCCACTGCACCTGGTTCCAGTCCTGTTAGGCAGGTGACGAAAAACAAATCCATTCATGAGTTAATCATCATAATCTTACAAATAACATCACATATCAGAAATGTTTAATGCATACAGTACCATCCCTGAGGAAAAGGCAGCCAAACGCGGTAATAGTGACAAAAATGGAGCAAATCCCATCAAGACGGACGGCAAACCAGCGAGAGGTTGTCAGGAATAAGAACCAGGCCTCTGTGGATGAACAACAGATGAATGACATAAGTTCTTGAATTTATAAAAGTGAAAACTACATATTCTTAATCTCACCTGAGTGCAGGTCTTGGTAATCATCAAATATTTGCTGAAATCTCTGCTGAACTTTGAAGGCACGGATGCTGCTCAGGCCTTGGAGGGATGAGGAAAGGTGGGAGAACACCGGACTCCGAGCTTCAGACGAATGAAAACATAGCACAGCATCTCCATTAGCATTCTGACAAACTTGAACTGAACCAGCTGAGATTACTTTTAAAACTTCAGTTGTATTTCTCAACACAAGCTCATTTCAAATTATAAACCAAGGACAGTTTTCTGAAGAGATTTGTTGATTTTTCTCAAGTACTTTACAACCAGTTGAGTGAAAAGAGTCATATTTTGAAGTTTCCTTTCAACAATTTCGTCTGTCAATTAATGCAGACAAAAGAATGTGTGTGGGTGTAGTGTATTACAGACATTTAATATTCTTTGGCTGTAAAACAGTTTGTATTTAGGTAAAGGTTGCATCTGAGTGGTCTTTTGTTTCTCTTTTTGTGAGGTTTACAAAACCAAAGACAAAAACCTAAATGTTTCCTCTGAGCTTTATAGAAGAACTTTTGTTCTATAAGATGATGGAACCTGTTGGCCAATGTGCGTTCGGGCTCTCAGCCCAGAATAAAATAGATGAACTAAAGCCTGCACTGGCCTAGTCATGCCCACTTGGCATTTTTCCCATTGTATGTGATGTCATGAACTCCCGTCTCTTGAGGAAACTGCGTGTGGCCGAGCCAGAGGCCACCGCCACCTTTAGCCTTTATGCTAATGACCATGGCTTTCTTCAATGGTCTATTAGCATTCCTGTGGTCTGCTTTTGTCTCTCTCTGCGAATGGACATGCTCACCCCACCAAATAAAAAAAAAGAAAAAATTACTGGTAGACTCCAGGCGCTTGATGTCTCTAGAGGTCTTCAGGAAGTAGCATCGCAGATATAAAAAGACAACAAGGAGGGGAGCGACAGGAACCAGGATCCAGGGAATGATAACGGCTGCTACTGCGATCACACCGATGACTTGAAGAAACACCTGGAAAAAAGAAGGAGAAGAAAAAGTGAGGATGACGTGCTGCTATTCTATTTCTTCAGGCAAAACAAGAGAAACTTTTTTCCTCCTGTTTGTGTGCGACCATCATGGACACACAGCGAGGTAACAGCAGGTTATGGGACTGAGGTTACGTGACTCACAGTGTGAAAGGAAAACGATCACAGTGCTAATTCTCACTTAGTAGCAGGTGAGAATTTACCTCTTGGCCACTGCGGCTCATATCCTCGGCTCTCCTGGGCTTTCCCTTCAACACTTCTGGCCTGTAAGCCTCCCTGGCAGAGCAGGCAGCCAGCAGGCAGGGCCACAGTGACTGGCAGAGGGCTCTGGGAACCACACTGTGGGTGTCTGATACATCACAGAGAAGCCAAAGAGCCCTCAACAACACGGTGACTCATCACCCGTGTTAATGTCTCTGTGACACATCTAGACCAGGATATCAGAGCTGCCTGAAGAGGATTGGAGGTGATGAGTCTGATGACAACAGAGCACACAAACCTCCTCTGTGTTTAGAAGCTGGGAGAAGCTTCCTAAAAGGAAGTGTGTGATTAGATATATTCAAAGGCATAATGTTTTTACGATAGCTCGTGAGTACGTCACATATTGTGATTCAAATACATCAACTGAATGGGATCATTTTGCCATGTAAGTTTTTATATCCATTTCTATGGGATGTCTGCAATTCTAAATTAAAAAAGGTTTTTCTTAAAGCTGCTAGGGTTAACCATAGACTGCATATAGAATGGACAGAGTGGCTCCGCCTTTTACCATTGTACGGTTTTGAGGCCAAAAAACCTCCGTCACGGGCACCGCCATTGTGCAGCCAGAGTCTGCACAGTAGAAACTATGAGGGGCTCTGAGAAAATCTGAGTGAAGCCGGCAGATAAAAATAATTTATTTTTTTTCTGTCGACAGTCTAAGCTCTTAACTCTCCTTCCTGGTGTATTTTACTATTCCCGAAAAAACTACACAAGATTGGCAGCTGTCCATCATCGTTAAACGAGACGTAAAAACCTTTTTTTAACCTCTAATAACTAATGATAAAGAAACTTTTCAGAAAAAAAGAGAACTTTAACAAAATGCAGCCCAATAATATCTAAATATCACCACAGCATACAGATGAGAGAAATATTTCTAAGAGGTATATTCATTTTTTAAAGTTTGACCACATCCCATCTGGAATGAATAGAGAGGCAGAGTTTTTGACCTATACTGCAGCCAGCCACCAGGGGGAGCAGTTTTTGTGGCCACTTCAGTTTAAGCCAAGCAAGATGACATTTAATTTGTTTTTTACAGTCTATAAGATTAACTATTGGTTCGTGTCCACTTGTCTGTGCATCTTATCTCTTTTTGGATTTTGTACTGTACATCCTAAGAAAGCTTTTTTTTTCTGCCAAAAATATTGCACCCTGCTTTATTAACACTTTACAAACAATTCAGGCATCATTTTTGTCTTTCAATACCTTCAAATAATACAACTTTTCATGTGAATATGACTCATATTAAGTCTAATGAGACACTTTTAACCAAAAATAAGATCTAAACACTTGCTTGGATTTCTTTTTTTGAACATCTGGTCTTGTTTGTTGTTTTACAACCAGTTAAAAACTACTCACAGGAGCTTTGAGGACAGAAAGTCCTCGAACATATAAAACATGTAAGTTATTGATATAGTTTTTCATTTATCATAAAAAAAAAATAATAAAAATGTTTCTTGCTGAGGTTTCAAGAGGCAGTTCTAAATTATTGTGTTTGATCATTCACAAAAACAAAGCAAGAGCTCAGATTTCTAAATAAATCTGAGCTGTTAGTAGATCAAATGTAAAACAACATATTTCCATGTGAAATTAAACCTTTTTTCATGCAATAAATCAAAAGATTTTGTTAATTTCAATCATGTTACACTTTTACAAAGAGCCATTCATGTAATGTGTGTGTTTGCCGTGTTTCCACTGAGGAAAGTAACCTGAATATTTCTTTCAGCGTTGAATGTGAGAGCGTTTCTTCTTCCCTGAAAGGTACACTGTGTTACATATTTCATACTTGATTCAAAGATGATAAAACTGAAACCTCACACCCTGAAATTAGACCCATCTAAAGAGATGAATCCTCAGACGTGGAGATTAGGATCGAGCGGTTACCTTCAGTGGTCTCACACTGGCCCAGAGAGATGAAAATTTAATTTAGTGCCTTAATTACGGATGTTATCTGCCACTTAGGCACAGGTTTAAGCATGATCACTTTCAGTGTAGTTTTATGATGAAAAGCTACTCGATTCTATTTGCACGTCCGATAAGAGGGGTATTACCAGTCTCACCATTGCTGTAGTGGAGCTCGCACAATCAAACAGTGAGTGGAAGCTACTGAGCACAACTGATCCTGAGAATTTCACAGTACATAAGTTTCAATCTTAGCCTTGATGGAAGGCTAACCAGACTGCAAAGTGAGATGGGGGCACATGAGCCTTTACTGCGGGTTATCCAGGCTCCCCTGGAGGGAGATCAAATATTAACTGAACGAATGTCTTGTGGTATATTCTGTTCATCTTAGCGACAGTGACACTGCTCGTTCATGTTTGTCGACTGGTTCATTTAAATTTTAATTGCCCCCATTAAGGTCTTGGGCCCTGCTTGTTATCTCACGGCGGGGTCATCTGAGGGGACAGAGAAGGAAAAGGAAGCATGAGATAGGAGTCTTGCCTCGTCCTGCTCCCTGGGGCCCGCCGCCGCCAAGGCCATGTTTGATGTGATCCATTTGCGTGGTCTGCCGCTTATCATGTCAGCATCGGGAACACCATGGCCCCCCACCCACACTACACACAGATGCCTCAGATAAGTCATCCAACAAGCATACACCTCACCCCCCCAGACCACTTCCATATCTCCTATGAAACCACACAGGAACAGAAAACTCCCAAAGCCACATCCCGCTGCACATAAAAGTGGATAAAAGGATGAAAGGTTTTGTATACAAACAGTTTAAATAAAGAATTAGCACTAATTGCTCTTTAGCAAGAAAAGAAAGCTACCGCACGCATGTGATTCAGTCATTCAAGCAAACTGGGCGCACTGCTGCGCCCAAAGACCATTGAGATCTCTGCTGACCCTAATTGCTTTATTTTCTCAGGGATCCTATCAGCTCTTTGATGTCCAAATAAATGTAGAAAATTGAAGTTAATTGCTATATTTGTGTTTGGCAATGATAGCGACTGTTGTTCCACAGCAGAAAATAAACACTTTTCTTTAATTAAACATCCCTGCGGACACAAGGAATCGGTACGCTTTTTACAACCTCTTTTTCTTCCTCCCTTTATTAACTGTCAGTGTGCAATATTTGCCACTGGGAAAAAAAAAATGTGCAAACAAAACAGGAAATGAAGAGAGAGCGTGGTGAAAAGGAGAATTCCTCAAAAGAAGTCCTCTGTCATCGCTGGAATTTTTCTTTTTCCCTGACAGAGCGGCACAATAAGTTGCAAGGGTCAGTGGCACAGAAACAAAACAGGGCTGTTCCACTCTGACTCTGGAACAAAAGCAGTGACCCAATCCTTTCTGGGCTGTCTTTAGGCTTTATTTTAGCATTAAACACCCAGATGCTGCGGCCTTTTCTTTGAGAGAAATGACTGTGGACACCTCCTTCACATTTTCCCTTTCTGGGCCATTTTCACTTCATAAAGCTGCAGTCAATGTGTTTTTGTGTGTGGTGAGGAGGGTTTGACACATACTGTGGTGGTCTCAGTCACTGTCTACATTGGTGGCTCAAGTAGTCCTAGGATTAGGCCTTTGTGTGCGGTGAAAAGGTAAAAGAAGTCACTTATTTGGGCTCAGTCAAGCTGCTGATTTCCAACCCCATTTTGGAAATAAGAGAAAGCCTTTGAAATGCTCTCTCTCTCTCCCTCTCTCTCTCTCTCTCTACTATAAATCACTTGTGTCCAGAAAATCATTCAGCCACTGCTCTTTTTTCCTTCCTCTTGAAAACAACACAAAAACTGCTTCTCAAATCAGAAGTCGCTCCCAGAAAGCGAAGAATTCATTCTCTGCATCATATTGACGAGATTGTAGATTAGATCAGGACTTTGTTATGTAAGTTCCCGGGACTGTTGGACTGAGTCAGAGTAGCTGAGGTGCTGGACCGCGGCATCATGGGAGACCACACATAAACACAAGCTGGAAGCTGTCTGATGAACGGCCAGCTGAGCACACACACACAAACACTGAAGAATGTTTTCTTTGTTTTAATCCTAATTTGATTGAAATGGAGTCAAAAAAAAGTTGTGTAATTAATCTGTAGACTTCTCACCCCTCTGTGTCACTTCACCTCGTGCAGGAAAACAATAGCGCTGACATTACACAGTGCTAAAGGGGATTTATGGCCCTTCTCCAGTGTTTCTCAGGATAACCTGTGTAACGCCTGCAGCGAGTGCATTCTTCACTCCTTCTGTCACCGGCGTGGTAAAGAAGCTGAGAAAGCTGGTGAAATCCCATCCTACAGCACTCGCGGTTACGTCAGCAGTTCTCATATCCCACAAAGCCGGTGAAAAGACCTGACACACAATGTGGCACAATGTACGGACTCACACAACGATCCACCCGCCAGTGTTTTCAGACAAAGGCCATTTTTTGCTCTGTGTTTGTGCACGTCTTGGTTACTTCTGTGCTGAGTTTGTGAGTGCATGCCTCTAATTTTCTCTGCATGCAGATTTACGAGCCAATAGTTATTAATGTTTTTATGCCACTTTTAAATTTGTGAGATTTAGACAAACAAGCTGACAAAATGCATTTAAAGATGACCCTCTGAATGCAACCGCAGACCCCACAGTTAGTGGTGTGACTTGGTCAAGAGCCTTCACACAAAATCCTCCACTGAAAGACCCCTGAACTCACCCCTCATTGTCTTGGTCTCCTCCTCTGCCCCTTCTGTGAAAATAGAGGCAACCCAGGATTTAAAGGTCAAGGCTACACAAAAGCCGACAGTCCCGAAAGCCTGAGGTGTTTTTAATTGACATTTCTGTCATTGTCCTGTGACCATAAAGGAGGAAGAGAAAGAGGCTTTTTCACAATACATTAAATTACTACTAAATGAGACCTGTGAAAAAAGTTGGGCTGTGGGGTGTAACCAGGTTCCCCCAGCTGGAGGGAATCCCCTTGTTAGGCGGGTTTGAGGGGGCTGTGAAGTGCTTACTCCACCATAAAGGGAGGAGGCTCTGGTGCAAATCCTTGCACAGAAGCGGCCTCTCCCCATAGAGAGAGATAAACCAGTTAGGCCATTGTTTATGAAGTTTCACTTTATTCCCCCCTGACAACCATTTAAACAATGACTATGGGGAAATGTCCCTCCACGAATGAGCAACAATAGTCGGGATCAGCAGCTTTTCTGCGCGGCTAATACTTTGATAAAAAGAGTGAAAATGGTCCTTCCTGAAAGCATTAAAGAGTGCTGCATGAAAGACACCTGCAAACAAGAGTAGAAAGCAGCACAAACAAAAGTGTTTTGTTCGAAGGATGCCACTTTTGTCCACTATCACTATCACTTCCCTTCTTTCTGGTGCTGCAAGAGATCAGCAGAAATAATGTGCATGGTGCGTAGCCTGCAGAAAACTCTCACCGCAGCACAGAAACAAGTTTGAAACTGTTTGTTTTTAAGTGTTTAACAAGTTAAAGTGAACGTGTAGGGACGGACAAGTTGTGTATGAAGTTTGATATGCGCATCACAGGTCTTGTCCCGTCTACTTTCACTGTTTTCAGTAGGACCTATAAGCAATCTACAAAGTTATTATTTTCCTCCAGCCATTATTCACCTTATTATCAAAATGAGGGAAACCATAGCAGACAAAAAGCTTTTGTGCATATGATCTTTTGTGCTTTCAGCATTTAAGATGGCTTTTGTCTACTGTGAGATGGGTATCTGCCACAAACATCACTCAGGCATTGTGGAGGGGGGATTCGTTTTCAGTGCGCCTTTGTTCTATTCTTTGGCCCGAACCAAAGAGCCACGCCTGCTCCTCTACCTCGAATTGTGCAGCGAACATTCCCTTCTTTGTGGTGCTAGGTGCATGAGCTGGCTCATCTCCGCGGGCTTTCGTGGGAGATGGCTGTCACGGTGGCAGGGTGGCATTCGGTAACCCAACCTGGCCGTGCACCAGGGTGGCCCTTGGCTACCTTGGCTACGACTGCGGAGCATTAGGTGAATTGCGCCGAGAGGTGCGGGTCCCTCACTTGGATCTGTTCCAACTGACCTGTCCCCTTCCCCCTCCACCACGCTCCCAGCTCTTCTCCTGCAGACACATCATACGCCTGCTGCTCACACTTCTTCTCTTTGCCACTCAACACATCATCCTCGTACCCCCTCCTCCTCCTCCTCCTCCTCCTCCGTACTGTTTCCCTCCCCATCACACCCATCATCCACTCACCTTTTATTCCCTCTTTGGTACCTTTTTACTCTCCCAATAACTCGCTTATTCTCCATACACATTCTCTGAAGATGCCGCTTCTGTTGTGTCACAGTGAGGGAGCCACGCCCTCAGCCTATGTGCACACTTTTATTAAATCTGTGCAGGCGCTGGGCTGCGCTGGCGGGTAATCCTACAGTAATTGTTTCCAGATTAGGGGACCCGGACCACAAAGCAGGTTTAGCCAGGCATGAAATGGCCTTCCCATGCTGCAGCGCCAGCGACCAAACCTGCCGAGGTGAGACTCACCTGAGTAAAGTCCACAAACGTCCATGGGAGCAGAGAGTCCAGGTAACCAATGTCCTTTGAGAACCTGTTGAGGATCCTTCCTGGGAAACAACACAAGACGACAAAAGAAATGTGACGACGGAAGAGCAGATAGACGTGAGATAGAAACACGTGACTGGAAGCAGAATTTTTCTGCTTATTAAGACGTCAAATGTAAGGATAGAGTAACATTAAGAAAAAAGACATTTTGTTTTTCCTCCTTTTTTAAGAGACGTTAAAGAAACTCTTACCACATTCTCCTCCATTTTTATTCAGTTGAGCTCATACATCGAGCGTGACATCAGAGCAACAACACAGGCCTTTCCAGTATAAACAATGAATCATTATTTGTCTAGAATTTCATAAAGACTGCCCTACTCTTGGCTGAATACGTGAGGGAACCCTTTGTTCGTGAACAAAAGGGCAACAGAAGCCACGTACCTGCCTTTATTTTCTGAACGGCAGTGTCGGTGACATTAATTGAGTTGCATCCAATCTGCTCAGGTGTTCATTATTTCGCCCAGTGCTCTGCAGGTGCTGCCTTTTATTCAGACTCTTCAACTAACTTTGCCCCCCGCCCCCCACCACCACCACTTTCCCCCCTCCTTATTCTGATCCCACAGCACATAAGATTACACTCCAGCTGCTTTCACACACTGTTTACTGCAGGGTCAGTGATAGCAAATCCCCACACTACACTCGCTAAAGGCAAGCAAGACAGAAAAGGCTTTCTCTATCTCTGTCCCTGAAGGAAGCCCTCAGACTCTCAGAGGCAGACAAAAAAAGTAGCAGAGCGGTGCCAGAACAGCCACAACAAGAGCCGGGCTCAAGTTAAAAGCCATGAAAAAGCAGTTGTGTGGAGTCTATGGTGTATTTTCCAAGTCAAAAGCCTACAAAACTGTGTCATAATGCTTGTCCTGTGCTGCAGAAACGCTCTCATGTCGACACATTACTGAGCAGACACAACACCTGTTTAAAGACATTGTAAATAAAGAACACACAGGTTCAGACAAAGTGAAGCCAAAAACTTAAGCACACAGGGGAGTTTATCTTGGCTTGAAAGGGATATGAATCTGGGTGCGACTTGGTACGAGGCACAATGTGACGGTATGGCGCTCTGGAGGCGTGGCAGAGCCGTGGCACCACTGACCTAAAAGTTGCCTCCCAGCTCCCCAGTCAGTCCTACGGAGGTGGGCCCTGTAATCACCTCTCTCCACGGCCGTAAGCAGCTTACAGCTTTATCCAAAATGCCGCTCCTGCCTAAAAACATGCATGCAGACGAGGCCGGGCTCCCCATAACAGCCATTGCATAAAAACCCAGCCAGAGCATTATTCCCCGCAACAACCCAGCAATGCTCCAAATCAGCACTGATTCAAAGTCAAGTGGCGTAAGCATGTTGTACACTTGGAGGCAGACTAATCTTATTCACAGTGTGAGTGCCCCTTTAGCATACAGACATCCCGAGGGGAGGGTTCATGCAAGGGGGTAGAGCTGCGACTATACCAGTGGAGAATATTCCTGCTTCAGCCTGGCACTGGGGGAAGTACTTGTCAAAGTGTGTTTGCGAAAGATCCAATAATATTTTTATGTAATTTTACTGTCTAAGCCACAGATGACCCAAATTCATGCATATCTGACAAACAATGGCAATAAGAAAAGGCTGGGTTTCTCTGGGTTACATCATACTATGGTTAGAGGGTGTTAGAGCAGAGAACATCAGTCAGCTATCAGCTGTTTGACAAGCGGCTCAGTTAACACAGAGTTTCAGAGGGGATGAAGTGAAAGACCCTTCTCCATCCTGCACACACTAAAGAGGGGATACATTACAGTGATGCAGTTACACAAAGACATTCGCTGCATGGAGATGCCTATGAGGTAAGATCTGCGTGGGACAAAGGCTTCAATCACTTTGGATGGTTGTCAACAATATCACCTATTGTGTGGAGACGGGGTAGATGTCTCAGGATATCAGCAGCATTAGTATCAAACAATTTCTCATGGTTGAAGACTCCAGTGGTGATTTGCGCCACTTTTCCAGGCTCAGGAAATATCAAGCCCTCCCAACTAAGGTGGCCCCTTAAGGTGGAGATATGAGGTGAGCAGGGCCCCCAATCACACTTAAAGAAATGGAACAGTGGGGTCCAGCTAGAGAAGGGCGTGTGGCAAATCGCTGTTCCCTGTAAACATCAAGATAAGGCGACGACTCAGAGCCGCTCCATGTGTGGGCCCCGGTGCAGACGGAAGGGGCCTTTCAGTGAAGCAAGTGCGATAATGAAGGAATACTGGGGAGGGGGGTGCCAAGGCTGGAGGTGGCACAGCTCACCTGCACTTCCATGAAGGGGCCCACAGGCCTGGGGCAGCCTCCCACCGCCGGCGCCTTGCTGCCAATACTAATACATTCTAAATCCATTCTCTTCGCTCACACCGCCAGGCTCCTGCAATCTCCTCTCCTTCCCTTTCATGCAATTAAATAGTGGAAGTGCCGAGCGAGGGGGAGCCCTATCAGCCGCGCTGCACACACACACACGGCTCCATCTCCACATTCAATTTACACACCTCGATATCATCACCTTCTCTGCAGTACTTCCTCCACTCTGCTCTTAACACTCTTGCATCCCAGACCTGAAATACAGACATTAAAAACATTGCCTCTGTAGACACAATTAGAATCTCACATCACCGACTACAGACCGTCTAATGTTCCTGCATCAACAGCAAACTGAGTGACACCCAGCGCTGAGATGGCCCACTATGCTGAAGTAAAAGAGGACAGTAGAAGTGTATATGTGTGTGTGTGTGTGTGTGTGTTGACTGAAACTCCTTCACTGTGCTGATGAGCTGAAGCCCTGGCCTGCAGTCTCTGAGGGGATTAGCCCACTCAATGACACTAAATTACAGGGATCAACATCAGCTCAACACATCCACCGCTGTCTGTGCTGCTCTAACTGGATCACATTTGGGTGAACAGCTGTAATAAGACTGTACATATTGCTAAAAATGAGCAAACGTGAATATTTTGAGTCGTATAAATTCACAGAAAAGCGCAGTCTGCGGATTTATCGCCATCATCTACGTATCTGTGTGTCATCAAACAGCATTGTTAAAATATAAAAGTTTTAATCAGCAAAAGCCCCAAACTCTATCTACACAGAGCAAAAGATAAGACAGAAATATGATTGAAATACCACAGAGGCGTTCAGTGGCTGATAAAGTAGAGCTACAAAGCCCCTCCATCGATCATAATTCATCACTGCTGTGCTCTTTTGTTGCATTCGCAGAGTAACAAATAAGACCTTTGTGCAGCCACGCTTGAAATGGTAACCTTTAACTCTCACGGACAGCTATCAAACAGCAGCACAAACCCAACACATGTAAATCGTGTCAAATCCTTCATGACACATAAGCGCAAAGTACGCGTCACTTGCGAGTATCGTCAGACACGAGAGACGGAGCCGCGGCGTTCACGGAAAGTCTTTTAAGAGAAGTAAGACATCAAGGTGGAAACAGAAAAGGAAGAAAGTGTAAGAGAGACTCTGCAGATCGGATTTTGTCTCTCTTTACCCTGATCTTTTCTTCTAGGTTACATTCAAGAGGATGAATCAGAAAGTACAGAGCAAGAAAACGAAAGTTGGAATGAAAGTGAATGAAAGTCTTTTATTTTGTATTGATACAAAAGGTCAAGTTATTTTCTATTATACTGCTGAAAGGATAAGGACAAAAGAAAGAATGTCTGAGGGATATTTTCTGTAAATCTGGTCAAATACACACTCTGCAGCCTGAAGGCCGAGCTCTGACAACTGCACTGGTCATACAATAGTTACTGATAGCAGCACAACAGCAATCAGATAGCAGTGTCTGTTAAGCCTCTCCTTTACTGAGCTATTAAACAGATTATTGCATTATTCAAAGTGTTTGTCCTCCTCTCGTGCAATTACTAAGCAAGGCACACCCAGATAAGCTGTCAGGTAGTCCGGTACATAAAACAGCAGCAGCAGAAAAAACGAAAGCCAAAGATTTTAAGACCTGTGGTGTTTGCACCAAACACAGCTCCGCAAAGGAAAGCTTTGTCGCTACACCCACTCCTAATGCCAGGAGAAACCGCAAGCTCCCGAACACCCTCAAATCATATTTAGACTTGTGTTAACAGCTTATTATGACTCATTATACAGGCACAAGTTCCCTTCTTGTAGAGAATTCCCACCCGAGCTGATTGTGTTGAACATGCGTGTCACTATGAAGAGATTAGGCTGAGTAATTATCTGCTGACAGGTGAACAATGCCCAAGAAAAATTAAAAGTTATCAAAGTGGGCCACTTGACAGTTGACTTTGGATGTCAATGACTGATAGTTATGACATTACTTCACTTAATTAAAAGAAGTCTTTAATTAAAAAAAAACAAAGACAAAGATACAGAAAAGAAAAAAAATCTAGAAGAGAAAAACAATTTGGGATGATTTCAACAAATCTTGCTCTGCTTGATAAGGCGACAAAGAAACCCCGTTAGATCAGTCAAACCTACTCAAAGTGTTTGCTCACGTTTAAAATCAGGTCCATCTTCAAACTGCACCGACCCATCGGACAGAAAACGACAGAATAGTGAAATAATCGTACATTTTTTTTAAGCAGCACTTCACACGCTAGCGTGCTTATTATGGTGCTGTGCAAATTTACACAGCTCAATAATCCAAACAGTCCACTCTGCAGGATCCAGTGCAAACACTTTGAATTTAAAATGATTGTTTGCTTTTGTTTAAGTGCTTGATAATGAAAAAAGATAGGCTCTCTTTACTCTTTTTTAAACACATTTTAAATGATTATTAAGCCATGTCATGAGGTTTTCTCACTGAATTTGATCTTTTAGTCAAACAATCCACTGCAGCAATTCCCCCCCAAAAATAAAACACAATTTCTTAGAGCAAAAATAACTAAACATAAAGCTTGTTCTGCTTTAGCTGATTTAATAAAAAGATTTTAAAGACGGGTGATTTAATTCTATTTCGGTTAAAATGATACAGTTGGGTTTTTTTTTTCTAAAACTATGATCATAAATACTTTTCAGAGGAGTAAGATCAAAATTTGGAGCCTTTTTGGAGCCTGATTTCAGAGAACTTGACAGCAATAACAAGCTGTGGAGTTTAAGGCCAAACATATGGATGTTTGTGATGTGCATGGAAACACAACAGAGTCAGTAACAGTCTGCTCTCTAGTGGTCAGATGTTAGAAAAATAACTTCTACAGGATGTTTGCTTCCTCCATCATCCCAGTGAATCCTTCATCATTCGAGAGGAGGTTGTAATTTCACACTTACAGTACTGACAACTTAACAAGGAGGCAGGCAACTCACCAATTGGATTCACGTCGAAAAAGCGGACGGGGGTCCGGAGGATGGCGTTAAACATGCTGTTGTGTAAGGTCTGAGCCGAGCTCACCAGGACGTTAAAGAAGACCAAGGAGCGGACGAAGCCAAACACTACTGAAGTGGCTGTTAAA
Source organism: Labroides dimidiatus (assembly GCA_030710495.1). NCBI lineage: Eukaryota > Metazoa > Chordata > Actinopteri > Labriformes > Labridae > Labroides > Labroides dimidiatus. The sequence goes on along the minus strand of CM061160.1, from coordinate 11,162,495 downwards.
CCTGACAAAAGCACAGAAAAAAATCCATCAGCACACTACAAAGCTATCTTTGTGCCTCCCCCAAGGTCAGCTATGCATTTCAGGCCACTATTAAAGATGCAGAATGACACAAAAAAAACAGATATATTCCACTTAAGTTCTTCCTTCAATTACATTTTTTTTTGTCTTGAATGTGGATTATTCACTGTGAATACAAAGTGTGAAAGAGTGCAGAGGTTGAGAGTCACAGGGAGACAATCAGAACAATCCAACAGCAGACAACAAGAAAGGCACTGCTATCTCTCTGTACAGCTGAGGCCCGTGTACACATACACTGGGCCTTGAAGGCCTTGGGCCACAGCCAAAGAACTGTGGATCTGTTCATTGAATGCCTGGTGTATTCAGAGTCTCAGCAGTACACAAAAAGCAATGTGCACTCAGTGAGCTTCACCTGCGTAAACACCTAGGTACAGGTCAAGGTCCAGCTGCCGAGGGAAGCTGCCATTGAGGTGCTCTGTCACATTGATGTGCTTCTGTTCAGAGGCCCTGCAAGTCAGCCACAAAAGAACCAAAAGTCTACAAGGACAAGTAAACACAACGAAGACATAAAGCTGCAACACGAGGAGACTGTACAAAACACATCTCCCCAGCCTGAAACACAAGGTCAGTTTCCACAAGGGAGAGACAATGCCAAAGGCTGCGTGGTTCACTTTCTTTGTATTGAATCATCATTTCTGATCTGGGAACGGCTAGCTATAAAAAAAAAAAAAAAAACGCTTTTCTTATTTTTCACCAGCATTGTCACCTTTTATGCAGTGTTAAAGAAATGTATTCTCACCAGCAAGCCAGCCACCAGTCCTGTAGCACAAATGTAATCTAAAAGGCAAACACACACAAGCTAGTGAATATCGTCCAAGAGTCAGAAATCAACATTTTACAAACAGGTTAAAAACATGTAGTTCGATAAAAATAAATAAATAAAGTCTACTGATTTAATTTATGTTTCCAAAAACTATAGAACACATGATCAAAAAGTGGACTCACATGTGCAAGGGCATTCAGTAAAATGAGGACCAAGAGGACCAGGAAGTTGGCGCCTGCTCTGAACAGTTTCACATACACACGCAGGCCGATGTTTCCTTCTGAGCGCCGTTCTTCCTCCGCATGTTGCACCACCTTCAGACAGACACTAGTATAAATATCATCCAGGAACACTTCAGATAAGGCAGTAATAAGCAGCAGAGAAAACACGAGTACCTTCTGCCCTCTAGTGGCAGGAAAGATGTACAACAAGTTTTTCTTCCCAACAATAAGAAAGCTGTATGCTTAAACTTGATGGAAAAAGGCTTTTTACCAATTACAGTAAAGTCTGATATACCTACCACTTCAAGTGGCTCTGCTCCCTCAATCAAAGAGTACTGAGAGGTAGAGAGGGAGGACATAGAGGACTTTGAGTTGTCAGGGAGCGAACGGGCACAGTGGGAGAGAGTCCCAGGAATTGAGGTCATGCCCTGCCTCGCCTCCTCCTTGTCCTCCTCCTCCTTCAGCAAGGAGATAAAGTCCAATCCAGAGCTCTGCAACTCACTGAAGGTGCCACATGCCACCATCTGACCCTGAGAGGGCCAGAAATGAGATGCAGGGAAATGCAGGAAAACGTGGACACGCATACCAGAGTTGAGCAGTGGAAGCCAAGTGTTAGAGAAAAGAAATTAACCCACAGTATAATCTCTGTGTTGTTTGATTTTTTGGTCTATTTGTGTCTCTTTCTGACTCCCAAAGAGGAAAAATCATCTTGTAGACTTTGCACTTACAGTTCCAACTGTGTATCAACCTATTCTAAGCAATTAAAGCCATTAATTAACTCTCACCTCCTTTAAAACAAGAATCTGATCTGCAGCCTTCAGGTACTGAAGTTGATGAGTGACCAGGATACGAGGCTTCTTTTTTAAAAGGCCACAAATACATCTAAAAAGGAACATACATCACAACATTAATAACAAAACATTTACAGCACCTTCTCTTTAATTTCAGGGGTAACACTTACTCTTCAAAGAGGTGTCGTCCCACCTCAGCATCCACAGCACTAAGAGGGTCATCCAGCAGGTAGATATCTGCATCCTGATACACGGCTCTGAAAAAAACATACACGATGAGGTCATCTTCACCATAGAGAGAAACGAAAAAAGTAGCTTTGTGTTCTAATAACCAGCACACCTTGCTAAGCTGACTCTCGCCCTCTGACCTCCACTTAGGTTGGCTCCTCGGTCTCCAACGTGTGCTAGGTCACCACCTGGTAACAGGTCCACATCCTGGACAGAGTCCATCACATTTAAGCACGGCACACTTCATTTATGCTAAAAATGTTTCCGATTCCTGGACCACACAAGCTCTGCTCACTCTCTTGAGGGCGCATGCTCCCAGAACTCTGTTGTACTTCTTGGGGTCGAGCTCTTTGCCAAACAGGATGTTGCTTCTGATTGTTCCAGGTAAAATCCAAGGTTGCTGAGATGTGTACGTCAGCTCTCCTTTCACCTTCACCACACCGCTTTCCTGACTCAGTTCTCCCAGGATGGCGTTGAGGAGGGAAGACTGACGTGCACAAACACACAGAATAAGAATAAATATTTCACCTTAGATCATTAGGGGTCGATGAGGAGACTGAAACTCAGAGCTGAACTGGAACAAAGTGTCACTTACAACTGCTCCCATCAATGAAGCTCCAACACTTTATAATAATGTCAATAAAGTTTGTCAGAGTTTCTATAAGTGATTTTGAGGTTCACACTAACACTAATGTATCATAACTAGGTGAAGTCGTCTCTTAGTTAATTGTTTGTAAAGAAACAATAAGCATATTTCCACAAAGACTATCAATAAGTGGAATTTAATTTAACCAAAAAAGCATTATACTGCCTGGACACAGCTGCTAACTCTGAGCAGTTAGCTTCCCATGTTAGCAGTATTATAATCAAACAGCGGTGTTTAGGATAAATTGGTGAAATAAAAAGAGTCTTTGTATTTTTTTCAGATTGAAATATTAAAATTCTTGATTGCATCATTTAAGAACACTATATGAATAAATGTTTTGAGTTCTTTAAAGATTATGATTGTCTCTGTGAGGCTGTGAGGACGATCAGTTTGAAGAGGATTGCAGGGACACCCTTCAGCCGGAATCGCACGCACACTGTCGTGATGACATGACTCTTTTTTTGTTTTGGCAATGAATGGAGATCAGATCTTCTTTTTGACACTACTTTTCTTTGTTCAAGATCAGATACAGAGTCATCAGATACAAAGCAACAGGCTAAGGTACTTATTAAAAGTTAGACAGCACTGTTGTTTGAAACGTGACAACAAGCAAACTTTGTCAGTTTGTACTGCAGTTTAGTTGCCGGCTGTATTTAAGTGCCTCTCACAGCCTGGTGTCTTAGATGTGTCTGTAGGCTAACTTATAGCGTTAGCGTATCCTTATGTCCTGCTAATCCACAAAGCAGCGCTAACGTAACCTCACTCTTCATTTTACTGACAGACTCTCAAGTTTGATCAGATCACTGCAGTATAACTGCTGTATGTGGGATGGAATGAACATTATCACAAACAGCTTAACCTGTGTTTTAGCCTTTAGCTCATGTTTTAGCCTTTAGCCCGTGCTCTATTGCTCTCCCGTTTAGCTTTCTTCTTTTTTCCTGTCCTTTTAATCCCAGACATTTTTTTCAGCAGAGAAAATCACAGATCTCTCATCTCACTGCTAAACATCGTTGGCCAGCGTCAATCTGGTCCTGTCTGACCTGATCAGGAAGCTACGAAATAGCATTTAGAAATAACCTATATTGGTGCTGATAATCTCATTTTAATTCATAGATTGGGATCAGGCTTATATCTAGAAGTAAAAGTTTTTCAAGATCACTTAGAAAGTCCTCACAGTCCCTTTAAGAACAGACCTGACCTTTCCAGCCCCAACAGGTCCGATTACTGCCAGGAGCTGCTCTGTCTTCACAGTGAACGAGACGTTCTGTAACGTTGGAGCCTCGAGCATCTGGAAGAAAAGAAAACAGACTCAAACCCTTAAACTTAACTTAGTCTGTAAAACTTATTTATATATTTCAAAGTCGCTGGACTTCAAGTTTATCTCATTCACACCCTTGAGGAATGGATGCATTTTGAATGTGAACAAGGTATAAATAGAAAAGAGAATCATGTTGCTAATAATTCTCACCTTATCCCAGAAGCATATTAAATCCTGAATCTCCACCACACACTCTTTTTCTGCTACAGGCAGACCCAGATGATGAGGAGCAACTTCATCGAGCAGGAGGAAATTCTGAGAAGAAAAGTTTTTCAGTCCCACAGATGGAAACCAATACTAAAGAGTGATGTCCTTGGTACTGACCTGTATCCTTCTGATGCTGATGAGAGACTCAGAGACCTTTTCTATGGCATAGGGAAAGAAGAGCGTGATGGTGAGTCTGACAGCTCCATAGAGGGAAACAGCCATAAACATGCTGCTGGCAGACAACGTGTTGCCCGTCAGGACGTAGACGCAGACGGTGATGAAAATTATGATCTTGCTGCCCACAAAGAAAGATGCCATGTTGAGCCCTCGTAGGTACGAGCTTTTCATGATCGTTGAGATTTCCAGTCTGGAGATCAACAAGACGTAAAGTCAGGACAATCTTTACTTCTGACGATCTTGGAGAAATCTTTTTTTTTTTTTACAGCTCTACAACTTACCTTCTGACCTCATGAACCAATGCTGCAAAAGGCTTCTCCCACCCATACATTTTTATAACCCGGATCCCAGAGATGACTTCATTCATCATGCGCATTCTGTCGTCAGTTAAGACTGCTGTTTGAGCCCTGAAACAAACCAACAGAAACAAATTGCAGAAATGCCTTCTGATGCAGCTTATAGCTTTGTAAAATAACATCAAACCTGAGACTGGAGAACAAGTGTCCAAACATCATCTGGAGTGGCATCAAGATAAAGAGGACAGCCATTCCCGCGAGGCACGATGGGCCGATTGCATAAAGCAACAGTATTATTACAGTCCCTGCTTGAAGAGGACTGATCCACAAAAAGTGCAAATATAAGGTGCTCTGAGAGAGATAAAGAGAGGAAAAACACTGCGAAAAGTCCGCCTGATTGTGAAATATGAGTTTGAGATAAATAAGATAATTACCTCATCAAATTTGTTGACATCGTTGGATAATAGATTAACGACATGTCCTGTGGTAGTTTTGGCCAATGCCCTGCTGTTAAGAAAAAGAGCCTTTGCAGAACAAAGATGTGAAATCAAACTCATGAATAAAACACGCAAGAGGTCAACATGTGCACATAAATGTGGTTCAAAGACTGACCTTCCTGTAGATCATGTGACACATGGCCACACGGATCTTCATACCCGCTCTCTGAACATGGTAGAAGTAGAGATGATGAAGGATGGCCATGGTGATGGTTGACAGGGAGATGCATGCAGCGTAGCCGTAGGCCTCATAGACCGCTGATGTGTCGGTCGGGTCGTAGCGCTCAAAGTACTCGATCATCTTCCCCAGAAGCAGGGGCTGGATGACTTTTAAAACTTCCTGATAGAAAATGAGATGTAAAGCAAACATGTGAGTGTGCTACCAAACGTTTTCTTAATGTGACTTTTACACTGCGTTTCTTTATTTTCTTATGTTTAGGTTGACAGCAGCTGTGAAACTTATAGAAATACCTGAAAGTGTCACAACAGCCCTTACACAGCATTAACGGCTGCAGTGAACCCCTTTAAAGCAACTATAACTCCACCGAAAGTTGTTTTTGCAAGTGGCAGACTCAGATAAACACTTTGATGTCACTGTACCTGTACAAAGATGTATATCCCAATGCGTGAGTATGACCTCCAGTAGCACTGAATAAGAGCTTGAGTCAGACTCGGTGTGCGCAGCTCCTTCGCTGCCTGTTGAACCTCTCTGTTCCAGTAGCTTTTGAAGGACACAAAGACACAATCAAACTATGTAACTCACAATAATGAACTGTCGCACTCCTTTAGGCCTCTTCAGAGAAACCACAAGAAGCATTAATAATCCTCTATTATAATATCTCGCTCGTATGGAAATGAACCGACTAAGAATGCATTTTACACGACTGCAGAATTAAGAGCGAGGCTGTCTGCAGTAACGTCTCTACATGATAGAGCATTTACTGAGGCGCTGTAGTCAATTATTGTAGCACTGCATCATAATGACAAAACAATTAATGAGATTTTCCAATTTGGACTTCAGCGTTGGACTGAATCCTAATTAGATGTGATTAATAAGGAAGCAATAGTGTTTTTAATGCTCACCATTGCTGTCACAACTTTAAAAAGACACGACTGTACCTGCTGTTTCTGCATCAGCTTTTTGCCTCCTTTAAGCCTTGATGACTATAAAAAAAATGGATGTCACAAGCTGGGCACAAGGTGGTGATTGGATCAGGGATAGACTGTTTTTGCGTTGGCGCATATCAGCATCAACCTTTTTTTTTTTTTTCAATTTAAATCTGACAGCCAATTAGAGATCAATTTAAAACTGTTTTTTTTGGCTCTGATGCAGCTGCACCTTTCTGTCTGCAGTCACTGCTCCGTCTCCCTCATTGTCCCACCCACAGCACCATCTGATTGGTTACACGAGGAGCCACGACATTTATTTAAATTTTCAGTTAATTCTATAAGTGGTGCTGCTGGCCCTGGGAACTCCCTGCACCTTTTGTTTTGGTTTGAACTCAAAACAAAGATAAGTGAGATGAAATAAAATTCCAGTCACATTGAAATTTTGGAAAACTTTATTTACTGTAGGAAACTTTATTTGTTTAACTTTTCATTTAACTTCATGAGACATGCTGCAGAGCCTGGGAGCTGTTAAATAAACATGCTTAAAGGCATTTAAACAAAGTTAAGTGTTGGAGTTTCTATTATTCAAAATTTTGAGACCAGTATTTTACTTTTACTGCAAATTAATATCAACTCAAAACATCAGTTATTGGCCTTCCAATCTATGGATTGGATTAAAACTTTTAATGTCACACAACTATACGCGGTTACAATGATTATACACCAGTGAAGCAAGATGAAAGATGAGCTGATCTAATTCCAACTTCATTCCTGACACCGAATCTGATCTCTGAACTTGAGGACTGGCCAAAATAAAACACCACACAACAAAAAAAAATATGTAGAACATTGGTGCAGAAACACTGATTGCTGAGATTTTGTTGGCTCTGACTAAGCAAGCACTACTTTATTTCTGTTACATGTTGATTACTTAACCAGCTTGTATTTGGGGAACTTTCCAAACACCACTTCAATATGATAACAACAAGGTGAGTATTTGCAAGGAAAAATAACACCAATATCAAGCTGGATTGAGATTTTTAGGGTTTAAAAGTCACAATGCCTTTATCTAAAGCTAGAAAACCAAGCTCACCAGAAGTAGCCCCTCCACTCTGATGTAGTGGGATTAGCGTCTACTCATGTGAATGTTCTGTCTATATTTAGATGGCCTTGCTTCAATGACACCTGTGAAACCAAACTCTCTGAAAAGGAGAAGTGGAGTGAAGTGGGGGGTCTGACTACTATTTAGAAAAAGTTCATGCTGATCAAGTACCAGGCAGTAGTAGAATATGCATCAGTTATTAATAGGCAAAAAACAAATATTTTGGTAAAAATAAATAAATAAATAAATAAATAAATAAATAAATAAATAAATAAAAATAAATAAAAATAAATAAATAAAAATAAATAAAAGTCAATTTGGCTCAAATGTTTCTGATTTTGAAGCTTTGAAATGTAGAAACTGCCATTTACCATCTTTAAAAAAGACAAGTCTTCACAGTGTGCAAGACAGAAACTGTGGACCTGAGGCAGCTTAACACTAGAGACTGCACTCATGGATGTGCAGGTGTACTTTGTGAGGTTACATGTTCTGAATAAAAATAAGTACCAACAGACTCGGATACCCTTTTTGTGCTAAATACAGAGATCAAACATGAGCAAGAAACTGCTTATGGAAGAAACTTTCTTTAGAAAGGCAGACATGTCACTGGATCCACCAAACCAAAGGCCGATCTTACTTCTATATGATCTCGTTTTAATGTACCCTATTTCTATTAATTGCTTATTGCTTATTTGTTTTTGGTTTTATTTTTTAGGGTTCCCTTTTTGAAAACCTTGTCACTTTGTCTTGTCTCAATCTGATTCACAGTTACTGTTAATGAAAGCTGACTCATTCAATACAAACCAAACCTACCTACATGTAAAATGATGTCACCTCAGTCCTTGAACCTTTGCTATTTCTGTGAAATGCATAGCAAACCAACATCTAACGTCTTACCATTGCAGCTCCTCTCCTAGTCTTTCTGATGCATCCTCAGGGAGAACTTTGAACATGTCATCTTCCTCCAACTTCCTCTTGGACCCAAGTTTAAACAAAGGATTCAGCCAACTAATGATCAAGAAAACACAATTATGGATATTAGTTTTTAAGAAAACAGACAAAATTGTGTCTCCATAACTTTCCTGTCTAAGAGGCTGTTAAAGCTGAATACTGGAGCTGATGAAAAGTTGTAAACACAAGAAAGCAAAATGTTCACTCACCACCACTTTTTGAATATATATAGTCCATTTCTTCAAAATGAAAATCTTGACATAGCCATGACCCAAAAATGATGTCGGCCTCTTTTCAAATTGTTTAATTATTTCTCGTGTTATTTTTTAATTTATTAAAAAGTGCTTTCCAAAAGTTTCCAAAATTAATTTCATATCATATAATTTTTTTTTTTTATCTTTGAGCCAGTTTTCAGCTCTTTTCATGAAACAAGTGTGCATCACTTTGTCTGCCGTATATTTATACAACAGGTAAAAACTTTCACCAGAGTTTTAACTTTTTCTTAATCATGATATTTATTATATTTATACGTGGACAAGCTGCTATCATACCCAGAAGACAGTTTGTCCTGAGTGGCTCCAAACTGCCAAACAGGAAAGCTCTAAAGTTCAATTAACGTCAACCACGGCTGTCACTTCAGGCTGCTTTTCTTACCAGAAGAAAATCTTGGAGAGAAGATTAGCCGAAGCCGACGGATTATCCTTCCCCTCCTTCCTCAGAGGCTCCATGCCCCCCAAACAGTAAAAGCGACCTGGAGACTTTCTCTGCGGGCTGTGTGGCAGCGGGGGGTCGATAAAGAGTCGAAGGAGGAAAAAACTGAGAATAAACTCCAGCGTCTGTCAATATTACACCTGTCTGACCCACGGGATTACTACAGGAGGCGTTTCGCCGGTTTAGCTGACAGGTGAAACAGGCACAGTGTAGCCCCGCCTACTGAACGGTGATTGGCTGAGAGAAGGGTCCATCATTCCCGGCTTTATTCATGTCACGAGGTCATGACCTGTTGACCTTTTCGGCGAAACGATCGTCAAACTTTTTAAAAAATAATTGATTATTATTTTTTTTTATTTTTAACTATAAGTTATTTCATTAAAATACTTTTTAAAAATAATTTAATCTTTCCAGAGTATTATTAATTACCTATTTTTATCATTAGCTACCTAACATTCAAATGACCCCTACTTCGTATGGGTAATATTTTTATTCATAACATAAACGTTTATGAATTTATTCATTTTATTTATTGATTTTTTTTCTTTTTTTTATATATTTGATATATTTTTGGTAACACTTTGAGATAAGGTGAACAGTATTTTGCACGTTACCAGGATATAAATGGGAACCCGATTGGTTAATCAGTCATTCTCTATTTATTTACAGCTAATTCATAACTAATGTCATCCCAAGAAACTCAAAATAAAATTATGTCAAGATGAAATTTAGTGTTAGCCCTATCTTAATCCACCATTAGCAGAGCACTTTGCAGGCTATGGTGGAGAGGACAAGTTGACTTATAACATGCAGAAGAACCACATGTTGGGCAGCCACACTGCTTCATTTAGCTCTGTAAAAGGAAGAAGAAGAGGATGCAGAAAGTGAGAGATAAATGGAGACAGAAAACAACAGCCTGTAAGGCTCTATGGTTAGTTGCATGAATGAGACATGAGTGCTTTTAAATCCTACTCTTCTTCTAAAAATGTTTCTCATATGAAGTAACTTGTTTTCCTTCTTTAACCTTAAAAACGTCATATCCTCTGACATCACTGTAACAAAAACAACAGGAACATGGTCACATATGAGCTGGCAATCATTATTCATGTGCTAAATATTGTCCCCAGAAATAGATGAACCAGTAGCTGGACTTTGTCACATTGCTTCTTGTTTTTAGGATTATTCATTACTCTTTTTGATGTTAATATGAAACTAGATCCAAATAAATGACCAAAACATGGAGCATTTCAAACGCTGCTTTTCTGTATGTAATGACTAACCGCCAGCTCATGCGTCTTCTCTTTTTCCACTTTGTGACACCTGTGTCCATCCCTCACCACTAGAGACCAGGCAAGATGTCCTGTCTGTAAATCATCTCAGTGAAACACATGTCCCGGTGTAATTTATCCGCCTGAAGCGATTTTATTTTTTCTCACCTTCTTGGATCTGCAAAAAGACTTGATACATATTTTAAACCTCCAAATGTCAGTCCGTCAGATTCTGGCTTTTCTCAGTGGCCTGGTTGGTTTGGGGGCCACTATTGCTGCGACAGTGTCCAATGAATGGAGGGCCACCAGTCGGGCATCTTCAGTCATCACAGCTACCTGGGTGCTTCAAGGTCTCTGGTACAACTGTGCCGGAAATGCTATTGGAGCTCTTCATTGCAGACCTCATCACACAATCTTTCAACTAGAAGGTATGAAAATACAGTCAGATTTTCAGGGCAAACACTCTGAAGACCTGTGTCACTATTGCATGACGCATGTGTTTCATCATGAACAGCTTTCACAATGAACGCAAAGGGAATTAGAACAGAAACATGTCCTGTGTGACCAAAGTCTACATACAAGCATATAGCCAGGTATAGTATTATTCTGTGCAAATGTTTTGAAATATGCAAACATTCTAAGAGTGTCACTGAAAGAGCCTTCATTGCAAATACCAAGCTCTCAAAAGTATCTGTGATGTTTAAAGATTGTTATATCTGCTAATGTGTCTAACCTCAGATCTGGGAAATAAAAATTCAGAGTGCTATGTTTTTAATTCATATTCAAAAAATTAAGTAAAAATTCAGGATAAAAGCCATTTTACATGAATTTTTTTTTTTTTTAAATGAAGAAGTTCTTCAATGAGTGAGTCTTTTATCATTAACAGCCATTTAGATTTTCATTATGTGCCAGTGACAAATTCCTCTTTAAAAAAATTACCCAGACTTTACTCTGCTTTACTTTTAAGTTTTATCTTGATTTAATTCTTTTATTTCAAGTTATACCCACTCCGAATGAGATGTTTTACTGTATCACAAATGATGCATGAAACTGAAAAATATAGTTAAAGTTGGATAGTAAAACTGTAGTGACCACTTTATGGGTTAGAAAAGGAAAATGAATCATTATACTCAAGATGATGCCTTACGTATCAAACTCTTGCAAATGTGTAATCACCTGATGGAAATGTCAAACTGAGAGTTTGAAATCCTGCACGGGAGAGAAGACATAAACAACAATTAGATGTAGAAATATAAAGGTAATGAAAGAAGGAAGGAAGGAAACGATACATAGCCCCATTTTGATTAAAACATCCGATTTTGTGATGTCTTAAAATGAGACAGATTCTTGTCGTATTCACAATGTCTGTATTAGTTCATGTATTGACCTTTCAGGTTACTTTTATTTTTCTAAAATAAGATTTTGTCATCACCCTGACTCATATTATTATTCTAAAAAGCCCATTTCCAATCAAACTCACTCACACTGTCTCTAATGTAACTAAAGTCTCAGCTAATTTAAAAAAAAAAGTGTTTTTTGAGACTCACAGCTCCATCTGATGGTGGCAGCAGTGTGAAAACTTCCTCTTCAGCCCATGCAGCCACCAGATGGGGCTCTAACTCTCAGTGCAGAAGCTAAATGAAATCCTTTTTGGGTGTGATTCACCCCCTGTTGGTTTCTGTCACACAAGTTAACTCCTCTCTGCAAAAAAGCATCGAGTCTAACTCTCTCCTCTTACATCAGGCACATTGCAATTAGTAATGTGCTGTTAATAAATTATAAAACGTGCTATTTTTGGGCGTCGAGGAAGGTCAAGTACTCTTGTCGTGTTTTTGTCACCTGTGGGAGAGCAAAGTGAGAGGGAGGCTGTGACACATTTACCGGGAGGTGTCCTTTCTGTAATTTCTACCTCATATGTTGTCTCTGAGAAGAGTTTTATAAATTCACAGATAACTCAAATCACATTGAACAAATAGTAATTTTTACACAATGAGGGAAAAAATCAGATCAAATCTGTTTCAAGCCTCACTTTGAACAGTAATGGTCATGGAAGAAAAAACACTGTACCATTGGTTCATATGGCCTCCATGTATAGAGGATTGTTAGTTTAACCTATCCTTGAGTGTGACTGGTTGGAACATTGACACCATTAACTTTTTAAAAGTTCATTCATTAATAATTCATCACACCTCAGAGTAAATTCTTGGTTTCCAACATATCTGACATTGTTTTAAGTTTTCTTCTTTTTGTTAATTCAAAGCTGTTTTTTACAGATCAGTTTTCCTCTCAGACTTTTTGGGTGTGGCAAAATATCAGAGTGGTAGTGAGGACTTTATCCAAAAGCAGAATTTTAAAAAAAGAAGAAAAGAAAAATCACATGAAAGAGGGCACGACTGGTTTGATTTTTAACATCATTACTGATGTCACCATGTATCTTTCATCCTTTATGACTTTGAGTCCCAGTGATGTGTCCTGTGTGAGTGGGTGGCAGACACAGGTTAGTACACTGACCACCTGTTGATGTTTAAGGCTAAACTCCTCCCTGCAGCATATAAGAATTCACAAAACATTAACAATCAATCACAGCCCATCCATTCAACTTACAAGTGTGGAGCCTAGCAGCATTTTTAACAAGCTTTACTAACGTTGATCAGTTTTCCGGTTAGCTTACTAACTTATTTAGTCATCACACAGCAGTGTGGAGGACTCCTCTCTGCAGAATGAGCGGCATGTTTCAGGAGATCTTTGCCTTCATATTATCAACCTCCGGATGGGTGCTTGTTAGTTCCACATTGCCGACAGATTACTGGAAGGTGTCTTCACTTGACGGGACAGTCATTACAACAGCTACCTACTGGTCCAATCTCTGGAAAGCCTGTGTGACTGATTCAACTGGAGTCTCCAACTGCAAAGACTTTCCTTCGTTGTTGGCATTGGATGGTCAGCTCTTTTCCCCCCTTCATTGTGGATCCTTTATTTCTCTTCCTCTGCTTATTTTTAATCCTTTGACTGGTTTTGGTTGACTAAATCAAAGTCAGTTTGTCTTTTGTTTGCATCGCAGCCTCAGAGTACACGTTTATGCCTTTTTTTCCTTTCAGTTCATTTGACTGTTGTATGATTAGACTGATGCTGATTCATCCTCTGCTTAGAAATTTGTAATAATTCTTCAGCCTTAAGGTTCTCCTCTCTCTCAATGCTAGGAATATTTCTTGGGACTAATAGATATCCTAAAGTACAATGTAAGTCTTCATTAAATTACTGCCAAATACTGTCAATGTTTAGCTTTTGTTCTTAAAGCTACAAACCCATTTATTTACTAAAACCCTTAGGCTGTTCCCTCAACGGCTGATTTTTTTCTGGAGTTTACTTCCTCGGTTAATATTTGCCACATTTCGCTGTGAAGTTTTATTCCAAAATGGCCCTAACATGGCCACTAAATACTTGAAACTGCTTGGTTAACACCTGACAAATTGTATTTCTTTCCTTATGTGTTCAAATCGGTCACAAGGTCAATAACTCATTGACCACTCATGGTATGCAAAAAGGAGGTTAAATGGTATGCATAAGCACAGTGCGAAGACATGATGGTTGAGTTAACTTCAAATCTCTGTTTGCAGGATACATCCAGGCATGCAGGGGCCTGATGATTGCAGCCATCTGTCTTGGATTTTTTGGGTCTATATTTGCCCTGGTTGGGATGAAATGCACTAAAATTGGAGGAAATGACAGAAGCAAAGCCAGGATCGCCTGCTTTGCTGGTGCAAATTTCATTCTAAGTGGTAAGTATGGTGAATGTTTCTGCCATCTATTTGTGATCAAGTGATGTGCCTCTAAAGTTTCTTGTTTCCTCAGGCTTGTGCTCGCTTTCAGCATGCTCCCTCTATGCACACAGGATAACATCAGAATTTTTCGACCCAATGTTTGTGGCACAAAAGTAAGAATCCTGTTGCTACTGAGGTCCAAGTATTTTAATATGACTCAACCTTTTAAGTCAACTTGGTTGTTTTTGTCTGTAGGTATGAACTGGGAGCTGCTCTGTTTATCGGATGGGGAGGTTCTATTCTCTGTATCCTAGGTGGAAGCATTCTTTGCTGCTCCATCTCAGATGCTTTCTCCAAAAGGTTGGCATGAGTAACACAAACTATGTTTACATCAAACAGAAATTACAGATTGAAAAAATGTCAGCATGATGTACAAATCAATTTCCCGGAGAAACAAAAGTAGTTAGATGTGTGATGATGGATGTGATTTCTTTTTGTTTACAGCCACAGTCAGGCTAACTATATCTACAAAGGTGCTGCCTCACATTCTCACATCTCCATCTACCCAAGAGGGCAGGCAAAGTCCATAAACCAGAGACCGCCTCCAGAGTACAGTAACTCCTCCAGGATTCAGCACTTTGATAAGAATGCTTATGTGTAAGGGATGTGTGTGTAAAATGCTTTAAGTTGTAGATACTCTTGAGTTTCATGATGTGAATGCTGTCCTAAAAAAAAAAACATTGGGGTGATGGTTTAGCTCAGGTGGTAGAGCAGGCATCGCATGTACAGAGGTCATAAGGGTTGATTCCTGGTCTTGCCAGGATTTGCTGCACATTTTAGTTTTTCTCTCATACTGAATGATCAAATAAAGGCAAAACGCCAGAAAACTATCTTTTAAAAAAAAACAAACTTGAGGAAAAAACTATCAGAATATGTTGACATTCACTCATATGTCAACGAGAACCAAGGTTGAATAATTTGCTTTTGTTTAATGTCATGTGATACTGTTTACACTTTGATCTTGGGGGATTTAAATTCTGTATTGGCCAGTTTTGAATACTTCTGTACACTGAAAGTGACGAATAATGTGTGTTCTGGTTAAACAGTGAAAATCAAGAACACTAGGTTTGAACGATATAATTCTTGAATCATTTTGTTCCTTTACAAAAAAAAAAAAAAAAAAAAAAAAAAGCCAGGATTGAATATTTTGTGAAGTACTTGCTTTTTGGGCAGTTGAATTTTAACTTTAAGTATCCTGCTGCACATGCTGTAAATCTGTTATAACAAGATGTAAAACTGTGCCAAACATAGATTCTCTTGTTTTCTGTAATATAACCTTTAACTACAAGCAAACATTTGGGAGACTTAAACAGGATTGATCTTTGTTGTTTGTTAGTCATAAATATGTTGCAAGTTATTTTTTTCAATCTTTTTTGAAAGTGCAAGAAATAAATAAAAAAAAAGATACAAAATATTTAGTTTCAGCTTTTTTTTGAATTAGTTGTTTTATCGGTAGCTCATAGTCTCTCACCCTCCAACAGTCTGCTTTAATTAAAGTGTTTGAGAGATTTGATTTAAAGAACAGACTGTGGACCAAAGCCCTTCCTAAGGTTCTCCACCTTTACGCCCTGGTGCAGCCAGTGTTTTGTCTTTGCAAAACCAGTATGACTGGTTGATCAGGTGGGGATGGACAAATGTGTCCAAGCTACTCACTCAGTCCAGCTGCAATTGCTGATTTGATACACATGAATCCTCTCTAAACCATCCATCCATCCATCCATTTTCTATACCGCTTCTCCTGTTCAGGGTCGCGGGTGGCTGGAGCCTATCCCAGCTGGCTGAGGGCGAGAGGCAGGGTACACCCTGGACTGGACGCCAGTCAATCGCAGGGCTGACACAGAGACACAGACAACCATTCACGTGCACACTCACTCCTACGGGCAATTTAGAATCTCCAATTGACCTAGTGAGCATGTTTTTTGGACTGTGGGAGGAAGCCGGAGTACCCGGAGAGAACCCACGCATGCACGGGGAGAACATGCAAACTCCACACAGAAAGGCACACCGTGCCCGAACCGGCGACCTTCTTGCTGTGAAGCAAGAGCACTAACAGCTGCGCTACCGTGCAGCCCTCTCTCTAAACCAATAATTTATAATAATTTAAAATCTCATCTTTATCTATGAAAAAGGTAAATTTGATTTTTTTTTTTCCCCCTTCACAGGACTCATGTTTTTTTGAGTTTGTGACTCCAGTTTCCTCTCAGTGGAATTCCCCTTGTTGGCATTATTGTATTGCTGTAAACTCGCCCCTCTTTCTGCCGCCAGTGAAAAAAAAAGGATGAAGTTTAAGAGGTGCGAATGATCTCAAGACAGTACCTCACTCCTGAAAGTTTACAGTAAACACTGCAGACGACTGCAGAGCCCTCATGAACACCCACAGCACATGTCACACACACGGTCATATTGTGTTAACTCAGTCCTCTGTTTGCCGAGAGGTTTCAGTGCTCCTCAGTGGACTCTCCTCACTTTTATTTCAAGAGCTGAAAGATGAGAAAACGCCTGATTCAAATCTTTGCCTTCTTGATTTCATCGCTGGGATGGGTGTTTGTGCTGTGCACCATGGCCATGGACTTTTGGAGGATCACTCAAATAGGAGGACAGGGAGGCTCCTTTATCATCAAAGTGGCCTGGTACTGGTCCAACCTGTGGAAAGATTGTTTCACTGATTCCACGGCTGTGACCAACTGTAGAGACTTCCCTGTGCTTTGGAGTGTCGCGGGTAAGTGCTTGAAAACTTAGCTATTGTACTTCAGTGATGATGTTTCTTTGTTAGTCTGTCACTTGGAATGGTACTTATTAGTGTTAAAGAGACTACAGGAGCTCTGATGTAAGAAGTTAAAAAAGTAGTTTGGAGTTTAAAAAGTTACCTTAAATCAAATTTTTGATCATCTAAAACATGAGAATTTTATAAAACTGACTGTGGAATGCCTTAACTAGAGGGTTGGGTATTACGTGACTTGAACTTGAAATGTTTTTGTGAATGTCAAGGTTCCCTTAGTTCAGGTTGTAGGAGATTTTGCCCTTAAATCTAAGTCTGTCGTCTTTCTATATATTTGCTATAGCTTTTCAGGGTAAATTAATGGATGCAGCAGCTAATACCCACCTTCTTTGATACTCTTGTCAGTGGTCTTCTGTTTTCTGTTGACTAATCTACATTCATAGTCTAACCTGAACTCCTTCTTTCTGATTCCCACAAGCTTACGTCCAACAATAACGACATAAACAACAATTAGATGTAGAAATATAAAGGTAATGAAAGAAGGAAGGAAGGAAACGATACATAGCCCCATTTTGATTAAAACATCCGATTTTGTGATGTCTTAAAATGAGACAGATTCTTGTCGTATTCACAATGTCTGTATTAGTTCATGTATTGACCTTTCAGGTTACTTTTATTTTTCTAAAATAAGATTTTGTCATCACCCTGACTCATATTATTATTCTAAAAAGCCCATTTCCAATCAAACTCACTCACACTGTCTCTAATGTAACTAAAGTCTCAGCTAATTTAAAAAAAAAAGTGTTTTTTGAGACTCACAGCTCCATCTGATGGTGGCAGCAGTGTGAAAACTTCCTCTTCAGCCCATGCAGCCACCAGATGGGGCTCTAACTCTCAGTGCAGAAGCTAAATGAAATCCTTTTTGGGTGTGATTCACCCCCTGTTGGTTTCTGTCACACAAGTTAACTCCTCTCTGCAAAAAAGCATCGAGTCTAACTCTCTCCTCTTACATCAGGCACATTGCAATTAGTAATGTGCTGTTAATAAATTATAAAACGTGCTATTTTTGGGCGTCGAGGAAGGTCAAGTACTCTTGTCGTGTTTTTGTCACCTGTGGGAGAGCAAAGTGAGAGGGAGGCTGTGACACATTTACCGGGAGGTGTCCTTTCTGTAATTTCTACCTCATATGTTGTCTCTGAGAAGAGTTTTATAAATTCACAGATAACTCAAATCACATTGAACAAATAGTAATTTTTACACAATGAGGGAAAAAATCAGATCAAATCTGTTTCAAGCCTCACTTTGAACAGTAATGGTCATGGAAGAAAAAACACTGTACCATTGGTTCATATGGCCTCCATGTATAGAGGATTGTTAGTTTAACCTATCCTTGAGTGTGACTGGTTGGAACATTGACACCATTAACTTTTTAAAAGTTCATTCATTAATAATTCATCACACCTCAGAGTAAATTCTTGGTTTCCAACATATCTGACATTGTTTTAAGTTTTCTTCTTTTTGTTAATTCAAAGCTGTTTTTTACAGATCAGTTTTCCTCTCAGACTTTTTGGGTGTGGCAAAATATCAGAGTGGTAGTGAGGACTTTATCCAAAAGCAGAATTTTAAAAAAAGAAGAAAAGAAAAATCACATGAAAGAGGGCACGACTGGTTTGATTTTTAACATCATTACTGATGTCACCATGTATCTTTCATCCTTTATGACTTTGAGTCCCAGTGATGTGTCCTGTGTGAGTGGGTGGCAGACACAGGTTAGTACACTGACCACCTGTTGATGTTTAAGGCTAAACTCCTCCCTGCAGCATATAAGAATTCACAAAACATTAACAATCAATCACAGCCCATCCATTCAACTTACAAGTGTGGAGCCTAGCAGCATTTTTAACAAGCTTTACTAACGTTGATCAGTTTTCCGGTTAGCTTACTAACTTATTTAGTCATCACACAGCAGTGTGGAGGACTCCTCTCTGCAGAATGAGCGGCATGTTTCAGGAGATCTTTGCCTTCATATTATCAACCTCCGGATGGGTGCTTGTTAGTTCCACATTGCCGACAGATTACTGGAAGGTGTCTTCACTTGACGGGACAGTCATTACAACAGCTACCTACTGGTCCAATCTCTGGAAAGCCTGTGTGACTGATTCAACTGGAGTCTCCAACTGCAAAGACTTTCCTTCGTTGTTGGCATTGGATGGTCAGCTCTTTTCCCCCCTTCATTGTGGATCCTTTATTTCTCTTCCTCTGCTTATTTTTAATCCTTTGACTGGTTTTGGTTGACTAAATCAAAGTCAGTTTGTCTTTTGTTTGCATCGCAGCCTCAGAGTACACGTTTATGCCTTTTTTTCCTTTCAGTTCATTTGACTGTTGTATGATTAGACTGATGCTGATTCATCCTCTGCTTAGAAATTTGTAATAATTCTTCAGCCTTAAGGTTCTCCTCTCTCTCAATGCTAGGAATATTTCTTGGGACTAATAGATATCCTAAAGTACAATGTAAGTCTTCATTAAATTACTGCCAAATACTGTCAATGTTTAGCTTTTGTTCTTAAAGCTACAAACCCATTTATTTACTAAAACCCTTAGGCTGTTCCCTCAACGGCTGATTTTTTTCTGGAGTTTACTTCCTCGGTTAATATTTGCCACATTTCGCTGTGAAGTTTTATTCCAAAATGGCCCTAACATGGCCACTAAATACTTGAAACTGCTTGGTTAACACCTGACAAATTGTATTTCTTTCCTTATGTGTTCAAATCGGTCACAAGGTCAATAACTCATTGACCACTCATGGTATGCAAAAAGGAGGTTAAATGGTATGCATAAGCACAGTGCGAAGACATGATGGTTGAGTTAACTTCAAATCTCTGTTTGCAGGATACATCCAGGCATGCAGGGGCCTGATGATTGCAGCCATCTGTCTTGGATTTTTTGGGTCTATATTTGCCCTGGTTGGGATGAAATGCACTAAAATTGGAGGAAATGACAGAAGCAAAGCCAGGATCGCCTGCTTTGCTGGTGCAAATTTCATTCTAAGTGGTAAGTATGGTGAATGTTTCTGCCATCTATTTGTGATCAAGTGATGTGCCTCTAAAGTTTCTTGTTTCCTCAGGCTTGTGCTCGCTTTCAGCATGCTCCCTCTATGCACACAGGATAACATCAGAATTTTTCGACCCAATGTTTGTGGCACAAAAGTAAGAATCCTGTTGCTACTGAGGTCCAAGTATTTTAATATGACTCAACCTTTTAAGTCAACTTGGTTGTTTTTGTCTGTAGGTATGAACTGGGAGCTGCTCTGTTTATCGGATGGGGAGGTTCTATTCTCTGTATCCTAGGTGGAAGCATTCTTTGCTGCTCCATCTCAGATGCTTTCTCCAAAAGGTTGGCATGAGTAACACAAACTATGTTTACATCAAACAGAAATTACAGATTGAAAAAATGTCAGCATGATGTACAAATCAATTTCCCGGAGAAACAAAAGTAGTTAGATGTGTGATGATGGATGTGATTTCTTTTTGTTTACAGCCACAGTCAGGCTAACTATATCTACAAAGGTGCTGCCTCACATTCTCACATCTCCATCTACCCAAGAGGGCAGGCAAAGTCCATAAACCAGAGACCGCCTCCAGAGTACAGTAACTCCTCCAGGATTCAGCACTTTGATAAGAATGCTTATGTGTAAGGGATGTGTGTGTAAAATGCTTTAAGTTGTAGATACTCTTGAGTTTCATGATGTGAATGCTGTCCTAAAAAAAAAAACATTGGGGTGATGGTTTAGCTCAGGTGGTAGAGCAGGCATCGCATGTACAGAGGTCATAAGGGTTGATTCCTGGTCTTGCCAGGATTTGCTGCACATTTTAGTTTTTCTCTCATACTGAATGATCAAATAAAGGCAAAACGCCAGAAAACTATCTTTTAAAAAAAAACAAACTTGAGGAAAAAACTATCAGAATATGTTGACATTCACTCATATGTCAACGAGAACCAAGGTTGAATAATTTGCTTTTGTTTAATGTCATGTGATACTGTTTACACTTTGATCTTGGGGGATTTAAATTCTGTATTGGCCAGTTTTGAATACTTCTGTACACTGAAAGTGACGAATAATGTGTGTTCTGGTTAAACAGTGAAAATCAAGAACACTAGGTTTGAACGATATAATTCTTGAATCATTTTGTTCCTTTACAAAAAAAAAAAAAAAAAAAAAAAAAAGCCAGGATTGAATATTTTGTGAAGTACTTGCTTTTTGGGCAGTTGAATTTTAACTTTAAGTATCCTGCTGCACATGCTGTAAATCTGTTATAACAAGATGTAAAACTGTGCCAAACATAGATTCTCTTGTTTTCTGTAATATAACCTTTAACTACAAGCAAACATTTGGGAGACTTAAACAGGATTGATCTTTGTTGTTTGTTAGTCATAAATATGTTGCAAGTTATTTTTTTCAATCTTTTTTGAAAGTGCAAGAAATAAATAAAAAAAAAGATACAAAATATTTAGTTTCAGCTTTTTTTTGAATTAGTTGTTTTATCGGTAGCTCATAGTCTCTCACCCTCCAACAGTCTGCTTTAATTAAAGTGTTTGAGAGATTTGATTTAAAGAACAGACTGTGGACCAAAGCCCTTCCTAAGGTTCTCCACCTTTACGCCCTGGTGCAGCCAGTGTTTTGTCTTTGCAAAACCAGTATGACTGGTTGATCAGGTGGGGATGGACAAATGTGTCCAAGCTACTCACTCAGTCCAGCTGCAATTGCTGATTTGATACACATGAATCCTCTCTAAACCATCCATCCATCCATCCATTTTCTATACCGCTTCTCCTGTTCAGGGTCGCGGGTGGCTGGAGCCTATCCCAGCTGGCTGAGGGCGAGAGGCAGGGTACACCCTGGACTGGACGCCAGTCAATCGCAGGGCTGACACAGAGACACAGACAACCATTCACGTGCACACTCACTCCTACGGGCAATTTAGAATCTCCAATTGACCTAGTGAGCATGTTTTTTGGACTGTGGGAGGAAGCCGGAGTACCCGGAGAGAACCCACGCATGCACGGGGAGAACATGCAAACTCCACACAGAAAGGCACACCGTGCCCGAACCGGCGACCTTCTTGCTGTGAAGCAAGAGCACTAACAGCTGCGCTACCGTGCAGCCCTCTCTCTAAACCAATAATTTATAATAATTTAAAATCTCATCTTTATCTATGAAAAAGGTAAATTTGATTTTTTTTTTTCCCCCTTCACAGGACTCATGTTTTTTTGAGTTTGTGACTCCAGTTTCCTCTCAGTGGAATTCCCCTTGTTGGCATTATTGTATTGCTGTAAACTCGCCCCTCTTTCTGCCGCCAGTGAAAAAAAAAGGATGAAGTTTAAGAGGTGCGAATGATCTCAAGACAGTACCTCACTCCTGAAAGTTTACAGTAAACACTGCAGACGACTGCAGAGCCCTCATGAACACCCACAGCACATGTCACACACACGGTCATATTGTGTTAACTCAGTCCTCTGTTTGCCGAGAGGTTTCAGTGCTCCTCAGTGGACTCTCCTCACTTTTATTTCAAGAGCTGAAAGATGAGAAAACGCCTGATTCAAATCTTTGCCTTCTTGATTTCATCGCTGGGATGGGTGTTTGTGCTGTGCACCATGGCCATGGACTTTTGGAGGATCACTCAAATAGGAGGACAGGGAGGCTCCTTTATCATCAAAGTGGCCTGGTACTGGTCCAACCTGTGGAAAGATTGTTTCACTGATTCCACGGCTGTGACCAACTGTAGAGACTTCCCTGTGCTTTGGAGTGTCGCGGGTAAGTGCTTGAAAACTTAGCTATTGTACTTCAGTGATGATGTTTCTTTGTTAGTCTGTCACTTGGAATGGTACTTATTAGTGTTAAAGAGACTACAGGAGCTCTGATGTAAGAAGTTAAAAAAGTAGTTTGGAGTTTAAAAAGTTACCTTAAATCAAATTTTTGATCATCTAAAACATGAGAATTTTATAAAACTGACTGTGGAATGCCTTAACTAGAGGGTTGGGTATTACGTGACTTGAACTTGAAATGTTTTTGTGAATGTCAAGGTTCCCTTAGTTCAGGTTGTAGGAGATTTTGCCCTTAAATCTAAGTCTGTCGTCTTTCTATATATTTGCTATAGCTTTTCAGGGTAAATTAATGGATGCAGCAGCTAATACCCACCTTCTTTGATACTCTTGTCAGTGGTCTTCTGTTTTCTGTTGACTAATCTACATTCATAGTCTAACCTGAACTCCTTCTTTCTGATTCCCACAAGCTTACGTCCAAGGAGTTCGAGGCTTGCTAATGTGCGGGTTAACTCTTGGATTCTTCGCCGTGGTTCTTTGCTTCATCGGGATGGATTGCACTTTTATCGGCGGAGCTGATAAAACCAAAGACAAAGTGCTTCTGGCAGGATCGGTGTTTCACGTTGCTGGAGGTTGGTGCCAGAACCCAAATGTTTCTGTAGATGATAGGAATGTTTTGCCCTAATTATTTCTTGGTATCAATGAAACTTCTGCGCACAGGTGTGTCAGACATTGCTGCCTACTGCTTATACATCAACAGGATTGCCAGGACAACATTTTCTGCACGTGTGGGGCCAGGAGTTTTACGGTAGAACTCCTCACACCAATCTGCATAAATATACACTTTTGTTCTTACTTTATATTAATGATGTATCATGACTTTTTCTTGTGTTTCACTGGATCCAGGTATGACCTCGGACCTCCCTTATTTCTAGGACTGGTGGGTTGTTTTCTTATCTTGTTAGGGGCTGTGATGTACGCTGTGACGGTTTTCAGAGTTATCTGCCCTAAAAGGTATTTTAATCCACCCAGCTGCCCCCTTTTTTCTGTCACTGCTGAGTTCTCACCCGGTCACTGAATTTATCTCAATCCATTTTGGTCCTACAGTCAAGTTGTGTATGCCTATGGAGGTGGCACCTACATGGACCCTCGCTCCAGAGGTCGAACGCTGTACACCGGATACTACAGACCCGCAGGGCAGTATGCATCCTACATGGGCTCAGGACGATCCAGCAGCTCCAGGATCTCTAAGCTTTCTCAGACAACACCAACAAAAAATTCACTGAGAGATGCATTTGTGTAGTTACTCATAGCTCTTTCTTTTTATATAATTTTTTTGACACAAACATGCAGACAGAAACAGATACAGTAGCTCTAACTAGAATATATAAAATGATTTCATCCTGTGATAAAAAAAAAACCCTTTGTGATTTTTGGTGTTGTTTTTTGGTCTTAATCTCATATGTGTAAGATACAGTGTCATGTGTTTACTCAAAGTTGACCTTGTGATTCAATTTAAGGGTGTATTAATATGTATGCCATTGAAATAACCATGAATTGAATAAAACCTTTGTACATATAATGGTTTTGGTGTCTTCCCAATGTCTCCAAGAAGCAACAGACCACTCTGCTGCCTAAACTTGCTGGAAACATACTAAATAACTCCATCCCTGAGTAATGACATAATTAAATTACAAAATGAAAAACACTTACTCTGTTAAAAGAATATATCTCATGTCGACATGTGTGTGGATCTGTTGTTATGAGTTTTAGATTTTTAACAAATCAAAAACAAACATTGATCCCACGTTGAACACTAACAACAAACATTACCAAAGTGACCTTTAGGAAACAGGAGACTCAGTTCAGGGCAAAACATGTGATGATGTACACTAAACACCTTCATCCTCTCCTGTGTTTTTAGTTAGTTGTTCAGTCTGCAGTGAAGACGACACAGGGCTTCATCTCAGTGGACTGCACTGAACAGACTGACGCCCGTCTTCTTCTCTCCGTCATCTTTCACCCGTCTTGAGGCAAACATGAGTTACAGGACTGTTGTGATGTATATGGAGATCGGCTGCTTTGTGGTTTGTGTATGTGGATGGATTCTGGTTTGTTCTACGATGCCCACTGAGATCTGGACTTGGTCTGAGGTAGACAGCATTGTCCTGACTACTTCAAACTATTTCTCTAACCTGTGGAAGGATTGTATATCAGATTCAACTGGAGTATCAGACTGCAAGGGGATCCCTTCAATGCTGGCACTGCACTGTAAGCACACTGCGATTATTGGAACAGTTACATGTTTTAACTGCACTTTACAATGTTTGCTGTTGCTAATGTTGTTATTCTCATATAGGGGAAATTCACTTCTGTCGTGCTCTCATTATCATCTCCATTATACTGTCTTTCTTTGGATCGACTCTGGTCTTAGTGGGAATGAAATGCACAAAGATTGGTGGAACAGAACTGGCTAATGCAAGGGTAACATTTGCTGGTGGAATGAACTACCTTATCGGAGGTGAGAATGACTAAAAATCAGTGATATCACTTCACTTTTGGTACATTTTTTTCATGATGTGTGTCTGATTTTTCAGGGATGTGTTCAATGGTTGCTTTCTCTTATTATGGAAACAAAATCAGAGCAGAATTCCAAGACCCTTTGTTCAAAGCTCAGAAGTATGTAAATTTAAAAAAGGAAAAAAATACATACTTTTTTGGGAATCAGAAAGTTTGAGATGAATGAGTGTGGTTTTATTTTCATTGCCAGGTTCGAAATAGGTGTCGGTGTCTTCATAGGCTGGGCAGGCTCCACTTTACTTGTTGTCGGAGGCCTTATTTACAGTATCTTTGCAGGCCGGGAAGGATGCAAATCAAGGTATAAAATCAGATGTAGTACCTTTGAGTTTTTTTGCTCCGACATCATACAAAAAGAATTAACACCTATTTCTTCTATCCTGTCCTTACAGCCCTGAAGAATATCCCCCCTACCAGTACCCTGATGCCTACAAGGCTGTTCCAGCGAAAAAGAGCATTTTATCATCCATTCCCTCGGAAATCAGTGAAGACAGGAAAACAAGGACCAGCGGTGGCAGCAGTGGGAGAAGTGGCAGCAGAGCCAGCAGCGTCTCAGCAATCACCAATACAACCAAGACCTCAGCTTCAAATGAATATGTCTGACCTCATTTATAAGGTAGAAATTATCATGAGTGTTTCTGTCATTAAAATAGCTGCTTAATTTCCTAACACATTTCTTTAATCGTTTATCTGTATTATTGTTGAACCAATCTTGTTCCAAACACTTTGCAATGTATATATTTTTTTCTAACCGCTAATCTTCTATTGCTCTGAGTTGGGGTAAAAATGAAACACAGGAAGACTGTAATGTATGTTATGTTCAGCATGCCAGATCTTATGAGTAGTCAAAGCATGGATGGCCTAATATGAATATGATAATAACAATGAATGAAAATAAATTTTCTAAGTCAATAAACATTTTAACTGCACTGTTTTTTTCAGGGAAGATGTTGGTGGTATTATGCAACAGATCCCAAGTTGAATAATTCTTTAATCAAGTCGTATCAACTTACCAAATCTTACCAAAAAAAATATTAGATGTTATTATGAATGGTCAGAATTAATGTCTTATATCTCACTAAATGTCAATTAGAGGGATCCATGGGATTATAGATAGGCTACATGGACTATGCTAATCCAATCTGTTGTGCATTGTTAAATTGCATATAATGCAAATACTCTAGAAAAATAGGGAAATAAACTTCAAAGCCCAGAATTTCTCAGTATTATGCATTCATGTTTTCATCGATATCACTCGTTCACACCAGGTTCACACACACGCGCGCACACCATGGCGCACACACGCCGTCTTGTGCTGCCGTGGCTCCTTTCTGTTGAAGCAGCTGAGATGGGCGGGTTTTAACAGCCAAACTAGCCAATCACAGCCCCCCACGACCGGTCGGTTAAGCTCGCTGCTCTGCTGTGACTGGAAAAAGCAGAGAGGCAATGCTGACAAGCCTCTGACAAGTAGTCAACACATGGGACGTTTGAGAATTAGGTGAAACATCAGTTGAAACAATATCGGCTGGCGTTTGTTGGACTTAACAAGAAAGGCACTATCTCATGCAACTCTAACCATGGTGTCACTGGACCATGTAGCTCACAAAATCCTGTCTTTCGTGCCATATGTGCTCGTTTTGATTGATATGAGATATGAAGGTAAGAAACTCATTTAGTTACTTTATGTTTGTAAAGCTTGTGACAGCTTCTAACTACTTACTGCTACCATTGACTAGCTACAACTTTGACAGTCTGATTGTTGTCATAGCAACAAAATGTCACTTATCTTAAAGATAACGTTAGCTAGCAGATCGATAATTGTTGGCTAACGTTAAGCTAATAAAGACAAGGTTATGGAATGAGGGACACATAAACTACTTTGCTTTAAAAAAATGCGTGAACTTACAGTTTGTTGAAGGCTAAATGTGGTTAAAAACTGCAGACATTACTTGGTGAAAGCTAAGCTAACGTCAACTTACAACATAAGTAGCACTTAACAGCTAACTAGCTCTGAGTTACTCATCAAAGTCCTCTAACTGATTTTGGTCGTAAGCTGTGATCATCTGCTGGTCTGTAAATAATGTGAATAAATAAAATCACAGTGCTCTATTAGTCTGTGGGACATGTTCGAATTAGTTTGAAGTTTTGTGGATGTTTTCCAGGAGTGAAATGTGGCAGAGATGGCAGCGTGGATAACCATATGGAGATGGGGAAGAAACTGCTTGCTGCAGGACAGCTGGCTGATGCCCTCTCTCACTTCCACGCTGCCGTGGGTATGTGACAGGATCAGGCAGAATTGCAAAGAAAGTATTCTTTGCTTCAAAATCGGCACGTCATGTTTTCTTCATGTCCTTATGATCAGACGGAGATCCAAAGAACTACATGGCCTACTACAGGAGAGCTACAGTGTTTCTCGCGATGGGAAAGTCAAAGTCTGCACTGCCTGATCTGAGCAGAGTTATCGAACTTAAACCAGACTTCACATCTGTGAGTACGGCATTTACACCAACCAGCTGAAAAAAGCTACTGAATGCATATGTAAACTCTTGTAATATAAGCTTTATACTTTAAATGAACACTAGAAAAGTCCTGGGAAATGTGCCTCTGATGCCAGGTGTAATAAGTCAACACTGACTATCTTGTGCTCAAAAAAAGAACATTCTCTCCGTTCTTTACAGGCAAGGCTGCAAAGAGGAAATCTCCTTCTAAAGCAGGGCAGACTGGATGAAGCAGAAAGTGACTTTAAGAGAGTGGTAAGTAACATATGTTTAGTTTCAACCATAACAGCAACAGTTACGTTAGAGAAGAAGGTTCACCAGGAGATGTCAGCATTGATTCATCGGAAACTGCATGAAAACTGGGCCATGATTTAGATAAAGAATACTGTGAAATAATCATAGCTTAGCTGCGTATGTGACAAACAATAACACTGAAGCTTGCTCGAGCATTTTCTGTTATAATGACGTTTTAGCACAGCAGTTTCAAAACACTCTGACAAGACATAAATGTCCTTGTAATACCTTTGATTTCCTTTTAAAGTGGCTATATCCTCAGGTAAACTCGTAATGATGGAGAAAGTAAAGCTCTTCTTATATCTGGGAAAGGGTGTGAAAATCTGAGATACCAAAAATGTCATCATCAGAAGATCTGCAGGCTTTCTGTCAGTGCTTAAAAACTGTTTAATCTTCTCTTCTGATAGCATCCAAGGAACAGAGTCCAAGTTATACCATTGCATCTTGTTTGCTGCAAATTCAGCAAAGCAAGGAGCCACATTTCCAGCAGAATCCAACGAGCATCGAGGCAGTTTTTCTTTGTTATATTTTTGTAGGCAACACTTTGCTGGCGTAATGTTAGCCGATCTGGCCAGAGGTGCTGCTGTTCTGATGTCTCAGCAGTCCTTAATGTTAGCCGAGTATAGTGCATTACATTTAATGTGTTACTCTCTCTCCTACACTGAGCTCTGAAACACTTACCAGGGCCCGTAATGGATGTGTCGTTCGATGAAATGCTCTTGTGAATACGATGACCTCTGTGATGAGGGTGATGTAAATGTGGTGGGTTTAGGGAAGGGTAAGCACTGCTGCTACCACAATGGACAAGGCTTTCAAGAGGCACAATTGCCAGAAGGACCTCTTCAGTCAAATAGAGCTCATATTGAACAAGTATAGTGAAGGACAAAATCCAATTACTTTAAGCATACTTTTATCTTTTGCTCATATTTCAAACGCCTCAGGCTCTGCTATTACTACATTTTTTTTACCGTTTTGGCTCCTTAAATTATCACCTAAAGTGTATGTGTAATGCTTTGTCATGCAATTTTCCAGCTGAAGTCCAACCCCAGTGACAAAGAGGAGAAAGAAGCCCAGAGTCAGTTGACAAAGTCAGATGAAATTCAGCGACTTGTGGCTCAGGCGCGCAGCAGCTACGACAGCCAGGATTACTTGACAGCTGCTGCTGTGCTCGACACTATCATTGAGGTAAGACATCCACCTCTGCTTCAATTTACTGCAATTATTGCATCGACTGTGTTATTACTGCAGCATTTGTTTGTCAACAGCGGTTTTAAGAGATATTTTTCATGTGTTGCAGACTTGTGTTTGGGATGTGACCTCTCGAGAGATGCGAGCGGAGTGTTTTATTCAGATGGGAGAGATGGGAAAGGCCATCAGCGATCTTAAAGCGGCATCCAAGCTGAAGAATGACAACACACAGGCTTTCTACAAACTCAGCACCATTTACTACAATCTTGGAGACCATGAGATGTCACTCAAGTAAGACATAAGCAGTATCTAAAGTTAGCACCATGACGTGATGTTAAAAAAAAGAGTGAAGTTTGAAATGTGAAAATAAATGATCAAACTTGTCAGGCTTGTTGACATTCGTCTTCTCGTCTGATCTGCAGCGAGGTGCGTGAATGCCTGAAGCTCGATCCTGATCACAAGCAGTGCTACAGCCATTACAAGCAGGTCAAGAAGCTCAACAAACAGATCCAGTCTGCAGAGGAACTCATCCAAGAGCAGAGGTGTGTGTGTGTGTGTTTGTGTGTTTGTGTAGTATTGGGAATATACAATAACATCCTCTGAATACCAAGGATTGCATCAGCTGTAAAATGATGGCGTCCTCACCCTCAAGCGCTCCAGCATCTCTCACAAACAGGCATACAAATCCTATTCCTGTGTGAATGGATGTCACATCATATTTGACACACATATGATTTCATATTCACAAAAACTAAATGGAGAAAATACATGTGCCATGTCTGTGGGTGCAGTCATCCATGTTGCTGTTCGCTTCATTGATGGTGTCACAGTGTTGTTCAAACTGCTTCCCACTTTCTGTTCTTTTAGGTACGAAGATGCCGTGAGTAAATTCGAGGCAGTGATGAAGACGGAGCCCAACGTGCACCATTTCTCTCTCCTCGCCAAGCAGCGCATCTGCCACGCCCTCACACAGGTAAGACTTCTCTCTGCTGCTTTGATTACACATTTATCGATCCATCAGAGAATCATAGTGTTTCCTGTGTGTTATGAACAGGCCCAGCAGGGGAGCAGAGCGATCCAGGTGTGTAGCGAAGTCCTCCAGTCCGACCCCGAGAATGTCAACGTGCTGAAGGACAGAGCTGAAGCCTATCTGCAAGAAGAGCAGTATGAGGAAGGTAAGATGCAGCTGTAGCTGGTTAAACTCTGGAGTGTCTCCTTTTTCTCTGCTATTGCAGAGCTCTAACACAAGGGGCCCTTATAACACTACAAACATCCTCAGTGATGGAGTTTAAAGCATCGATGACACATCACATAAGCATCTGACCATCCCGTTATTTCACAGCTGTACTTGTATGAGTCTATTTAAGTCTGCCAGACACGAAATGTGTTTTAAATGTAAACATCAAAGGCAGCATAACATGAGGGGGAAGCTCTCATCCAATTACATTGTGTCTCATTTAACACAATCTCTCTGTTCAGCTCTAAATCTATTCTGACTCTGAATTTGAATACACACAATAGAGACTAAACGTAGATAAATTCTGCAAGGGTTTCCATATCTAATCTAGTTAAAGCATATGACTTCTACGTCTAAAGCCTGAAATAGAAAATGTGATTTGTCAGATCAAGTAAAATCAGAATTAGGTGTGGAGCAGAGTGTGTGAGAGGGAAAATGTCAGATGTAGAGCTGTCCTGCATTTCTGGCTCAAATTATGCAGAATTTTTTTTTTGTTTATCAAGCTCAAAGCCATTCCTGGGTGGCAGTGCCAACACACACACACACACAGACGCAGGCACACACACATACAAAGCACTTACTATCTCCATAAAGCCTTTTGCTGGCCGAAGGGGGATTAGTCTGAAACAACGGTCTCTGCTCTGTGTCGTCAAATGTCAGAAGTGCAGAGATGGCAGATGGTGAAATCCACAGGAATAGATTGTGTTCCAGTGATGATTTTACCTGCCACCTGATGTTCTGCTTCACCCTTCAAACAACCTGTGGATATTTTTGTCAACATCTCTTCCTACATTTTATATTTATCTGTCAATTAAGTTTGAAATTCAGTGTAAACCATCAGCACATCACAGTGTCTGTGCACAGATCACTGAAACCTGAACACAGGGTCTTATGGAGCTATTTTCACTCCAGCTGCTCGGTGCTGAACAAACTGGAATGCTCACACCTTATGACTATAAATTGGACTTCCAGATTAACACTGATACAGAAAAGTCATCAAATTTAAAATCTGACATAAACAAATAACACAAAACTGTAAAACAGAAAAGGTTTTGTATTGATATTTGAAGTTCCCCAAAATCTGATAACATTTTCCCTTCCCACCCACATCATTTTCATGAAGCTGTTTCAGTGCTCCAGGCCCAAACACACCTATTGATTCACACCCCTAAAATAAATAAATAAATAAATAAATAAAAACCCTGTCATGTTATGACTCATAAGTAACCACTGTGATAAACACTTTTACAATGGATTTTATTTTTCCACAGCCTGCTGCTAATTGAAGCTTAAATTACACTCACCACTATGAATTTAATGTGTGTGACTACAGTTAGAAGTGTTTGATGACAACATATGATGTTCTGGAAGGCAGATGGCTGTAGAGGCACTTAATTCTTTAAATGATGAAGCGAGGTTCTTGTCTTTTAAAAGAAAATTTGTATTCTGTCCAGCCAACATATTTGATTGTAAAAAACAAAACAAAACAAACAAAAAAAAAAAACTCAGAAAGAACAAGTCATTAGTATGACGAACACGAGAGCCAAGGATCTGAGGTCAACAATGTGTGGATAGCAGAGTGTGGCAAATGTTAGCAGAGCTAGCACCCCTAACTTCTAATTCTGATTTTTGTGGAAATAAAAATTTAGTAAAGAAAAATAAAAGCTCCAAATGTACCACCACTGACTCGTTTTAAGTGCAAAACCTAGGCCCCGTTTACATGACAACAATTTTTGACTGAAACACAAAGGTATAGAGTGTTTTCATGTCATCATCTCGAGATTGGCCATGTTGGAGGAACTCTCACAACAGAATGGAATTTAGCTCGCATGTACATTGGATTATTGTCACACAAAGTGGTAAATTATTGCCATGTTTTTGGCTACACTAATCAGTCGAGAAACACATCTCAAATACTTCTGACTACCAAAAATTATCGCAAATTGGGGTGAGGAGTTCAAACTATTGTCTGAAGAACAGAGGAGATTATGGCTTGCTAAACTCCTCCAGGAATTCCAAGGCAATAATCTGTACAATTATTCAAGTCTGTTTACAGCATTTCTTTTCAGGTGGGTCATTTTCTCAGTCCATAGCATCTTAAAATCACACTTCAGTAAATATATTATGATAGAATGTTACTTTGATTAAAAGGTAAGTATGCCAATAAATAGTACTCAGTGTCTTTCAGGGGGCTTTTTTAAAGTGGGCCCCTCCCAAGAGGACATCATTGATTCAGTGGACCCCTCTTCCATGAAAAATATAGTAGTAACATCTGTGTTTTCAAACCTTTGGGTGATGATGATGATGATGATGAAGATGCGTGCTCTCTGCATTTGTCCACATTTGATAAGACATCTTGAAATTGTTTTTGACTCTGCACTTCTAAGTCCATACAGACAATGTTTAGTTTACATTTGTGTACCTCCAATATGGCGTTGCGTCCAGGTGACCATCCAAATCGCGACATCAGCACAGGTCACCAAACAGCTGCTTGCAAAGGTGCAGAAGGAATCACAGCA
Organism: Labroides dimidiatus; assembly: GCA_030710495.1. Taxonomy (NCBI): domain Eukaryota; kingdom Metazoa; phylum Chordata; class Actinopteri; order Labriformes; family Labridae; genus Labroides; species Labroides dimidiatus. The sequence continues at coordinate 11,129,458 of CM061160.1, read as the reverse complement.
TGTGTTTGCAAAAGAAACTTTACAAGAGCAGCAACATAAAGCTGTCACACTCATCAGAAGAAAGCCTTGAAAAATATTACTGTGAACCTCTGTTGATGGATTTTAAAAGAAGAAAATAACTGATGTTTTATATCACATTACACCTCAGAGAAGTGACGGACACAAAAGTCAACAAGCATTGAAACATCAGATAAAAAAGAACAACAAAGGCGAAGGATTAAAGCTCCATATCTGGAGTAAATTTCCTTCACTTCATCTTTAAAATCTCTGATATTTAGATGAGACAAAAAAAGGACACGGTTAAACCAGCATTAGCCCCCGTCACCTCTCTGGGCAGGTCAGGCCCTCAGTAATAACATCCTGAACCCGAGCAGAGCCTGAGCATGTTGTCATAACATGGCATGAACATATCAGTGAGAGGAGAGGAGAGGTCAGACCACATGCGGGTTGTTAAATTGTCAGAACCCATGGGTGTTAAAGCACCTGAGTGCACCTCAGGGCGTAAACAAGCTTCAAAGCACTGAAACGTGTGCTCACTAACAACCTGGGAACACTGCAGCAGGATCTAAAGGGGCTGAGGTGAACTTCTTCAGTAAAGTGGACAAGAACTAGGATATCTGATGAGAAGAAATCAACTTCAGTCATCTGATCTATGCACTTTCTTGTGTATTTGTTTGGCTGAACATCCAAATGAAGCCTTGAAAACAAAACAACAGGATGCACAACAGGGTCTTGAAGCCGATGTTATTTCCATCCTAAGAAGGTCTTTAAGCTCAGTTCTTCACTTCCTATTAGCCGCTGCTGACGGGGAAGCAATACTGATTGCGTCTTGCTGTTTTATTTTCCAGCCATCAAGGACTACGAGACAGCAGGAAAACACAGCGAGAATGACCGTCAGATAAAAGAAGGCCTGGAGAGAGCTCAACGACTTCTCAAACAGTCTCAGAAGAGGGATTATTACAAGATCCTGGGAGTCAAGAGGTGGCGTTTTTATTCTTCACTTTTGTAGTTTTATTCCAGATAGAAATTTGTCGGTCCTTTCTATGTGTTGAAAAGACAGCTACGTCAATCTTCAAATCTTCTTCCTGTCCTTGCAGAACGGCACAGAAAAAAGAAATCATCAAAGCCTACAGGAAGCTTGCACAGCAGTGGCACCCGGACAACTTCCAGGATCCAGAGGAAAAGAAGAAGGCAGAAAAGAAGTTTATTGACATCGCTCAGGCCAAAGAGGTCCTCACTGACCCAGGTAAGAAGTGTTAAATCTGCAGAGTCAGCGGAAAAGTTTACTGAGAGTCTCTAAATGTCAGACCTCTCCGGGGATGCAGTGAACACGTCAGAAAGTGAGGTTTGTCCGAGGTCTGAGGATGGATTAATGATACAATGTTCCTTTTTTTTTTTCAAATTACATGTAAGGATTTCACAGTTTGTTAATTTGATCTGTTCTGACTTTGTTTTTCTTCTGATTTTTATCAGAGATGAGAACAAAGTTCGATCACGGAGAAGACCCCATGGATCCAGAGAGCCAGCAGGGTCACCACCATCACCAACACTTCCACGGAGGCTTCCACGGCTTCCAGGGCTTCAACCCGTTCGGCTCAGGACCTTTTAACTTTAAATTCAACTTCAACTAAGGAAGCCAGACTCTGGCACAGCTGAAGGACTTTCTATTTCCCTCCCTATTTAAAGGGGAGATCACTGACACCCGAAACGAGAGACACACCAGAGTGTCTCATGGAGCAAATTGTGACTTTGATTCAGTGACCTTAATTATTGAATGATACAACTTTGAATTCCGTTTGTGGAAGAGATCTGTTGCTATGCTAACAAAAACCTGCAATGTGTGAAGGAGCTTTCATCTGTTGGGTGGAAGTGGTTTGTCTGACACTTCAATCCTTCTTCTCTGTTGAACAATCTGCAACTCACATCCATTCGTAAGATTCAATTTGTACATAGGTACAGTGTTATTTTTATATGAATGGACTTTTTCTGAACTGTAAATAAAGAGTATTTATGTACATGAAAATGAAATGAAGAGCAGGAGTGTCGAGTGCTTTTTTGCGTCATTTAGAGTTTTGTAAATGGCACTGAGATGATCAGAATCCCTTCAGTAACAACCAGGAAGTAACAGATTCCACCCCTGGGATGATTTTTTGTTGTAAACATTTATTTCTTGAACCAGACAGTAACACAAACATCTATTAGACACATCACAGTGAACAGCGGGTGACCTGAGAGCAGACCTCCTGCACCCACGATTACAACTTTTAAGACAGAAAAAAAACTACAGTTGGCTTCAGTTGAGCAGCGACACTCGTCTTATTCCTGAGACAAAACTCTGGTCCACTATGAAATTCAAATATGGAAAAATACTCTTTTAAAATAAAATGCAGGGAGGCTGAATGAAGGAAAGCCATTATGTTCTAAGACACGCTTATGATTGAAAACTGAAAATGATTTTCTTGCAAAGAAAATCCTGAAGAATTTAGATGATTGCTGCAAAAAAAGGCAAAGTTGGCATGCAGATTTAAGCTCAGCTATACATGGATTTATGTTTCCAGGCAGGATCAAAAAAACTCTAAATTATCTGTTTCTCTGAATGAACTCTTCCTACGAGGCCAGGAGTAGCTTGGAAATTATTAGAGGTCCCAGCATGGATGTATAATTCTGTTTTATACTCTAACGGGCACTTACAGAGAGAAAAACGTGCACAATTTTAATACAAATCAATACTGAAAATAAATTTACAGTAAAAAATAGAATGGTTCCTTATTTTGAATAAATACACGATGGAGATAAATAAAGAAGCAGCTTTGAGCCACTGAAAGATTTATTCTTACAATATTTCCACCTCACACTGCAAAAAGTGAAATCAAAGAAAGTGTTGATTTTAAATAAAACATTTATTATTATAATTATGAGCCACATTTACCTGACAAATCCAGGAAAATGTCTTATTTTAAGATTTTACAGACAAAAATACTGCTTAAATTTTTGATAGAGTAAATAAAAAACTGCAGATGGGGTAAGAAAAATGTACCATAAATATTCTTACTCAATAGACATTTTTTACCCTTTTCAAGCAATTCAGGCATCATTTTTATTTTTAATATCTTGACATAAGATATTTTACTACATTTTTCAGTTGAATGTGGCTTATATGAAGTCTACTAAGACAGCTTTCACAAAACATTTGATTCATTTTCAGTTTCTGCAGTGCGTCCTATATTTCAAAGACTGAATTTGTAAAATTCATCCAAACGCTACATTATTCCAGGTCTTATATCCATAAACAAACATCGACCAGATGGGAATCAGAGCAGCAGATGGAGACTCAGAGGTATTTGTTTCCTGCTGTAAAGAAGTGTGCGTTCATATGAGGCTGTGGTCGAGATATTAGTGCTGTTCCAAGCTGTGAACCACACTCAACAGGTTTTATTTCACTGATCAGAAGGAGATCTGTCGTCCTGTGAACCAAAGCACCTAATCATCTGAAAAAAGGAACTACTGGGATGGATGAAATGGAAAATAAATAAAAGAGCCTCCCTGCAAGAGCCCAGCTGCCTTTCTGTCCAATAAAGTAACAATGCAAACCCCTTCAATCAATTTTAATGCAACAACTTGGCAGCTAGTTTTCAGTTAAAGTCACAGGGTGATTTAAATTCAGTCACAACTTTGGTTTGGGTATTTTCAGTCAATGCATAGTCATTGAAAACACCAAATTAAAAAACTCTTTGAGATGTGCCTTCTGTATCCAATCATTTGCATACATCATCAGTGCAAAATATGGCAACTACATATTGTCAATCACCTAACAGAGTGTTCCCTCTGTTCTCATCCTGCGGTCACCCAAGAGCAAACTGCAGTGCTGAGACTGCATCAGAGGTCTGCAGGCAACACTTCCACGGTGTGTTAATTTGTAAGAAGTATCGACTGCAGGAGCAGATATGGCATCTCTGAAAATATCTCATCGTTCTGTGGCTGGGGTGATGCACAACAACACTGTCTATGGCTATGTTTAGATGGAATTGTCTGTCAGCGAGCTTCGCAGGTGGCCTCGTGCAGAAGGAGCTGCCTTGTCTCTTTTCAGCGTGGTGCTGGCAGACGCTAAAGTTCATCTCGCTGCGTGTCTGCTGGGCGTCGGGGACAGAGAATGAAAATGAGCTCAATGGTTAGGGAGTCAAAAGTTGGGCCAGGAAAGCTTTGTTTTAAACAATGGGTGAATCTTATGGACACAAACCTTTCGTAGCTTGTGAGCGAGCGTCGCTCTGATTGTGCGTTTCTGTGTCTTTCTGCTCCTGGACTCGTCTCAGCAGCTGTTTTATCTCATTGTCGTATTCCACCCATTCAGGCACAATCCTCGCCGCGGCTGTGAGCTTGGGCTCCTTCGTCTTCGGGTTGTTACACTGCGGCAGGAAAAAAAAAAAGGACACTTCAGTCATGCCACCAGCAACACTTCCCCCCCAACAAGTCTTTATGCCGTTCCCAGCACTGTTTGTGGCAGCCATTTGAACCTAATTTGATTTCCAATTCTGTTAAAAGGACATTAGCCCCAGTCTTGTGTCTGAATTACCAAGTGTGTGTCCTGAACCACAATGAGACAATGCTTCCTATTCCAGTCTGATGGAGTCCAGCCAGCAATCCTCTAAATTAGTTTAGGAGACTACAGGATAACTCCTCAGTTGTCTCTTAAATGCCAAGAAGCTTTGAGACATTAGTGTCGCAGAATATTCTTCATTTGTGTGCGGCAGCTGCTACAGTCCTCTGTGAGGAAAAGAGGAAGTTATCAGAGACGTGAAAGATGGATTATAATGGGGATGGGAAAAAAAAGAAAGAATTTGATAGAGAAATACTTATCAATGTCCATGCATTACTCTGTTATCCTGATCAGCATCACACAGTCAAATTTTTGAATCTCTTTAAAAAGATGTAGATAAAAATGCAGAATCTGTAAACACAGAATCACACTTCGGTCTGTGAAAATTATTCTGGATCTAAATTCTTATAACTTACAACTTCCTGCTGTTTTACCAAGAAGAGTCAAATATTGTCATGACTAGTCTGTCAGCTGATTTATAAAGGTTTTGTCGTCCTACCTGAAGCATCAGGACAACCAGACCTCTTTAAATCAGCTGACAGACAAATCACAACAATAAATGATAAAATACACGGCGTCGAACCAAATGAACCTTGTGACTGTTCTAGTTCTGTTTGTAGAATGAGTTGTATCAAATAATTGATTTAAACACATGATTGTTTTGGAGAGTCAGAAATCGGACACTAAAAAGGAATTCTTGGCTGCTTACCGCTAGCGTCTGGCTACACTGGGACAAACATATACATCACCATCAGAAAAAAGCTGTTGATAAGGTTAGTTTTTGGAGTATCTGACACATATTTTTCATAACTGAAAACTGTTTCTCACTGCCACCTCTCTGTCAACCAGAGTTGACAGAGTTTCAAAAACCTCTGCCTCATCAAAATGATAAATATTTTCATGAAACTTGTTTTTAAAAATTTACCCCCTTAAGGATTATCATTCCATTGCAGACAGATGAAGTTGTATTTTAGCCCTTTTTAAAATTGCTGCTCTCAGGAAATTATCCAAACAGTGTTTTTCATGAAAATCATTTCTACTTTTCAAGAAGTTGCGGTAAGAATAACATCTAAACTGTTACTTGTTTTTTAAGTATTTTCTGCACTGAATGATTGAATATTTACTAAAAACTTTACTAAAAAAGTTACCAAAACTGCACAATGTGGGTAAACTATGGCAAGAATAACTTATAAACAAAATGATACAGCAATCTGTTTTGCGTTAGGGTCAATAAACATCTCAGTTCTAAAAAACTTGAATTTTCTGACTGTTTTTTGATGGGTCAGGCTTTAAAGGGTTAATAATGATAACCAATATTTCAAACAACGCTGAATGTGACACTTTTGCCTCCGGATTGGACAGGGGTTGGATTTTCTTCCAACTCCTCTGAGACTCACCAGGTCTATCGTCTTGGCAGTGACTTTGGAGGTGTCATCGCACCATGTCTCACACCAGAGCCACTCCTGTGGGAGGGACTTGATGACCACCTGATGAATCATGTTGTTAGGAAGGTCCTGGGGGACAAAAGAAAACATTAAGATGATAAAAAAAAGAATACTTCCAAAAAGAATACAAGGAATTTGCTGAATGAAATAATCAACAGTTTAATCAATCAATATGCTCGTCTCTCTGAGTCATGTACCTGGTCCAGGTTGGACAGACTGTTGGGGTCTTGGCTCAGGGCTTGGTACTGCCCTCGTAATCTGTCCCCTGCAGCAATCTTCCGAAACTTCTTTAGATCCACCACGTACAGAGCGCTAAAGAGAGAGAGAGAGAGTAAAGGCAGAGAAGGCACGCGTGAGCAGACCATACCCTGTACTGAAGAGCCCAGAGGACAAACTTTAATGAAACTAAAGTAACAGCTCAATAAAGCTAAACACCCCAGACACGTTCTGATAATTGTACCGAACATGCAATGCAATATTAATAAAGCTAACAGTGTAGAGTATGTAGTTTCACTTATTGCTTATTAGATCTGTGTCAGCCAGAGGATATTCACCACAAAATGTTTTCCTGCGCTCGCTCATGCAGATCATTCACCCTTTGTCCTGCCAGAGCTAAGCAGAACACTGGCATCTGTTCAAATCACCGTGGGTTTCTGACTCTTCCTCTCTCCTGTCCTCATCAGCTGTAGGTAAAGTGGAAAGTTTCAGCTCTCTACGTTTGGCCGCCCGGTTAGCCGTCACACTGACAGAAGGGGAAGTCGGAGCTGAACCTTGTGCTTTATTTAATACACACTATGGCTGCTCACAGGAAACAGATGGTCAAATATATCCACAGGAATTGCAACTATAATTGGTGGGGTCTGGTCACCATGGAAACTGGACGAACAAGGCACCGACGGTTAGTGAAGCCATAATTTAAAAAGAAGAACTACATTCTTTTGTCTCCCCTTCAGAAAAAAAACTAAGTCTTTAACCTAAACAAGGGAATCTTCACTGAACTTTTCAGACAAATTTTGCAGTTTTTGGGATCCTGATGGCTCCAGGAACATAGCAGCCGCTAAAAATACAGCAAAACCAAATACAGCTCTTCTTTCTTTATTTCTAGTTCTTCTCAATTCCAAAATATGACAAACACTTTAGCGGAATAAAGAATTTTAATGAGTGTGAGAGATAAACTCGGTTTCCTCTCAGTTTTCTAAGTGGTTTTTAAATTCTTAGATTTATTCTTCTGCCTTCAGAATTCAAAGGATTTCATTTTAATTTCTCAAATGAAGTAAACCTGATGTGGTATTTCCTGTGTCCGAGATGTGAAGCCCAGTATCCTGTTTTCCAGAAGCGGTAGCCTTCCATCTCCCTGCGGCTGTCACAAAATGGCGTGTAACCATAAGGAGCACCCTCCAGGTCCAAATCCCTCAATTCCTTCAGATCAGCTCGCACGATCTGTGAGAGACAGCGAAAACATTAAAACTCCAAGAGCTCATCCAATTTTCACACCAGCGACTGATACATAGATGAATTTCCCACTTGCACACAGCTGTTAGAACCTATGTCATTTCAATTTGATGCTCACCTGGTCGGCGTCCACGAAGATGATCTTGTCTACAGCGAGAGGGAAGAGGACATCGAGGAAGAGGATCTTGTAACCCCAGATTATACGCTGCTTCTCAGTCTGCTGGTGCAGCCAGCGAGGCCACTTGTACTGAACCAGCTCGTACTGAAAGCCGTACGACTCGGCCATGTGAGAGATGGTCTCCTAAAGAGCAAGTGTTTATTTTTTATTTATATTGTTGAAAAATTCCAGGAATTTTCAAAGTTGGAAACTTTAAAATTTTCAGGAATTTATATTAATTGCATTTACCTGGTCATATACATGTATAAATTAAACATTTTGTTTTGTTATAAGCAGACATGCATGCAAAGATGTCTGATGCAATATTTTAAAATAACATTCTATATGAATTTTTAGGGATTTTTCTGGAATTTTTCTGAAGTCTGTCATAAATAAAGGCAAAGATATCATCAAAAATTATTGTTGTTAAATTGTTAATTTAACTTAAATGTGTCCGTTACTTAAAGTTAAACGTTACTTGAATTTGCATTGAGTCATGTTGTTTCAACTAAAATTATTTTTTGAAAACCTCATTCAAATTGATAACGAAAGAAAAAAATTCCCATGGGAATTTTCAGGAAACTTAACCTGAAATTTTCCATCCCTTTGCAACCCTTACTCGTCTTATCAGACTCAATATGAGCCACAAGACTAGAAAAATCTCTAAATTCAAGATATTAAAAGAGAAAAACGAAACCTGAATTGCTCGTTAAGAGTGGAAAAATTTGCAACCCAGAGCTGAAAATAAGATTTTTTTTTTAACCCAGGACGTAATGTGAATTCTCACATTAAGTCTTGGGAGAAGGAGTAATACCTTGAAAGATGGTGAGAGGTAATTCTTGAGGAACCAGAACTTGACAGGTGTTTTGGTATGTCGAAGGACAGACAGCATCATTATCCTGACAAAGACAGAGTGAAGGATCAGTTTGAGGATCTGGGCGAAGAGAAAAGTCTGGCCTTCAAAGGAAGCCGGTGACTGAGTGCTGTTATGCACTGAAAGCAACCCACCTCAGAAAGCGCTCATACAAATGACCCGAGGCCACGGAGAAGATGTTCAGGACATCTTCTTTCTTCTTCTCTCCATCGTCTTTCTTGGAGCCTCCGCCTGTGATGCTGTAAATGAGACAGAAAGGTGTGAGTGCAACTGTGTTGATTTACATCTAGTGACAATAAACAGTCAAATCAGCCAGAGAGACAGAATCCAAACTCATGCAGTTCTGTGTTTTATTGAAACGAATCAATACAGAGATGGAAATACCCCTGCACGCACAATGAAGTGTTTTATGTAGTTATCTATTATATATATATGTGTATGTATATGAAAAGATAACTTTGCGGTAGAATATCATGAGAGCAATTTGATTTGAGAATTAGACCTTAAGAAGAAGCAGCTAGCGAGTGAAAATGATACACAATCTACTCTGAATGAATTCCTCTCAACAGGAAATCATGAAAATCAGATACAGAAGTATCTCTGTGTGAGGTTTCAATTAGACCTCGGCTCTCCACAGATTATATTCTGCAATTCAGGCGAAAAACAGCTTATTAAATAAAATTTACAGTTACAATTTTACAAGTTGATTCAAAATAACACCAGCCCATGGGAATCCATCAGACACCAAACACCATGCCCTACACTCTGTGATGTGCAACACATACGGCACCGCCCCCCAGTCTCTCTTGAGATACCAGCACGGATGACACTTCTGACGGAGCAGCAACAAACCCTAACAGCCACCGGAGAGCATCGGCTCATGATGCAAGTCACATTTAGCGGACAGAAATCAGGACTTCTGCTGGAGGGTGGATGTGTCTGCAGTCAAACTGTGTGTCCTTGTCTGTAATAGACTGCTGATGAGGGAAGGAGTGTCTCTCCCACACTCAATCAGAGCCTCCTGCCTCCAGGCTCCACCACGACATCAGTGAGTGTGAGAGAAATGAGGGGAGGAGGGGGGGGTTACTGTTCCTGTCTTTGTGTCCTTTAAACCACCACACACGAACGAGACACTGACTGGTAAGCAAGTCACATCCTCACAACAATCTCACAAAGGACGAAGATGCTACACAGACTTGTTTTCTACCAAAGTCACTCCTTTCTGAAACATTTAGAGCCATTCTCTCCGGCGCTGCTTCTCAAATCACATCACTGCTCTCTGGAGTTCAGCAGTTTGCTTCTGGGGAGTCACCGTGGCTCTGTAGGGTAGGGGATGCTGACTGAATGCCATGACTAAGCCAGCCATTATAGAGGGCCTCCAGCACCTCAGTGGGCCCTCCTCTCTTGATAAGAAGCTTTAGAAGGTCAGGTGAAAGCCTGCCCGGCTGGCTCGCTCCAGATAATCTGGACCTCTGGAGTGATCGACAAAGCTCTGGATAAATCCAGACAGAATTCTGTCTGTTTTTTTTCCCTCCAGCTCTTTGATGTAACAATAATTCTCTGATAAATTCACGATGAAGTTAACAGAAAGACATGAGCAGTGTTTGCTCACACACTGAAAAACCAGATGATTGGTGGATGTATACGAAAGTGTTCGTCTGAACCACAACTTCTTTTTCTTCCCTCATTCAGACAAGAAGAAGGTATGTCAAATATCTTGTTTTAAAGACCGGCAGTCCTGTCTTTCATTCAGACAGCAGCTTCCTGATGCACGGCTTCACCTCACTAATTCTTCAGAGGTGTGAGATCAATACACAAGCTTCAGGCCAGCCTTTACAACCAATCCCTAAAAGCATCATGTGCTTACAAATAAAGCCATGTGCTTAAAAGACTGCTTGACTTTCAAACCAACAATGTTTCCTCTCGTCAAGGTCTAAACCTTGTCTTTGCTGAAATATTCAGACACTTCTTAAATCCCTCTGTATTTTTGAGTTGTGCTGTCATTACAAGATGTGTTTTTGTGACTTTTGCTTGGAAAAATATTTCTCTTATTTTTTTGAGAAAACTACTTTCTAGTGAGATTAAAACTGTCAAACCTAGAACTGTCTCTTAAACATATAACATTGTTTATCACTGCAACTAGATTGGATTTTGTCTGTGTTTTCCTTCTGCTTATCGTCTTCATATTTGGGCTGAAAGTAGATTCTTTGACCAAAGGGAAAAAAAAAAATGGGAGTGTTTGGAAATGTTTAGGATAAGTCTCTGGGGCCAATAATTTAAGTTGGACAGAGAAAAATAAGAGATCTATGTATGGACCTTTTAGCTTAACATGATCCGTGGTTTCAACCACATCAGGAGATTCACGCATCCCTGTTTTTGAAAAGGAGGATTCCAGCTTATCCAACCTTTTATCACGCAAATGCAACCACACCGAGAAAGGGTTATTGGATTACTAGGAATTCATGATCTATTTATCAATCTTTTATCCTCTTTTAGTTTTGTGTCTTGTTCTTGTAACTGTAAAAGCAGCGTGTACAGAGAAGCTCAAATATTAATATCACAAAATGACAGTTAAAAAGTCCTACTTAGAAAGGTCACCAGGGATCCTGTTGTCTTATTCTGGGTCTGTCAGACAAACCTAGAAGTGTTCCTGGAAGTATTCTGAACCACCTGAATGTTCCTCTTTAAATTCAAAGCAGCAGGAAGATCCAGGCTCCTCTGACCCAGCTAAATGGAACTTCCTGATCTCCAAGAGAAACTTTAACACTTATTACACTTAATATGGGCTAAATTCACCTGATCAGTCCAGAAAATGTCTTTTTTTATTGTATTTATTTTGCTTTTGTGTAAAAAAAAAAAAAAAAAAAAGAATCAGAGAATTGGGTAAGAACTATTTGCTTTAAAAGTTGCGATAAATAAAAATAATGTTTCAAAACAAGAAACTTTGAAGTTTAAAAAAATTTACAATTTTCATACCTTGCTGTGAGTTTTTTGTGTCTTTTTTTGAAACTTCTAGTGATTCAGGCCTTATGTTTTTGTTATTTTTTTATTTTTATTTTTATTTTTTAAGCATTTTTTGATCTGATCTGCCTCCTTTCTGGCTACTTCAGCACCAGACAAATGTCAATCCATATTTAAAAAAAAAAAAAAAAAAAAAAAAAAAAAAAACTCTCTCAGCAAGGCCTGCACCTGCCATCCAGCCATCGCATTTTGGGTTTGCTTATCCACCAACATCCACCACTTGCTGACACTACTGATTCTAACACATACATACATATATTTGATTATTTTGGGTTTACTTCAGTTAAATAAAATATTTGTTAAAGGTTAAAAAAAACCAAAAAAAAAAACCTGACATCTCATGAAACAGAGAATCCTGGCTCATAACAAAATGGGAAGAAAGTTTCTCAGCAGTTCTCACAAAATATAGTTCATGAAAGTCTGTTTGAGTGTTTTACATGTGTTGTCGTTTTTTTACACTTTGCCATTTATAACACATGCAAACTGGTTCAAAGCCTCATAATTGTAACCTTTATTCTAAAATACAATAATAACCGAAAAAGGAAATATGAAATGATGTGTGATACGTTTTAACACAGCTTATCAACCACATCCTGTTGGAAAATGTGATTAAGTCATTCTCACTCATTAAAAATGTACTAGACTGCTGCAGCACATCCAATAACCAATAAACACTGCATGCTGATGAGTATGACGAAGAAGTTACAGGTGTTAAATGAGTCGCAGCGACACTGCCTACCTTTTCTCAAAAGTGCTCCAAACACTTCACACAGCAAGCATTAAGTGAGAAGACAGGACCACACAGTTAGGAAGTGTCGGGAGGAAAACACACCAGTGCACACACACACATACCTACAGAAGCACATATTTTTTGCGAGACTAGATCTTACAGCATAATATCGCAGTCTGGATCGAGGGGAGGAATTAGATCTCCTAAAAACCACAGAGGGTGGGTGAGACAACTGGACATCAATTTCACAGTCAGTCAGCTGGGAGGTATTTAAAGATAAAGAAAACAACAAACATCAACAAAACTGTATCTGGATTTTATCTGTGAAGGAAAACACACCTTGCTATGGAGTCCCAAATGCCTTTGCTTTCACCAGTTTCACTGAGAAGATCTTCATTCATCTTATCTGCCTTTTTCTGCACCTGGAGTGAGAAAGAAAATATAACACAAAGATCTTTATACAGATGTTTCCGAGATGTTCTGAAATCTTTTTTTTTGACCACGAGATCATTTCTGGTTTGAAATTAAGAAGCGTTTTGAGAAACACACTCACTCTGACTTTGATGATCTTGCTGTGGAAACTGTTCAGCACGACGACGACGTCTCCAGAGTCGGCTGGGGAATCAGTTCCATCATGGCTGAAAGAGAGGAGCAGAGTGATTACTGTCACTGACGGATTATCAACTGTGTGGAGAGAAAATGATGTCATTTTGAAATAAAACTTAATTAGCCCATAGTTTTAATCCTGAAACCTTGATATTTGGCTAAACTGGGTGATATCTGTGAGAAGAGAGACATCAGCTCAGGATTCAGCTCATGAGACTTAATTTCTGGAGAACAATAGATAATAATAGATTTACTCAAGCACATTGTAAGTTCACATACCTATTTATTTGGTAGCATTATTTATCTGGTTGTATCACATCTTTTATCTTGGTTTTTTATCATTACTTTTATCTGGTTTTTACTTACAGAGTACTTTTTAAATCATGTTTCAGTGTCCTAATAGTGAAACAATTCTGACAGTTTTTCTTAGGGTCTTGTGTTTATGTTTGTTTTTTGTGATTAAATGTCAAAGTGGATGCCATCTTGCTGAAAAAACAAACCTATCTACGGGTAAAAGTAAAGTAAAAAACCAACCGACCAACCAGTATCTGTATTATCAGATCTCTAACAGCTTTAAATAAATCCAGTTTGAAACAGTTATGGAGCTGGTTTTTGTTTTACCTGCTATGATCTATCAGTAATAAAACACATAAAAAATATATTTGGAGAGAAACCAGAGATGCCTCTGAGATGCCTCTGCAGTTCAATGCAGGCTTTTGATTGGCAGGTGATCTGGCGAGGGCAGAGAGGTCCAATGTAAACAAACGGATAGCTATTAGCTGAGAAAACTGAAGAATAAGTAGCATTTAGCATCCAAACACAACACAAGCTGATATGCAGGGGATGTTTTTAGACTCTTAATGTGATGCAGCTGAGCAGCAACCTTAAGGCGAACCACCACAGCCTGAGCATTAATCATTGTTCAATACAGCGAAAGGCTCAAATAATATATATTCATCATACAGCTCTTACAGAAACTCTCAACCAATTAGCTTAAATCATGTGCTTGAGTCCAACATGTTTGGGACATAAAGAACAATCTACTGTACGGACTCCATTAGTGAAACAGACAGCAGCCAATGGACCGACCACAGACCCAAGAGAGACTGGGCGAGCTGCCAGGGTCACACCGACCATATTCATTATCCTCAATCACCATTAAGAATCACCTTTCCATTATTTTCCCCATCAGCCATGCTGTATAAACTGCTAGATTTAAATGAGAAAGCCTGTGCAGTATTGACTGTCTAACTTTGGCCTTTCACTGTAATTGTTTTAGGACTGATTTTCCCGGAGAAGAATGTGTTTTGGCAGCCAGGATCTGCAGGGTCCGATGGTAAAACACCAGGGAGCAAACTTCAGGAATAGACGAGTAACAGGCCGAGATGCACAGCGAGCCATTACGACCCTTGTGCTTACTAAAGGCAAAAAACTAACCTTATCACTATGATAAATGCCCCCTCCTAAGTGGACCCAAAGTGCAATTTTTCCCTCCAAGCTCAAATTCTGCTTGTGTTTTCCCCAACTCTGCTGTCACGGATGCAACTCAGCCTTTAGGGCTTGTGTTAGAAAGCACCAGAGATCAATCCGTATCCTTGCTCTGAGGAGAGAGGAGAACTGGCCATCTCATTCATCGCTGTCAGTGCGTGACACAGTGGTAGAGCAGGCTGGAAGAGGAAAAAAATGCAGGCTGTGGGAACGTGGAGCACAGATACTCCCCCCAGCCTCTGCTCGGCCACCTAACCAGAGCAGAGTGCTGCTAACCACAAGAATAATGACACTGCCAAGGTGAAAAATGACATCAACTCTTTGCTTCACCTGGAGGATTGGGGAATAAATCTTGGTTGTCTGATATGATTCCAGAGAAACCGAGTGCTGTATGTGTCCTAAATCTTATGTGAGGAGAGCCTGAGAGGACAATATTGGTGATTGTGGAGACATCTAATATAACAGACTACAGCTTCACATGCAAACGGTTACATATATATGGCTGGAATTTTAGTTACTGTTCTAAATTAACAGTGAGATTATAAGATTAGATTTTAAGAAACAATCTCTGAGCTCCAAATAAAAGAAAGACTTCATGTGTTTCCAAAGAAAGTACAACAACACTTCTTATTTAATGTTAAAGAGCAGGATCAAAAGAATAAATGGTGTAAAATATCAAAACTTCTTCAAAAATGATTCATCCAAACTAAAGCTCAACATGGTTTGGTTTCTATTTGTCCTGGGAAATTACACAACGCCAACACACTCTGTCTCATTTATGAAGCCTTTGACACCTACGCCATCCAAACGAAAACACGTTCTGCTGCAGATATTTTGCCGTCTGAGGTGGATGGCGTGGCAGGTGACCAGCTGAATCATTCCTCCACTCTGTCTTCTCTTTAATAGCACCACTCTCCTCCCACATGTCTCTCTCTCTCTCTCTCTCTTTCTCTATAGTGAACACAACTCCCTCCACTCATCAAAACCTTGAGCTGCTACAGTGTCAGCAGCTCTGCATGTTACTATAGTGATGGGTTTCAGTGCCATCAGTATAAAATGAAGAGAGGTATATGAGAACAGCTAATGATGCTCATCAGGCGGCGCAGTCAGCATCCAGCCTAAGTTTGTTGATACCTGTCAGGGGGAAACACTCACGTGAGGATCTGATAGATGTCCTCAGATCTCCCTTTACGTAGTCTCAGCGTCCAGGCACCAGGATTGGCTTTCAGCTGGAAGTATCCCTGTTGTAGAAACACAGTAAGTCTGAATATTCTGAACACAATCTCAACTCACTAAACCGTTTGTGTAATAACCTCATACTGTACAAAAAGACAGACTTAAATGACAGCTCCCTGAAAGTAGAGCCAAATGAATTTAGCTGCAGGTCATAAACCCGGCTAACTTTAGACCGACAGATGGTGCGTGAGTTAAAATACTTTTGTTTTTATCAGCTATTAGCTGCTCATATGCAGTGTGGAGGAAAAATGGAGAGGAGGCACACAAATAGGAAAGTTAAATTTGCATTTTGAGTGGCACAGGGTGTGCAGTGTAAAATTCCCAGTCGCTAAAGCCAGTCCCACAAATAAAATAAGGTTTGCAGAGTCAGTAACATCTCTTAAATGACTTATGAGAACTTAAATCCATTTGTTATTATTATTCTCTTTTTTATCTTTGTGCTTTTAATCTGTTAATTTCTTAAAAATCTCCTTTGATCCCCTATTTATTTTGTCACCCACCTATCGACTGATTTATGTTTATTTCTTTTATCTCATTGCTCCACATCCTTTTAACCCTTTCTGTTTTCACCCGATGGGATTGTCATTTCTTCATCTTTGTCCAAAAACCTTTTCTTTTTTTTTCTTTTTTTTACTTCCCCTTAAAGGCACAGTCGGTAGTCATAAAAAATAGCATGAATTTGAATGTAGCATCTCCTCAGGACTCCATTTAGCACTTGTAGCTCCTCCAAAACGACGCCCCCGCTCACATGCCTGAGCAGCACATTCGCGACCATATGATCATGACTGATTCAAAACCACAGACACAAACCGGTCCTAAACACATTGTTTTTGTTTGCTCTACTTTTCCAGTAATTGGGGTATAGGTAGTTTTTCTGTCATTCTCCAGCGTACTTGGATCCCTCTTGGTTATGCACATTGAATCGAGGCTAGTCCAGGCCGGCAAAATGTATGCGCAGGAGGCGGGGAAAACGGCAGGACCAGATTTGATTGGTTTAACAAATTGGATGCCAAATGCCAGGATTGGTTGGTGGTTTACTCAGGTTTACTCCTGCTGTAGACAGCAGATATTTTTGCTCTATTTTAAGAACACATCATGTATTGATTGCCTTTAGGACATAAAGATCATTTTAGCCATTACAACAAAAAGTCTACCTAAATCTGATAACCAACACTGACTTTAATCTTCTTTATCTTAATGCATAAAATCTACCTGTTAATGAAACTATGACTGCTTAAGTGTTTATTTCTTGTCACTCCTCTGATAATCTACCATGCCGATATCTGCCAAAGCAAGTTATTATTATTATAAATGTGCAAGACATCAGAATCTATCCAGGAAGTATTTTGGCATCTCTTTTGTACAGTGAGCGGAGCTGGAGCCAGTGTCCATCATTATGTACAGTTAATATAACTAACTGTATCACAAAAGTAAATGATTATTATGAGGACACTGTCTCTTTAACACAAAGTGACTTGACAATTCTAATATTGAGTGTAAAAAAGCTGCTGACCAGGTTAGCCATGACAATAGTGTCATACATGAGCGGGTCTCGACTCATGCCCAGGGTGAACTGCAGTCCACGGGGAGGCTGCCCGGTTGACAGGTCAAAGCAGTGACCCTCCAGCAAGAGGTGCTCCAGCTCGTACTCCGCAGACACGACTCCGCTCACCTGGAAGGAAACAACAGGTTACAAAAAGGGAATGATTCATCAGCGAGCACCACGGCTGCATCTTGAGGGGTCAGAAAACTGCCGGAGGAGCGGGTTACCTCCTGCAGGTGGATGTTATCCAAGTCGTGGGGGCTGCGGACCGCCTGAACCATCCAGCTCTCAGGTGTGATCATATTCAAGGTGAGGAGGGGGGATTCTGGGAGCTCTGTGAAGCGAGCGACTGGTCCTGGAGAAACTGTGTCATTGGCTAAGAAATTCACATCAGACTCTAAGACGAAGCGGTAAAAGCTGTGAAAAGACAAGCAGAGGCAGACTCAGTGAAAGTGTTCCCTCGATAGCTGCTCATTACCACTGAATTAAACCGAGCTGAGACAAATGCAGAAATTGGTGAATTTCTTGCAAGACTTTTGCCTTTGTGACCAACAAACGAGAAGCTCTCCACCAAGCTGAAATCATGACATGTTGTGCAGCAGTCTTATTTTCAGGACGGGGGAGATACGCTCTGTTGTGACAGCTCAGTATATACATTCTCTTCAAAGTGAGGAATCTAATACTACTACTGACAGTGCTCCTGCTCTGCCAATAACAGGAACATTTCAGCACCAGAAATGATCCTTTTCTCCAGAGCTGCTGCAGACGTTAGCTCTCGGCTAATCTTTATGTTAATTGCTTTTCTTCAGTGACACCAAAGAGTCATTAAAAGCTCTAACAACACAGCAGACGATAACAAAACTAATTCTTTTAATTCATGTCTTCTATTCAAAGGTGTATCAGGGCATTTTTATTGATGCAGAACTCTTGTAAGTTACTCCCCGTCACTGCTGCTGTGTTTCTGTCTCTGAGAAGCTGTTAGCTCAAGTGATCTGCTATCACAGCCCAGGAATGTAAGGAGGCAGAGAGTGAAGGTTAGGAGGAGAGTATTGCACAAGGGGTCTTCACTGGATCTGTTTGTCTGTGAGATGACTGAGTGTCCAAAGGAAGGAAGAGAAAGAAAGAGGAGGCAGATATCCACTGCAGTGAGAGAATCAGCTGAACAGAACAAACTCACTGACAGCAGTATATCCACGGGGTTAGTTGTAGGATTACCGAGTTTATGGCGATGCGAACGACAGGACGCAGTGAGGATGTGAGTTTGTGCGAGTCGTTTTCATCATTTGAAAGCTGATTGGCTCCTCAAAGTGAAACATTCTCATGGTTTCTGATCAACACCAGCCATGCAACAAATATAATCCTGCCAGATGTTCAAATATTTGGACTTTTAGAGGTCCATCTTCCCCTATCGTCACATTTTCAAGAGCTACATATGAGAAATGGTCTTCAGGAGAGTAGACAAAAGCTGCTTGTATAAAGTGTTCTTGTATTATGATATTCTGGATGAGCAGACCAGCCAGCAGCAGTTTTGATTGCTAATGTGAAACTATCATGTATCCATTTGTCTCAATTACAGGTGATTGTCACTCAGGGGAACAGGGAGTGAAGAGGGGGTGTTTTGAAGTGATTAGAGTCACTTCCATCATATTTCCCTCCATCAATCCAAGCTGGTCATTAAAGGTCATATTGTAAATTCTCCCTTCAAATTAAGGTTGAACTCCCACAACGATTTCTGTCATAAGACATTGACAAAAGAAAGCATCAAGCTGTTTCAGAAACTACAAACAACTCGAGCCATTACGGACCGAATTAGAGAAGAAAAGCCTCAAAATCACATAATGACAAACATTCACTCAGTGGTACAAATGTTAATGGACAATTTCAACCTTTCATTTGCTGTTGTTGTTTTATTTTGTTGTTTTTGCTGCTCGCCATGGACCAGAGCAGCGGTGCAAGCTGTAAGCAATTTGCCCAGAGATGTGAGGGGAGGCCCAAAGCAATAAGGTAGTGTTATTAAGCAGATTGAATCTGTGCAGTATAATCTTACAAAGGGAAGGAGGCGAGGCGGAGTGGTCAGAGGATACATGAACAAGCCAAACAGGGAAATTTAATTACTGCTGAAGCTACAGCTTACCTCTTGAGGGGCATCTCGGACAATTTGGACTTGCAATTCATAAACACCTGGAGTCTCACATTGACCACTTGACTGAGTACCTGCAGGGATCAGGAGATGAGAGCCAATTAGACGTGAGGAGCCAAATGGAGCCCAGCCCACCAGAGAGACGACAAACATACATGAGCCTTTTTATGAACGAACAGGTTCAATGAAATTAAGTTTTGCTGTTTTAGCTCACAACAAATACATAAACATAAAATCAGGACTTTTATCCACTTTCAGATCAATTTTCATGACTCAATAACACTTTTAAGGTGTTGGACAAAAGAATTTTTAGTGTTTGCTCTGAAGAACTGACGGAAAGAGAAGAGAACAGCTTACCATGAGCAGAGAAGACATCTTCTGTGCTTCCCTCGTGAGCGGGTCAACGATAGCCACAACGTCATAGAACACCTCATTGTCACGTGGAGAGAGATGCAGCACACTGTGAAGGAAGACGTCACACACAAGGCAGATTCAGCAACACAAGGTTATTTAAAACTGACTCAGCAAAACTGCAAATCAAAAAAGATTTCTGGACCGCTTGAAATGATGCCGTGGCAATTTTTTTGGATACCAGAAAGAGAATTAAAAACACTTCCCTGAGACTGCGGAGTCAAAAGGTTAGTAAACAGTAAACAGAGAGAGAAAAAAAAAACTGGTGCCCACCTGTGGCTGTCTTTGATAAAGCTGACATCTCTCCTGACCTCTCCTTTGGGGGCTGCACTTAGGAGGGCATCGACTTTCATGACTAGGCTGCTGGCTCTAAAGAAAACGAGGCGTGGCGGGGTCAGTCCATCATTTATTAGCGCTACATGTTCGGAGAGATGTCAAACAGAGCTCACATAATGTGATGTCAACCTGTTACCAGGAGAGCCTCATAAATCACTTACGATGAACAAACCTTTAAAATGACGTTTTCTGGATTGGAGAATGTTTCACGAAACACACGCAGAGATTGTTTTCCACTCAAGAAAAGGGACACCAAACTTTCACACTAAACCTGAGAATAAGTCTTAGTTCACCTCCTGACAGTTATCCTCCGATAAAAGGATGTTGAAATATTTATCACAGAAAATTGCAGAAAGAAAGACAAACAGAGCGAGGTAGAAAAATGCAAACATACTGCTTTGGCTTCATCCCCATCTGTTTAATACTGGCTTTGACTTCCTCTGCAGCACCGCTCAGTGTTATCTTCTCCAGCAAGTGGAAATCTTCCACACTGAATTCTTCCTGCTCTTCAAATGGACCCAGAACCTAACACGATGGAAATAATGCAGTCAGAGGATGACTTTGCTCATTTTCGTGCCACATTTTATTTACTATACGACCAGAAAGTGTTAGAGTGAAATAAAAGTAACACTTTATTCCCACTCAGAGACTTTGTGCCAGTGTTTTCTTTCCATCTATATTAGGAGGAGAGTCCGGCCACGGCAGCAGAGGAAAGTTGAATGATATTAATTGTTGCTGCCATCTCCGAGAGTTGGCCTCTTCGCACGAGCCTGTCGGCATCAGAGCTGCTGTGACATCAGTCATCAGCTCAGTGCACACATACATACAGACACTTCCAAACAAACAAACAAAGAGTGCAGATTGTGCCCCCTGTCACTTTTAAAGGGACAGGCATGCTGATTTGACAGAGCAGAGGACGCGCTGTGAAAACAAAATAGGAAAAGTCCCGAGAACGCAGCTCCTTAAAGGATCCTGCTCCAATACTTACAGCAACATCAACCACATTTTCACCTTTCACCTCGAAAACTTGAAATCTTTATCTGGTTGAATGGTGTTGAAGTTGACTCACCCTGCCGTTGCTAATCACTGCCCGCTGTCCAGGCCTCAGCTTCAACACGTCTCGACAAAACAACTGCTGACTGCGGATGAAATCCACTTCCATTGTGTTGAACTTTTTCTCAAAGGCATCTTCGGCCATACCCTGGAGCAGAATAACAAAAGTTTGTTTAGGCTGTTAGATAAATTGATTGCACTGTTGGCTTGCAGTACATCACACACTTCTCTATGAGAGATCCAATAGGCCAGCTCAAGGACCTTTTTCCCTTTAAAGCTTGTCCAAAACCGAACACCAAATGATGCATCGGCATGAGAAATGATGAATGCGAGGCAAACCGAAAATTATTCACAATATCATCGACACCTTGCATCAGCAAAAATCACTGCAGCTTTCAAACATAAAATATATTTCAGCCAGAGGACCAAGATGTAAAAAATGTGCTTGCGTGAAAATGAGATTAATCAATTTGTAATTAATTTAACAAACTCTTAATTAAGCCTCTGCCATTTTTTTTTTGTCTATAACAAATTAGGTGTGGGAGTGTGGAGGGTTTGTGGAGTCAGGTTATTAGTTTCTCCAACATCTCTCCTCAGGAGAACAGGTGAAATACCAATAATGTCAGCACAATCCAGTCAGCAAGTCTGTCTGGCAGCCAATAATAAACTCATATCCCTCGACTCTGTGTCTCAGCTCACACAGCCACCCCTACCTATCTTACTGCTGCTATTTCCAGACCATTCTCTCTCCATTGTTGAAGGCTGCTATAATTGAAGGGCAGTTTGTTATGGTTGGTCCCAAAGTAACCTGTGCTCTATGACTTATTCCTGATGGGGGAGACAGGAGCTCTCCTGGCAGCTGATTTGCTGATGAGCGCTTGTGAATTTTTTTTCTTGACTTCTGTGTAATGCTCTGTGGGTGGATGCTGCACTTATCACAATAGTATGGAGAACCAACACACTGCTTACTGCAGCAGTCAGGCTTGGCTGAACACAGGGGGGCTCATGAACGGTGAGCAGGAACTTGGCCATTCATCAGGTCATGGAGACCAGGTATCCACCGGCATCTTTTTTTGCTAAAGATCCAGCCTGTGGAGCCCGCCTTGTGCTGGCCCCTGTGACAGATGAAGTGGAACTGACAGTGAGGAGGCTGCTTGCCTTGGCATCCACAGGCTGTGGAGCATCGTGCGTGCTCTAAATGTATTCTGTTGGCTGGTGTTTGGGAGTGGAAGGAGAAGATGGGCTCATCAATCACAATTTTCCTCTACTGTGCACTTAAATCATGAGAACAGTGGCAGACAGATCTCTGCAAGTGGTTACATCCAACCTTTGTTTTCCTTGTATGTGCCTTCATGTAAATCAGTAAATCCTCAATTCTGACACTTTTCAATGACAGTTTACGGAGGTGCTTTTCACTGACACTGTACGGGGTACAAATCTTACACTAAATGCCTTCAACACAGTAACACTCACACTGTTGCTCTGCACATCACTGAGGATAAGATGATATAAGGTTTTATACCACAAGAGTACATCAAACAGCTTTTTGCAACACCGTTCATATTCAGGCGGCTATCTCTTTAATATATTTGGTTATTTAAGTTCATTGCAGGCAGTGTTGCAAATCAGTGACAGACTGCTTTATGGTGGCTTTGAATTTATAAGACTTTGCATCACTGTAATAAAGTAACTCAGGTGTTTCACTTCTTAAACTCGTCTGACCTGAAACTACTATTTCCATCTGGTTATTCCAGATCTTTAATTAAGTGGCTTTTCAAATTAATCTGTGTTATGTTTCTCTTTAATTGGGTCACACGTGCTAAAATGAGTAATACTCTCACACCTCAATATGATCATGTTCAGGGCCATTAATAACTGCAGAAATGGGATAAGCACTGCAGTGTGACTGTAAATGTGAGGGGTGTTATTTGAAGACATGGAAGTTCAGCTTGATTTTTTTTTATGTCTGTTGGACTTTGTTGACTTTTCTGAAGGTTAAACGGGGCGGGGATAAAGAGACGGGAATATCTCTCACTAAATATCAGAAAATGTGCTTAACCCGCTTAATCCTACTAGTAACAATAGTTGCTGCTTCTGGACTCTCTTGAAGTGTTGGTTTAACTTTGGCAGCTTGTTAAGTTTTGGGCGGCTAATTGAAGTTTTAAAATGAAAGAATAATAACATTGTTCATGTACTTGCACTTATTTTGCAGGAAAAAAAAATGGGATTAAATGTTTTAAAATTGATTCTGTAAATTTTGTCAAAATCCACACTTGAAATCATCAATCAAAATAAAATATGATCATGCAGGTTTGCTTACAAAATCATAATACTTACTTACAGAAAATTAGTGTTTTTCCACAAAAAACTCATTGAAAGAGTACTATGTATAAAAGTATAATTTAAATCAAGCAGCTATTTATGAAATTAGCATAAATTATGTTAATATTTAGCAATTCTTCTATAAAACCAGGAACTGTCTGGTCAAATATTACAAAATCCAGTCTAGGACTCATTTAGACGTTGGACAGATTTCCTTTTCCTCTGACTCTTCTTAATACTTTGGGCCACTAACATATTTTGGTGGGTTTCAAGCAAGTAATAAAGTTTCCATCCACAAGTCTAAGACCAGTAAATGAGAACAGAATTTATGTAAGATACCAATAATGACATCTAAAGACCTCATTCAGGTAATTCAGCTGATCAGTACAGCAGAAAGGCTCTGTATGGAGTTGGAATTTCACAAAATGCAACATGAACAGTTAAAATCTGGTTATGTCCCAGCTGGAAAAAAAGAAGTGCATTTTGTAATCCCTACTTTACCTTTGTCAGTAAATCCTTCATCTTGGTCCCCTGCTGGAGGAGCTGGCTGCTCTCCTCTTTCAGGACTTTTTGCACAAACTCTGCAGCAGCCTTGTTCTTCTGGGTGAGGAGAGAAGCCCAGATAGCCCTGTACAGCACCGTGTTGTCTTCGCTGGGCTTTCTGCTGGGGTTATCTATCACCCCGATACGTACTCCAGGGCTGGCCTTCTGCTCGCACACACGCACAAAAAACACAAGAGTGATTCACAAATAAGTTATACGGCCTCATATTTTCAGAGATAGGAAATCACCAGGGAGAAAACTGGGAAAGAAAAGTGTTGATTGCTTTAAAGGTGAAGGCTTCTACTCCTCTGAATATGCTACTAGCTAGAAGTCTGTTTATTTCACATAAAATGCATTCTGGCTTCACTTAATTCATCTATATCAGCAGTTTTCCAAGTAGAGATCTTCAGTTGATGTTTTGCAGCTATAGAGACATTAGCTTCAACATTTACATCAAAGAAAACCTCAGGAGAAAAATGTTACTGAACGAGTCAATATTCATCCTTTTTTCTGATTCAGGGCTTGAGCAAATGTATCAAGACTACAGAAATAAACATTTTCACCGCCATCACATCAGTATTCATGGTTTGATAAAGTAATCAGGAACACACACACACACACACACACACACACACACACAAAACAGTTGTGCCTTTGGATCCGAGTGTTTGAGGTATGATGACCTGGAAAAAGAGTAGCTGATACTCACCACATGTTTCAGAGCATTCAGCAAAAGTTTTCTCCCTGAGACCTTCTCTAAATCACCGACTATCCACATGGTCACAGCACTCAGCCCATCCTCACCTGAAGTAAAAGGATAATAACAGATTAACAATCTCAATACACACCTCACATGATGCTTTTCACATAGTGTTTCAGATTCATTCTGGATTCACAATTTAGTCATTTATACTGAAAGAACCACCAGAGGGAAGAAGTATTTTTTTAATGTCAAAGTCAACTCCACTGCTTACGCGGCATTTAGCAAAAACTGTGAATCTATTTAAAGGGTTAGCTCATGATCACGTACTGACAATCAGACTACGTGGAGAAGATGAGGTGCAGTCATTGCGGTGAATGTTCGGATTGTGTGGGTGAAGTGAGAGACATCTGGCTGAGAGCTGAGAGTATATTAGTGGAGACTTGTGCTACCTGTCATAGTTATACTCCCCGCAGTCAGTCAGTAAGTCAGTCAGTCAGAAAAGCAGGCAGCCATTCGGTAAGCGAGTCCGCAGAGGGGGAATGGCAATCAGCCTCCTCAGCCTCACTGAGACAGCTACACTCTGGGCTTGTGCAGCTCTGATGACCATTCAGACTGCTGGCCAGAAGCCAGTCGACAGACCTGGCTCTTATGTTTCTAGAAGCTGCCTGTCTGCTTTAACAAACGTCGATTTCACACGTCTGTAGATCTGTGAAGTCCTATAGGAATCCTTTTTTGTCTGAATATCACTCAACTTTAAAGAAAACGTTAAAGAGAGAACAAAAGAAAATTTAGAGAGGCTGCTCTGGATGAAGACTTCAAAATCCTTGATTAAGTGACTTTTGTTGAATTTCACTGGACTCCTGAAAATGATATTATGTTTTTCATCTGATTTGTGATTTAATAAATAAAGAGATAATTGTTGATGTCTTACCACTGTTTGTTAAATACTTCATTCTTTTAGCCATCACAGCTGTTTTGTCCCTGGAGTCCAGGAATGAAAACATAGTTGTGTCCTCCCAATCATCTACAACTGCAAGGCAAGGAATAAAACATGAGAAGAAGTATGAAAGGACTATAAATAAATGATGACAAGTTTAAGATGAGTGAAAAAAGGTTACCTGGAGTCGCAGTGAAGTCGAGGTATCGTCGGTCTGTGCTTAGAATAAGAGGGTTCATCCTGGGGACCACACTGGGTTGCTCCATCAGGTAGTCTACTACATCTGAGCTCTCAGTCAACTGACCCTGTGGGCATAAGATAAAACACAAAAGAGCAATGAAGCTCAGTTCACAAAGAAACACTGGATCCTATTTTTTTATTGTGAAGAAGTGTCAATGTGTCAGCAAATCGGAAAGGAGGGCCAGGGAGAAATAAAGATTCATGGATGAAGTGCCATCGGTGAAATAAAGAGGCATAAAAGTGACTCCTTTCCATGCAGACTTATCGTACCATAAAGACAGCTCTCTGGAAGCTTGTTGTGGTGTCCATTATGCGCTGAAGAATGATAGTTTCTAGCTCATCTGGGTCCATCTCATCTGCGCTCAGAGGAACTCCATTAAATAAAGCCAGAGGAAGAGCACCCAGGCCACTCTTTCTGTAGAAAAGGGCGCCATCCTGTAGAACACAAAACAGCTCATGCTTCTGTTTTATAGATGCTGAAGAAATGTACAGAACAGCAGAAATGACTGAGATTTTATCTGCTTACTTTTCTTGTGTCATCATACTCGGATTCCACACCCAGAATCCTTTCAGCGCTGGCTTTAGGGAATTTGTTCTTCAGGTAAGAAGAGATTGTTTCAACAGACAGCGGCTCCCCGGCGTCAACTTTGTTGTACAACTGGGAGAGAGGTAAGTCAGAACAGATTTGGTCATCACTGCCTTCAGATCCCTGCTAGTGTCAATAAATTCAGACTCCATGTGAGCAGAGGCAAAATCCCGCTGAGTCACCTTGTCCAATAATGTCTAAAACCGCTGGATAACACAAGGTACAATGAAACCACTGGTTTCACAGAGACATGAGCTGGGAAGAAGTGCGGTGTAGTTTTTCTACTAAAAATGTGCCAAAAAAACAACATGTGTGTGACAAACTCACAGCGAACATGGACATCAGAGCCTGGGATAAGTCATATTCGTCTGCTATATAATTCAGAAGCCGGTGAAGTCCGACTCCCGCATCTGAGAAGCCATCAATCCCATCTTCGGTGTTGACAACAAACACAAATCCAATTCTATTGAAGGGGAGCAAAAACAAGTATTCAATTTGCTGGAGAAATGAGAATCACTACCTGGTAAAGATTTTAAATGCCAAGAGTGGACTGTATAAACAGCGTTGGAGGTGTGAGAAATAACAGCACCAACCTCAGGGGGATCTTATGCTTGAAGAAAAGCTCTGCCAGTTTCACAAGCTCAACACTTTCTGGCTGTACTGGATCCAGGAACAGAACCTAATAACAAAGGGATCATAGTTAAATCTGGACGATAATACATCTATAAATACTTATTTTCTTACTGAATATTGTTAAGAAAATAGACAAATACACCCTGCTGCTGCTTGGTATTCTCTTTTCTGAATGTGTCAGAAAGATCAACATCGTTCAGTTGAAAGGTATATTAACAAGTGATCTCTTCCCTGTTATATTCCGACTATTAGCATTTTCCTCAAGCAGTTCTTCAGATGACTCACCAGGTTAAAAAAGTTGCGTCTGATCTGTCGGATGACTCCGGGGAATGTGGCCCTAAGGAGCTCTTGGACACCAGACGGCCAGCTGCGGTACAACGGGTCGTTCTCTATGTCGTTCACCCACTGGAGGAGCACAGAGCAATAATAATGAGGAAACTTTAAAACAAGATGACAGGCAAGAGTTGATCACAACTTTGCACCTTTCTTGCAGATAAAATACGGTCCAAATTACGGGGGTTGTGACTCTAACGTTTCATGGATCAGCTGTGATCCGTAACACCAATACTTAATACAGTCCATTTGAAGAAAGCAAAACAAGGAAACAATGCTAGCAAAGAAAAAGACGATATTCCTTCGCATTTGAAACAAGCGAGCTAGCACATCACTTAAGCAAATGAATATGCAAACTGATTTAGCATTTTTCAGCTTACTGAGATACGATGAGTGTTTTCTATGACTCAAAATTGGTTTTCTGTGGCACTTTTGGAAAAGCTTCAAAATCCAAATGACGAGCGGTTCTGAAATGAAAGTTAAGAGCTTTTAATTTGATTGCTTTTCTTGGCTTTCCTCCTAAAGAACGACTGAAGTTAACCTGGCAGACACGAAACTGTCTCTGGACGATTCCGTTTATCAATTTACAACCACAGACTGTAAAAAAAAATGGACGTCATCTCGCCCGGCTCAAACTGAGGTCACCACAAAAACTGCCCCCTCTGGTGGCTGGCTGCAGTACAAGACAAAGACTCCGCCTCTCTATACATTCCAGATGGGATGTGGTCAAACTTTAAAAAAATATTACACCTCATAGAAACGTTTCTCACATCCGTATGCTGTGGTGATATTTAGATATTATTGGGCTGCATTTGGTTCAAGTCCCCTTTTTTTCTGAAATGTTTCTTTTTCATTAGTTATTAGAGGTTCAAAACAGGGTTTTACGTCTCGTTTAAAGATGATTGACAGCTGTCGTTCATGTGTAGTTTTTTGGGGGAATAATAAAATACATCAGGATGGACAGTTAAGAACAGATTAGATGGTCTAAATAAAACATATATATATATATATTGCCACCCGTTTCCACTCAGATTTTCCCAGAGTTCATTGTACTACTACTGCGCAGTCTTTGGCTTCACAATGGTGGCCAATGGCGGCTCCCATGACGGAGGTTTTTTGGCTACAAAACCGTACAATGGTAAAAGGCGGGGCCACGCTGTCCATTGTAAATACAGTCTCTGTTTACAACAAAGAGCAGGAAAACCTGCAGCACTGTGGGACTAATGATCTTTGTCTGGGCTCACCATGATAGCTCGATGTCTGATATCTAAAGCATAGCTGTCATCCACAGTGTTCACAGGCAGCCTCAGCAGCTTGCCCTGATGTTCTCCTTTAATGCCCAGGTTATGAAGCCCCTCCAAGACCCTTGCCTCTCCTCTGAGGGTGTCCAAAATGCTGTAACCAAAAAAAAGAAGTTCTTTTAACATATAAGTCGTGTGGAAGTTGTTCTACTGTTACATCAGGTTCTCTGAAGATACATGTTGGCCGTCTGGGGAGAGCACACTACTCCCTCCTGCTGGGTTCCTACCTGAAAGGGTTGTGAGTGTCCAGATCAATGTGCAGCCCGTTGATGAAGAGCTCCCCATCTCCAGGGTTGACACCTACGGTTTTACTGAGACGCTGAAAGAACACGCACAGTACAATGAGAAAAGTAAGAATAGCCTGTCATCTTTTATCTCGTTACAGGATTTATTTCTGGATTGAAACTCATCCTCCGAAAGAAACCTTGTGCATGGTTTGAGATTCTATCAGAGGAAACTTCCTGCACTATCATGTGGAAAGGCTGCTTATGATACCGCACCTTTTGGTTCTCCTCAATTTCTTTTCTCATTTCCTGTTTTACAGCCACTCTTGTCAGTGATCTGTGGGAACAGTAAAACATGTACAGTCACCATCAGCTTTTACCGAGTCCCCAGCTGGCAGTAAAATGCCAGTTTTAATCTCCAAAAACCTGTGGGCCCTCAAGATGGTGCTTTTTCAGTCAATTCCCTGTAAACATCAGACTCTTACTCAGCGCTTTTCGCTGTTATTACAAACTGCCTGAGATGAGCACACATCAAAAAGCTGATAGGATCTCTGAATGAGGACACACTTCCAGAGGATAATGCTCCGACAAATACATTTACAGAAACCAAACTGTCATATTTATATTTCAACACGTATTAAGAAAAGAACAGCTGTGCCCTTCCTGATTCAGACTGAGTTCTGGAAAAATTCCAAATGTGTGAGCCAGTCAGCCAGACAGACAAAATGGGATCAATTTTCTTACCTGGCTTTGCTCGGGAAGTTCTGACTGAGATCTCGCATGAGCTTTAAGGCATCAAACTTTGGCACGGACATGATTCTGGCAGCTGCCTGGAAACTGAGATCTGTGGAGATCAAAGACTGAATTCAGATGTTAAATTAAACATCTAAGACATCTTAAACATCTAAGAGTGCTCATAAGTCCAGACAATTCAAATACTCACAGTGTGATCAAAACAGAAGTCAAAAAGAAGAAGGTAGCTTAACTTGTTTGTGGCTTCAAATTTTTTGAGTCTTGTCAAGATCACAAGTACAAAACAAGCAAATTTCCAGCCACGAATATTAAACACAAATGATGCCATGAGCTCAAAAAACAACAAAAAAAAATCCATATTTCAATACGTCTTCTATTTAACAGTTTTACTTTTTGTCCTTGGATTTGTTACGATGAATGGATACCTTGCATTTCCCACACTTTGAGTGGAACCATGTCATTTGTGCTCTCCAGCAGGTGTTTGTGAAGCTCCTGGAGTTGTTCTTTGAGTTCAGGGTGAGATTTCCTTAAGAGGCGACAGAAGAAAAGTTCATAGATTTAATTATGTTACAGCAAAATAATCAAACATTTACAGTGATGAGCAAAAAAAAAAGATAAAGAAGAGCTTACTTTAAGGTTCCAAAAATGAACCCTTGCACTTCCTCAGTGAGATCCTCCTCAGTGTTTGTAGCTGTTTTTGAATCTATGGAATGAAAAGATGTGACATGATCCAGGAACTTGGGCGCAGGGAGGTCTAACACTTAGTAACAAGTTACAAACTGACCTTTCACTTTGGTGTCATCCACAGCTTTGTATTCTGTGCTTTTGATCGCCAACTCCACGCCGTATCCTGACAGAAACATCTTCTGAGGCTTTGGTTTCTAAAAATATTGAGAAGCACAGTAATGTTTTTAAAACTGCAGAGTTCTGTTTGCATATTCAGATCCACAGATCATACAGTCAGAAGTACGAAGAAGCTCTTTAAGCTGCCTCTGCCACACAGATTTCCAACCAGCGATACATCGAGCATACAGTATTTCTCCTGTCAGTCTCTACTGACAACATCAGAAAATATATTGAAGCACTCAAATTTTTATGGGATGCCATTTTTCTAACAGATTCACCAGCTTCCTGGTCTGCAAGAACAGACTAGAAGCAAAGGGCGGAAAAATGGGAGACTGAATGCCGAAGACCCCTGAAAATCATCTTTTCTTGCAGGTTGCAGCTCTCACTCCTGACTTCCAGACTGCCTGGGGAAGTTTTTTAGGGAGCTTGATGACACGGGTTTCAGTGGCTGAGCAGCAGCAGTAACACATAAGCCTAACATCACCATGAGCCACCAACCGTCAAACTATCTGCAGCACAGTTTGGCTGAGGAAACAGTACATGGAGTACATGAGACACTAAAAACCAACATCACAGCGTAAAACAGAACATGTGGCTGTGATGCTAAGATATCCAAATTCTTTCATCCATGCAATGCATGCCTTGGTATGAAAGGCTCTTTAAAAAGGGTTTTTCCAGAACATAAAGACAGCTTGAGTTATTAGCAGTAACATGCTTTACCTATGGGAACACAAGGCCCATGGACACAGCAACCACCTCTCTAACCTTGACACGAATGTCACACAGATTCAAAGCACTGCCTCAGTCTTCTACAGGCACATTCAGAAGTCTTTCACACCCACACGCAGCTTTTCTTCAACTAATAACATAACCGTGTCTTTGGAGAAAAAAAAAAAAAAAAGAAGGCTTTACTCCATCAGAGACACCTGCATCTCAGCTCATTTTTAGTTTTGAAGATTCTGTTGATGCGCTACGAACATTTGTTGGTGAGGCAATCTGCTTTTGTACAAGATACACTTCAGGGAATAAAGAGGGGCTATTACATCACTGCAATTGTACCATCAGAGGAGCAGAGATGAAAAAAGGTTTTTCTTTGTACAGAGGAATAACTGAATGCTTTGCTACAGGGATGATAGTTGACGGATCAATACATGAACTGAAAGCTTAAAATATATAGGTGCTCAGAAGGTAGATGCTTTAAAGCGGGACTGAGAAAACCTAAAAGCACCACAGAGATTACCAGATGACCTTTTCAAACAGAAACAAATCAAATCATATCTGTGCAAAACCTTTAACAAGTGGAGATTTTTTGAATAGCATTTTCACTCACCGCTACAAAATGTCGCAGCACATACACAAGTGTGCCCTCTCCAGCTTTCTCTGATAGCACCTTATGGAAGGAGGTGAACTTCTTGGTTCCAATCTCAGCATAGAGGATAACAACTGGCACCTCTGTTTTGTTGGATCCTGGATATGTGTGATCATTCTTGTACAAATGTGGTTTAGGCCTGCAAACATTTGGAAATGTAATTTGTATCCAATAATAAAGAGCTGTCAGTAAAAACATTTTCATTCCAGAGAAACTGTTTGAAATCAGTTTTTTTCTCATTTTTTGTCAGTCTACAGAGGGAAGGACACGGCTATTCTGTGTTACCTGCCTGCTGCTGCCTTCAGGAGTTTCTTAATGTCCTTGGTGCTGCAGCCATGCTGACCATGGACGGCGACAAAGGCAGGACAAGCCTCAGGTGGAGGCTCATCGCTGGCAATCTGTTTGGAGCATGAGGGACGGAAATGAATGACATCGGCTTTAACGGAGAACACAGTTTGATATGAGGGCATTCGTTTTGTGCTGTGCATAAAATCACATTGTGCTTTTGCTTAAATAAAAATACAAAATGACGAAGTCTATTGTTTCACAGTCCAAATCCACCCCCAAACTCTTGAATACAGGCCAGTTAATCAGTTATATGATTGATGCATTCTCAATATTCCCAAGTAATCATCAAGAAATGTACACAGAGCAGCCCGACGCTTCATTTCCCACACTAAAGGCCATTACTCACTCAAATGCTTAACACATTTGAAAATGAGAGGAATTTATCATTCAGTGCATCATTGTCACCAAAATGAAATTTCTCCTCATTATTGCTGAAACCACGACCATTGTAGGAGTAAAGAGTTGTGGACACAGAGTGCACTCAAGTCACATGAGTAAAGCATGATTAAAAGGAAACAAAGTCTACAGCCAACAGTCAAAAAATCCACCTCATTTAAACACTAGTAGGAATATAAATGTTAAAATAACTTCATTGTAAGTGCTCATTCAACATAAAACTACTTGGACCATATAAATCAGACCAAACTAAAACATCTGAAACAATAAAATGGAGTTGAGACAGAGTACGGAATCCCTTATGGATGTTGCTGATAAACTGTGACTGGATCAATTAAAGATAATTAAACTTACACATTTAAATTCAGAGGGAAACTACAGAGATATACAAACACTGCTGAAAGAAAATTAGTTATCGACGAGGAGAATTTCACAGCGTTTTGGGAATAATGACTGTCACTTCCAGACCGTGCCAAAACATTAAAGAAAACTAAAAAAGTGTGAGTGCAAAAGTACCCTGGGTCAATATAAAGGACAAACAGACACTAAAACAGTCTCAGAAAAACAAATTTAACCACGACTTTTCTCATTTTCAACATAATACTTTTTACATACCTGCTGGGATGCATGAACAGCTGGTGAGTATGACCGCAGGGCCAAAGCAAATTTGAGGAGGTTAACTTGAAGATCTGTGAGAAACTGGCCAGCCTTTTTAATGATCAGGTTGTAATACGAGCGCACAGACTCTGTGAGACAAAACAGCAGCAGAGATAATGGGCTTATTTGTCATGCCGCAAATAAATTCAAATATAGGTGATCTCAGTGTTACATCTCTACAATCACAGCAAGAGTTTGGTTTGAACATCTTACCCCCTTGCTTGTATACAGTGAGCTCTTTCACAGTGTCAACAAACTGCCAGAATTTCTCATTCCCATCTTCACCGATAAACTCGCTGCAGAATAGAAATGGAAAAAAAAAGATCTTTATAAAAAGTCAGAAACCACATTATGTGTCTTACTGAGCTTTCAGTCGTGGCTTAATAATGTTGCATTTAACAGACAATGAAATGCATGCAGTTCGATGTTTAAACTAGTGGAATATTTTTGCAAACACAACAGTAATGATTCCAAAACTGGGGGGCATGACTCCCAGTGGGAGGGTCTCAAAAAGGAAGTTCTGCAATGTCAACAAAGTAAGGCCAGTTTGTAAAAGAACTTCCAGGTAAATGTACAGCTGAAAAGGAGTTCACACCCCCACAACTACTGCCAAAGACAAGTATTTATGAAAACACATACCTCACCCTTGGCTTGACTTCTACCAATTTGCTCCCTTTTAAAAGGTTATTTTAGTTCCATGTCACACAACAGTGATGCAATTCTGAATTACATCAGGAAGTGTACCAAAATAATCCTAAAGAGGCAGGATTTTAATCTCAAAGGACATGTCTGGTCATTTGTTTTTGTTTATATTTTTGTATATGACGGTGTTTATGGTCAAGGGAAAATAAAGGGCTTGATAATATTTTCACCTACCTGCAGAAACAGTTTTGAAACCACTTTACTTGAGGGAAAAAAAATCTCATAACCAGTATCCTCAAAACTATAAGGTTAGATATAATAGCTAATAAACACTGTTGGAAACAAGAAAACTGTTGGCTGCTATTAAAATCCATCATCTATAATAAAAAAGGAAAGATTAAAGAACTTAAAATAGAGTCCTGCAATATACAATATAAGTATTTTTGTATTTTGTGCAGGGTTACTCATAAAAAAAACGTGCACACCACATTTGTTTCTACTGTAAAGGGTATAGGTACCAAATGAGAAGTAATTTTTTTTTTGTCATTTTCTGTCTTCTTTGATGTGTTAATAATTAATGTGGACTCATTTTTCTTGAATTAAAACTTGAAGATAAAGTTTTTTTATACACCCAAGCCTTTATATTAGGCTACTTTACAGAAGACTATAAAGTGAAAGCATTCAGTATTACAGTCCTGGCTTTATGAGGTAGGCTTTTAAACTTATAAATTCACACATAACAATTGAGAAAAGTCAACAGATGTAGGAACAAGGGATTTGAAACATCTCTTGTTTGTTACTGAGGAGTGTATTGTATATTTGTGGTGCTTAGACTTGCAGAATGGTGAGAGCATGACATGCATGTCCACGGGCGAGTATATTACCTTGTCTCCAGGAGGAAAGGTGTCATTGTCCACTTTGCTTTTAGACTGGCAGTGACACCTTTGGGTGCTGACATGGAATGGTGTGTGTTCAGCAGCAGAAGTGACAGCACTATGAGGTTCCTCATTATCTCCACCGAGATGTAACATGAGCCTACGGTCGCGGAGATTACATACGGTCAGTGAGAGTTCTTTGGTTCTTAGGAGGTTCAAGTCAGTGCCACGTAGGTGCTATTATATTCTTGTGTAAACTACAACACTGGTGCACACGAATGTCTTGAAATCGTTCAAAAACACGTCGTATGCTATTGGTAAAGACGCTTGCAAACGGCAGAGGACAGTAAATCAACTCAGGTCGATCTGTCAGCTTGTCCTTAAAAATAACGGTCTTTCAGGGGGGGCAAGGAGAGCAGACTAAACTTAACTTAGCTGTAGCTTTCAAAGTAAATGCTGCCTGTAGACTATTATGATTCAGCGGACACGGTCTATAACGACTGTAACAAATATATAATGGTAAAGGAACTAAAAAAAAAACTGTTTGGTTTTGTTTCCAATAATATAACTCTCACCCTGTTACTGATGCTGACCGCTTCCATACAAAGCAAAGAGCTCCGGTAAGTATTTACGGATAATAGCCGCCAGTGTAGCTAGCATGTTGCCGTGGTTGCCGCATATTGAGGTGGCCCGCGGTGCCTGTCATTGGTGTCTAAGACAAGCTTTGATTATAAAATTCAGCATGCCGATAACAGTTTGAAGCAGAATTTTATAGATCACTTATGGATAAAATAATGATAAATTGTCAAAAGTTTTTTTCTGAAGCCACAGTAAAGCAGTTTTTTATGCAGGCACAGCGCGAGCCAGCTAAAGAAACTGACGCTGAAGCTCAAACATTTCCCACCAAACACTGGAACGTGTCGTTCAATGAGTTCAATAAGTTCTGTAATACCTGTCAATTTGCGTGAAAAAAATGTCGAAGAAGATAGTCTGTTTTGACATCTTTTAGAAGTTCTCCTCTGCTCTCTTAAAAAGAACTGTAACAACGAGCTGAAAGCTATAAAGACCAAAAATCAACTCTTAACTGTTCCTGGTGAGTAAGGAAATCCTTCAATATTTTTTGAATAACATTTCAGGTTCATTTACGTTAGTTTCCCTCTAACTCTGGGTTTTTTTAGCCAGTGCCATTAAAACTGAATGACAAACTGATGAATTGATCAAAAATCCGAATTTATTCAAAACATCAAGTTTCAAAGCGACATTATTATTATTATTATTATTATTATTATTATTATTATTATTATTATTATTATTATTAGTCATTATTTTTTATTTTTTTATGACAAAAATATAATCATTCTTTCACTAGTCTAACATGAAACTTTGAATCACTGTTATAGATATTTGACCAAAGGCTGTTTTGGCACTATAGTGTTATAAGAATGAGTTCGTTATCCCGTTGTAAATAGTCATTTATTATTTATTGCCTCTGTTGGTCAAACAGAGGCATCCATTTACCTCAAAAAACTGCCCACAGGAGCTTTAAATTTTTTGTTTTGGAGTTACTCTGTGGTAATCGAAGCTGATTTGAAAGTTTAAAACCATAGCTTGCAATTAACACTGGCTGATTGATTTGAGGTATTTTTGCACATTATTATTTTATACTTTAACCTTTGCAATGTTACATTTTAAGCAGCTCTTGAAGACCTTTGGGTCACCAACGTTTGTGTCAACTTTGGTGCCCTGTGTGGTAAAGGTGTTAAACAGATAATGTGATAAAGAATCACATTGTTTTTTTTTCCTCAAAACTTGCTGGGCAATACACACAAATACCAATTCCACACTTTATTGTGATTGGTTTGTCTTGCCTGATTTCAGTACTGAAAGTCACAAAAAATATCCACAAAGATACAATTGAAATTGTCTTATTTGGTTCTGTAAGTCACAGAACAACCAGTTGCCCATTCAGTTCAGTTTGCTATAGTACTGGCCAAAATCTGACATTAGTCTTATCATTTTCTACTTTTACTTTTGTACACAATGAAGTGGTAATTTCCAGTGCGTTTTATTCATTAAGTTTAAGGGTAAATTGACACAACTTTTTGCAGTAGCTCTACTGCACCAGTATTTAAAAATGTTCTATTGAATGAAATGACTGTTATTATTGCTTCTGAGAAAGCAGCCGTTTCACTTAATTAGCTCCCTCAACAATAGATCCACTGTCATTTAAGCATATGAAAATGGTTTATTTAAAAGGCATAGTATATCGACTAGCATTCTGTAATCGGAGGGATAGAGAATATCTCTTTAATCATAAAAGATCACACTCGAATGAATAGGCTTTAAAAAAGTTACAGGGGATTTGTGTTTATAATATGAGCTTAATCCCCATGTTGTCCCCAGCTCAGAGTCCGGGTGGGCTTCTGGCTTTGCACTGTGTTAAACGCGATTATAGGGCAGACGGGATGGGACGTGGGAGCTCTCCGCTCAACCACTACCACGACGATGACAGCAGAAC
The DNA here is from genome assembly GCA_030710495.1 of Labroides dimidiatus. Classification (NCBI taxonomy): domain Eukaryota; kingdom Metazoa; phylum Chordata; class Actinopteri; order Labriformes; family Labridae; genus Labroides; species Labroides dimidiatus. Next base: position 11,092,146 of record CM061160.1, on the reverse strand, counting down.
GCACATTTGTCGGCTCGGATGCAGCAGCAGCAGCAGCACCAGCATCCTCTCCTCTCTGTGAAAAGCTCTGCTTCAGCACACTCAGAGGAGGATGCCGCCGGGAGGATGCAGTGCAAGAGTCCGAGCTGCGAGACATTTCTGCTGAGATAAGTCTGACACCGAACTGAAGCACACTGCGATTTGGACTTGAATCAGCACCACAGGAGAGGAACAAAGTCATCAGCTGATTCATTTCAACTTGAAACGGGAGTGTGGGAGCCGTCTGCACGGATCTCTAGAAGTTGGACTGTGAAATGTTAATGCCACTCTTCACTTTGGACAAGATTCCCAGCGCAGTGCGTGTTTTTGCAACCATTAGGCGGACTTCATCTTCAGTCCTGATTGTGTTTTATTTGATCAACATGTTGCATTTGTATATGACGCATCTATCCGATGCTATGGAGGAGTATTGATCCAAGAGGGGAACCCATGGGTGCTGCTTATTATTCACAGTAATGGAATGAAGACACTATCCAGATATGATGGATGATAGATCCAGTAAGCTCATCTTGGTTCCTATTTTAGCCGTGCTTTTTGTTATGATAGGATACCAGTACATATGTCCTGCTGGCAGCAACTCGTGCCACTTTAAGGCTGAGGAGAAATTTAGAGGGGTTAGCCTACTTTCCACCCCGTACATGGACAGCGATGATTTCTACAGAGATCAAGACCTGGAGGATGACAGCCCGCCTAAAGTACCGTCAAAATTCAACTTCACCGAGAGAGACCTCAGCAGACACGTGGAGTTCAACATCAAAGGGGACGACGTGATTGTGTTCCTGCACATCCAGAAAACCGGAGGAACCACTTTCGGGAGACACTTGGTGAGGAATATTCGGTTGGAGCAGCCGTGCGACTGCAAGCCCGGGCAGAAGAAATGCACATGCCACCGGCCAGGGAAAAAGGAGTCCTGGCTCTTCTCTCGGTTCTCTACCGGCTGGAGCTGCGGACTGCACGCAGACTGGACCGAGTTAACGAACTGTGTACCTGTCATTATGGATAAGAAGGAGGCCCAGAGGAATAAAAGGTAAACGTGTGTGTGTGTGTGTGTGTGTGTGTGTGTGTGTGTGTGTGTGTGTGTGTGTGTGTGTGTGTGTGTGTGTGTGTGTGCGCAGCCACAGAGCAAGTGTGTCCATGAAAACAGGCATTCAAGAAGGATGCTCAGTTCCCCCCAAAACCACAGGAGCCCCATGATAAATTCAAAACCCTAGTTTAATTTTGTCCTGGTGTAAGTCTGCCTGCTGCCAGGAATAGAACGTGAGCAGTGATGGATTGGGATGGATACTTGTGGAGTTCCCAAAGGAGTAAGTTAGAAACAAAAGAGCAAGACTTTAACTGTAATCAGAGATGAACCACATTAAAAAAAAGAAATATACAGCCATAGAAGGTAGAAATATACTTTATTGTTGTTTTTCCATTGTGCTCAGATCAGCCACATCACCCATTGCCCATCTGTGCAGGTGCTGTGATTCTCCTGAAGTGTGCACTCAGTCAATATTGAACCCATTACTGAACTCCAAAGACAGAAATGGTGTATTTTATAGGCCTGCAGTCCAAATGTTAGCATCCATTCTAGTATTATCGATCACCTGATAAAAGATTTAGCTAGACACAGATAGAGAACAGTCTGAGAAGTGTGTCACAGGCCTCATGCTGAGCTAATAATGGTATTTTTAATGATAATTGACTGATTTTATTGCTGAAACTGCAACCCTATCCAAAGTTGGTATATGTATCTTTGTGTCCCAATATTTAAGACCATCCTGTTCAAGAAGTCGATCGATTTTGTAGAAGCACAAAAGTGATTGTAACTCATTTGAAATGCACCATCTCCCCAGTATTGTCTGCAGTCATCAAAGGCATTTGCACTTACTCCTTAATTAATATGATAGCGATGGCACACAATGACTTAAGGAGGCAGATTTTAATGAACTGGTCTCTGCAGGAACATTTTGTGTGTTTTCGCTCAGCAGAGCAGAGTTGTGTATTTTTCATAGCTGTAAGTGTTTCTGATGTGACTCATTCATAAATTTGCATTACAGTTTAGGCTGTTCATTAAAATAACACATTATTTGTGAGATCTTTATCCGGACAGCTAAGTGTGTTTCCACATGAAAAAGCACAGACCAAAGCCTTGTCACAGAAAGTTGAATTTTTTTAATCACAGAGTATTTCCCACTGTGTTTTGGAAGAATACAATCTTACACCGAGGTACACGAGCCCATGATTTATTTCTGCTGTGCCAAGTGTTTCCTTTACTTAGGGAAGTGCTCAGTTGATGCGACAGCTCTTCATTTCACAGCTGCAGCATCTATTCTGCACTTACAGTCCTCGCAGCCCTTGTTCTTTAGCGGGCTCCTGCAGCAGCTATTCTGAGATAATTCTGCCTCGACCAGGACTGTTGGCAGACACACTATGTTAGACCCGCTCACTAACCAGCCACTGCACACAGCACATTTGCTTAATGAGATGACTAATGGTGTTATGCAGATTTTGGTCTTCATACTAATACCTTGTATGAATAATGCCTTAATTAAAACATTTTAGTTGGTTAAAGGGTAAAGTATAAAAGTGAATAAAAGCACTAAAGCTAATTTGTATTAAGATGCATTTGTTCTCAAAATCTTGGACCACTTAAGGATGCAGTTGGGAATACCAATCATACATCACTGCCAAATTCAGATGGCATTCTCTTGTTTTGTGCCTGAGAGCCTCTCGGATTGAGTGCCTGTCTTACTGCAGTCCCAAAAATTCACCTTGCCAGCTCTTGAGATGGCGGTAAGGGGCAGGTGTGTGTGTATGTGTGTTAGAGGGGGCAAAGTAGGCATTTGATGGCACTGCCTGCAAGGTACCGTTATGGCCTTTTCAGCCGGGCAGGGAGTGGTGTGCGCGCCGAGCAACTGTGCGGGCCCAGAAAAAGGTCAGGCGTGTCAGGCTGGATCACTGTGCGTGTCCTGCGGCGTTTCTCCCCCTGGAGTGTGCTGTCAGTCAGGGGAGAAGTGGAGCAGGCAGGCCCCTGTGCTCCTCTGGGGCTTTTTGGAGAAACATACCTCTAAGTGCAGTCCTCTTAAGTTGCTTTGTGGAGTGCGTCATGGCATTACCTTGTCTGCTGACTGAATACGCAGGTTGTTTTCTCTTTCAGGCAGTTTCAGCAAGAAGAGTGGCTTGATTTTTGTTAAGTGCATTAGTCAACTACCTGTGAAAATATAGTCTGTGTAAGAGTGGCTCAACTCCAAAGGTTGATCTTTATGATTTTAATGTATTGAGATGTTTGTTTGTTTTTATGTCGCTAAAGGTTAAAGGTCAGCAGGAATTGAATGTTTTATTTTTAAAATGAGAATAAGCCAATTTAGTTCTCACTGCAAGGTCTTCCTCTCACTTTTTGTAAGGTTGTAGTCAGAACATCTGTTACTAAGGTCAAAATAACAACAGCATTTTTGTTGTTGCTACAAGCCTGAGGTGAGGAAAATGTTGATTATCATACAAACAGCCTGGAGTTCCTATTGTACAGAGGAAAAAAAGTATCATCCACCTGAAACAAAGCAGCATAGTTAAATTTATTCTCACATATATACAATGTTTGTAATATCATTTTAGTTTCATAATCACTGAGCATTTGCATTGAAGCATACCAGCAACAACTCTTCCTTTGAATGACCCCTGCTGATATAATTCTCCAGACCTGTCATTTAAAGCGGAAGAGCCACATGAAGCCTTCGTCACACATCAGAGGAAACTGAGAAAACGCTTCTTTAATCGAAGCACAAGGTCACCCAACCAGCACACAAAAACATTCATGCATGCACATTACCATTCATGCGACAGAGCAGAGCCTGCTTCTCTTTCTAGTGAGGTGAAACAGACTTCAACACGACATCCTCTTAAAACGCAGATTGTTTGCACAGTGTGCTTTCAAGTAAAAGTGAAGAGCGGAACAAAGACAAATAAGTAACCACTGATCCAGTCTGAACCTTACTATTTTCCTGCGTTTTTCTTCATAACTTTTATTATCCAATAAAAGTTTGATAAAGTAGCAAATCAAAGCAAAGTGTTCATACGTGGCTGACATGCATTGAAACACTGAGGTGGAAACTGAATGCTTTGTTAATATTCCACTGAATACTCGTATTAATCAGCAGCATCTTGAATGCCAGGCTTCTATAAAGACCAGGGACAATATATGTTTGCTTATATAAGTTTTAGTCTACAGAATACCTAAATGTTATACACAAGTTCACATTTAAATGTCTTGAACTTATTTGAACTGCTTACACATTTCTCCTACCCCTTCAAAAAGAGATGCAGCAAAGCAACGTATGCACTTTGATGCACCATCTATTATGCAGATTTCCGGAGTTTAAGCTTGGTCCAGAGCCAACCTATTCCTCATGAATCAGTCTGAATCTTCACTTATGAAATTCAACTTACTTTGAGCACAATTGTGCAGGGCTGTTGAACAAAATTCTGTATCCTTTCTCTGGGCTGTTTTAACCCACCTGAATAACAGACCTCAGCCTTGGGCTGGACCATTTGCTCTTAAGATGGACAAAACATCTCTTTCCTTCTAGTGTACAGAGGTGAAACCAAATACATCCTGCAATATGGAC